>JANVCL010000002.1:3877853-3900088 GCA_026546855.1 Erythroxylum incrassatum
AATTGAAAAAAATGAATTGCTTTGAATAGTGTTGTAATAAAGAAAAAGGTATGATTCGTTTCTAATACGTGGTTGAGTTCCGAAAACGGGACCCAAGATGGTTGATATTAGAGCAAGAGTATAGGTGTTATGTTTTTCTGAAGAGTTGGATTTCAAAAACGGGATCCAACATCCTCCCACAGTTTCTTAAGACTAGTAAAGTATTTAGCAACATACATAGTTCCTTGTGATGCTGCACTAATCTGTCTTTGTAAATGATACAACAAATGACCATTACTCTCTCCAAACCTTTCTACCAAATCTGACCATAGTTCTTGGGCAGAAGTTGTATAAATGAAGGCTTCAACTATATCCTTTGACATTAAGTTCAAAATCCACGATCTAACCATGTAATCAGTCCTAATCCATTTATCACATTCAATAGATCCTGGCTAGGTTTCTGATAAGTTCCATCTATAAAACCTAATTTCATCTTTGCTCCGATAACTATCTTAACCAATCTACTCTAGCTCAAAAAATTATTCCCATTCAATATTGCAGTAACTAAACTCACACATGGATAGTCTGATCTTTGAAGGTAAATTGGAGTTTCTTCGAGCGTACCTCTCAATTTGGGATCTAGAGTCGATCCAGTGGGTGACTCATGAGAAACACCTTCCATCGTTGCAAGCTTCTTAAACCATATGTGTACCTGCAAGAAGAAAATGTAGTTTCCAAAACCCTAACTCTCGACCCCTTGATTTAGTTGGTCCTTCAGCCACAGAAGCAAAATAAATCTGTCGATGATGATCAACAGACAAATCCTTGCAATATCTCACTCCAATCGATCAAGAATGACGATCAATTACAGTTTTGTTACCCACTCTGATACCATGAACCAGTTCTCCGAAGAGAGAGAACTAATAAGAACTGAACTTTTATTTATGCAATCTTATTGTTTACATAAATCAGATTTTCTTATATAAAAACAAGTAAAACAGAAGCTATAGTCTACTTACAAAGCTACAACCTATTTACAAAAATAACTACACTTGACATTAAATAAACAGTACACGTCAGTACATAAAACTATCATTTAACAAGGAGCTCTTCCAATTAATTTTACCAAAACTTCCATTTCAATATTTTATCAATCTAATTGTAATGTTGGTGTTTTTGTACCATTATAGGAAATTTGTTCCTCTTAAAATGAACCAATATATGTTTATACATTCCAGAAGGAGATCGATGCTATTCCTTTCGATGATCCATGATGAGTGCATGGAGAATCATCCAACAATCGGTTAGAAGAAACAAGGTCCCTGTAGTTTTAAGTAAATTTTAGTTTTATAATTTCCAAAAAAAATTGTACTTTTTAATCTTTTTTAAAAGTCCTTTTTCTTATACTTTTGTTATTTTAAATTATTTATTTGAGTTTATTTAAGTAGTTTACGTGAGTTACTTAATTGATTCGTGTATAATATTCATGTCATATGTATTTTGTAATATAAATTTTAAAAAGTTTTTTAATTTTAAAACCATAAAGAGTATTTTAATATGACAACCATGTTACATGTATTTTTTATTATTTTAATATACATTTTAAAATGAAGTTTTTTAAAATTTTCAAATGATAAAGAATTTTTATTTTAAAAATTAAAATTTGGATGAGATTTCTCAAAAATTTTAAGAGTTTGAACCACAGAAAATTTGGATGAGATTTTGAAGAATTTTGAGAGAGATATTAAGAAAAAGGGTATTTTTACAATGTTACATAACTCCACTTATAAACAAGTAAGATAAATAGAAGTAAAAATTCTTATCTTAAAGTGAAGAATAATACTCACTACAACATTAATTACATTTAGCTACCAAAAAAATCATCACTAAAAGTACCAAAATTGTCAATAATAGTCGTTAGTGACGATTTATATTCATTACCAAAAATATTGCTAAATTCTCATAGCTAAAAACTACAAGAGACTTTTTTCACTTTATTTTCACAGCAAAAAACTTTTAGCGACATTTTAGAAAATCTTCATCAATACATTTTTGCTACGTTTGTTTTCGTAGCTAAAAATTTACATTTTCAAAAACATAGAAATTTTTAACTATATTTTAAAAAACATAGCTAATTGTTTCTACGTTTTCATAAACATAGCCAAAGATTTTTAACTACATTTATGAAAAAGTAGTCAAAAAGTTTTACCTTCTTTTTCAAACGTATTTTTAACTACGTTTTATAAATTGTAGTCAAATTTTAATATACTTTTTAACAAAATGTTATACCATGTTAATTATAATTATTTCTGGCATTTTTAATCCATATTATTGTATATAATATTTATATATTTGTTTTATTGTTAATTTATTATACAAAAATAATTGAAAATTTGAAAATTTGTATCTGAAAAGTAAAATATCACTAAATTATGCAAATAAAAAATTATTCTTATATAAGATTTTGATTACAACCTTAACAATTCTTGTAAACAAAATAATAAATACAAAAACCAGTTTACAAATTATAAATGTTGATATTACAAAAAAAAAAAAATTTTACAACATAACTGGGACAACTAGGTAAGTTTGTCTATGTTGATTAGAGCAATTTCATACCTCAACCATCATATAAGAAAGATAACCACAACCTCCGGAGATTTGATCTCCACCAACTATTTAGAGCATATTCCTGCCAAGTGTTTTTGCTTATATATCTACATAAATAAGAGAGTTTGTAAATATAAACAAGAGAGTTTGTAAATTTTACAGAACATGATCATAACAATGGAGATAAACAATTAGCATAGACATACGCAATCTATCCCTAAGATAATAACAAAAACACAAATTTAGAAATATCAAATAATCTATTTTTGAAGGTCCACAAATTGTGATACAAGTAATTACTAACTAATTCGAAAAACTTTTTTGTTCAACTATGAGCATCCCATATATAGTTGCATTGAACAATTAAATGAAACTAGAAGTACCGTATTTTGGTTTCAAATGTAGAAAAAAAAGTTTAGAAAAGTAAAATCATGCAGAAGAGTTGTATAACAATAAGTGGCTTTTGAAATTATAACAAGAAGAAAGAAGACTTGAGCAACACAAGAAAACAAGTGAATTTGTTAGTGCGCTGAAGATAATATAGAAAGTAGAGGATTTCAACTTTGGCTCTACCTAATCCTAATCCAAAACTAGAAGTGTCCATTTATATCCACTCCCTCATTTTCTGCATTGTGCAGCCACGACTAAATAAAACGAAACCTATGATTTTGTTCTACCACTTATCAAAATATGACCAAAACAACCAACAAAAACAAGGAAAAGGGAACCTTCTCATTCAGCAAGGTTTTTAAAGATTGAGATTTATCACGCAATGAAAGTGCTTCATGCGCAGTCTGTTTCCAACGATTTAAGTGTGTTTCCACCATGCTCAATTCTTTAGCTAAAGCTGAGGCCATAAAACAGAATTCTTCTTTTATATCCTTTCTCCCTGATTTATGCAACAATTTAGTTGTTTAAGTTTGAGAATATTACCCCAAGAAAAACTAATGGTTCCTAGTTCAACCTGAATCCTAGATAGCCTCTTCCATTTTGATTTCAAGATCTTTTTTTTCCTTGATACACTTCTGCAACTGAAGCTCAAGGTCTTCAATTCTGGATGAAGAATTGTCATTGGTATTTCTTGCAGCATCTATTCATCCCAATCTTGCATTGACTTCCTTCTCCCTTCTCATTAGGAAAGGCCATTCAGCCTGAAATGATTGTTTAACAGAAATCATAAGTCAAAGTAGAAGTAGAAACAAAAACAACAATACTGAACTGTCTAAACAATCTGAAAAGAATCAGCCAATATTTTGTATATTTCAAGTTCTGCATTCCAGTGTTGTAGCTGATCATTCACCAAACTGTAGAGACGTGTGGAGTGCACATGTTTATTGTCCATTAGCTGATTCTGTGCACACACATCAACAAAAATCATTGTTTTAAATATAAAATATATATGAACGTCTTTTCAACAGTGCTTGAAGAACAAAAGCACCTTGATAAATGATCAATAAGGGTGGCAACGTTTTCGAAAATCGTCAATAATAGTTTGTGTGCCCACTATATGGTGCAAAGTTACTCAGCTTCACAGTTAAGATGTTGAGTAACATAATTATTGCAAATGAACTTAGAATCAATTAGAAAGTCCACAAAATAATGAGGCAGGGAACCAACCCGTGTATTATCTCCTCGAGTTGGAAGCCACATTTTTCAACAATTGAGGATCTTACAATATCTGGGGTTCTTAGAGGTGTGAAGGCCCTTTTCATAACTTCTGACAGAGTCCAGTTGATAACGGCCATTTCTAGCATAATTGCTTCAGTCTTGAGACAGTAGAATTTTGACCCACTCACCTGCTCAGCCAGAAAAAGTAATATGCATACTGATCAGAAGCCAATCTTACGCAAAAGCCAAAACTAAAGATTCCAGAGATTGGCCAAAGCAATGGAATCATAGAGCTCTAATGACCAATTACATACGCATATCGAAAACAATGACACGATGAATTGTGTGTTTTTGAAGATGGTCCTACACAGGAAAACTGAACTCACGTGGAGTACCCACCTTCAACAGAACATAAAAGTTCAACTGCATTGCAAAATTCTTTCAACAACCACAACCACATCTGCATGCTAAGAACACACGGCAAGAAGTGGTCGGTGATGTTACCATTTTTCTGAACGTGGAACAATCTTCATCCCCGATGGGAACATCTGGATGTTTCATGTTAGGAATGCATTGCGCTTCCTGTTGAAGTTCATCCGTGACTTTGAGCAGGTCTTCTTCCAAATTCAGGAATCCTTCCTTCAGATTCTTCCCCGAACACAGAATAAAGATAACAAATTTTGGGCCACTAGGAGATAAATAAGAAGATAAACAAGACTAAATCTTCCAGTAATACCTTCCTCAACGAGTTTTTGACGCGCTGAGGTCTCTAATTTTCCTTTCATCTTATTGACAACCGCATTCCTTTCTTCCCTAAGCAGTTGTGCAGGAATTGAAATTAGATGAAATGTGAAGCAAAACCAATTCCTTCTTTTCTTTTTCCTTTTTTTTTTTTTTGAAAAAGGACGACCTTTTGGAGGGAAAACATTTGGTCATAGACGTGAAGCACAAGATCCAAATTAGCAGCGGACTTGCGATCCTTGATGTTGAGAGCAACAACATCTTTGTTATTTCTTGTCCACTTGAAATCTATTGCTACTTTCCATTGCGCCTTCACCACTAATTTTTTTAACTCCACTCAGTGAAGCTCAGAACAAAATTAAAGATTGACAAAAAAAAAAGGAAAGAGATAAAATTCACCACCTCTGCCGTCCATCGCCGGAGCCACTTGAACAGCAGCAACCTCCGTAGAAAAATCTCGAGGCAGAAGTTGACATGGTCGAGAGTGTCTGTGGCGAGAAAGCGAACTAGGAACAAAGGTAATGGAAAGCGATTTGAAAATGAAGCGCAACGGAGAAGAAGATGAGGGACTGGTAGCTAGTTTTAGGGTCTGCAAGGTGGGGCCTCCAAAGTATCAAGACCACGTATATGATTTGGGTGGTTCATGTGGTTTGGGTGGAATGAATGCAATGGAATAGAAGTGGTTGTAGTTTTTTTTTGTAATTATTGTAAATTTTAGTTTCCGATTAGGTAATATAATTTCTTTAATTAAAAAAAACACATATATGATTTTGAATTTGGCAAAAATTTTCGAAAATAGTCTACAAAATGTGGATCCTTTTACAACGATTTTTGAAAATCATCATCAAATTGTGGAATTTTTGAGGATGATTTCAGAAATCGCAAACTATTTGGTGACAATTTTCGAAAATCGTCACCAATTATGGACCTTTTAGTGACAAAATTGACGATGATTTTGCAAAACATTGCTAAAGACTTACTCTTAACTATAATTTTTAAAACGTAGCCAAATGTGAATGTCTACCTTATTGTAGTGACTTTCTGCCGAATGCAAAACCTTCAAACTGCTGGAAAAGTAGAGTTGGAATTGGCTTTGGGCTCATTGAAATAAATTATGAAAATTTTCATATTTAATATCCTAAAATTTAAGGTTAGTATAATTTTATAAAATGATTAAAATATAAATCATGATAAAAGTATGAATCATAACTTTTATCTTATTCCGAAACTTAATTCTTTTCTTATCGTTTCTCTAAAATTATTTCTAAAATTGGCTCATATCAATTAGCGTAGTCCTTTAATAATATTCACATTACATAATGAATGCAACTGTTGCAAAGAGGTTTAGACAAAGTAGTGCTAACTCTCTTAAAACTTAAGCTTATTTAAAATATTTCTTGTCATTTTAGTAATTTAATTGAAATTAAATTATAATTTCAGTTAAATTTTAATTAGAATTATAACTAATTCTAATAAAATATCAATGGCATTTGAATAAGATTCAATATTTCCTCTTAATCCTTATTTATTAAAGATTTCATATTTAGACAAAAGGGCGCAAGTGAGTTGGTAAGGGGCTCTTCTGGCTTAAGTGAGGTCGCGAATTCAAACTGCTCTCATACATGCAGCTATTTAAAACTTAGGGTCAGAGCTTTGCCTCCCGCAAGAAACCTACCTGGTTCGAGCGAGAATTAGTTTGGGTGTGGATGACTTAAAGGTGTCTTCCCATACTAGGACCCTCCTAAGACACTTCGTGAGAAACAAAAAAAAAAGATTTCATATTTAAACTTAATGTTTCTTAAAGTTTATAATCAAATCCATCGTGGTCAATATATCTTCTCTCTTTGATTTATTCTTTGTGTGCGACTTATTAGATTCTCAAATACATTGGCAATAGATATAGATTATAACCCTAAATTTTTTTATGATTAGACAAATTAAACTTTTTTAATTTATCTTTAATTCTTAAACAATTTATCTTTATTGATCAAGGCTAGTGTTTAGCAACACATTATGCTCACCTAAATATTTAAGAATGACAAAGTAGTTTTGACTAATATTTTCGTACATGATTTTATTTTGTTTCTTTCGTTATATAATGTTTCAATTAGACATAAACTATGGAAATAATGTATATTATATTTAAGTTTAGTCATATAAGTTCGCCATCATTAGTAATTGATTCTATTAATGACATTCGTAAACTATTTATAAATTATCATTCTACTTTGACTAAGATTTTTTTGAATCAATATTGATCGAGAACAATGGAACACTCTCCCTAATCACGTTAAGTTGATGAATCTTTTATTGATCACTCAACTATCTCCATATAATTCATACTATATTCAATGACTACCGATTGCATTATCCTTGATTAGAATATGTCATAAGTGATATCAAAATATAACAATCCCTATATAATATAACCTTGGTGATCTTAAGTCAAAGAACCACTTTTATAATTCTCAAGACAAGAATTTTCATAAATATATAAGTAATGTTCTAAATGGAATTCTTATATGAGGTCAGTTCAATGAATTTGTTCTTTAAAAATCATCTACACATTTGTTTGAGTATCTTTATACCTTAGTCTATAAGATCGACTATTTCTTTTACAAGAAAGAAATATAACATTTGTTAGTCTTTTATACTCTATTAATATCCAGTAAATGAATTAATAATACATAAATACAATATGAATATCATAATAATAATTTCATCATGTTGTCAAAAAAATAATAGTAATTTCATCATAATTTTATTTGTAATGTATATTTATCCCATGGATTTTATCATATATATCTAGATATGTGGAAGATAAAAAATAAATTTAAATAATTATGTCAATAAACCATAATTGGTTGAAGGGCATAATCTACGAATCTCCCAGTTGCATTAAGACAATCATTTAAGTATCTTCTACGATATCATCGTATGACGATCATGCTACTACTAGGATAGTAGTTTAAAGAGAGAATTCTTTAATATTCTCCATAAGAAGCATTTGCTTAATATTACAACTGTTATCTTAATTATCATCATAATTAAGAGAAGTTGCCTAAATAAATATTGGAACTTTGATGAGATCTTATATCCTTTTATATGCTCAATAGCTCTAATGTTCTACAACACATTACTCTTTAAATAATCATTACAAAGTTAATATATTTAATGACAATTTTTCTATGACTAACTATCATTTCGTCACAGATATGAGGTTTTTTGTGACAAAACAATTGATTGTCACTATTGTTTAGATTAATTATGATGATTTTTTGTCACTAATACAATGGTAATTATGACAATTTAATATCTTTCACTATTAAATTGTCACTAATAATCTATTAATAGGGTCAAATTTTCTTTTATCACTAAGTTTTCTCACTAAAAGCGTAAGCAATTTGGCGTCAAAGTAATTTTGACGAGAATGAATCATAATTGTGACAAAATATATGTTGGTCACTAATATTATCTATTTGTTGTGACAAAATATAGTTTGGTCACTAATATTTTTCTCTTATTGTGACGAAACTATCTCCTATTTTTCACTTGATCATCAACTTTTTGTTACAAAGATTATTTTTAATATAAACGTAACAAATTAATGATAACTATTTCTTGTTAACAGTATATTAAAATTAACCACTCAAATAATTCTTTTATTATTATTGTATGAATTTTAGGGACTAAAAACTACTTGTCATAGATTTTTCTTTAATATTATTATTTGCAAACAATTTTACATAGTTTCTTATAAAATATTCAAACTACATATATTGATAATCCAAAAGTAATATTTTACATATCAATAGATATTTGCTAAACATAACTTTGAAATTTCATCAAAATAAAAATCAAAATAAATAAATGTTTAAATATAATAAAAATTTTGTTCCAAAATATTAAGCTAAACTTTTAATCTATTCAAAACTTTTAAACAAAATTATTATCAATACGCAATCATTATCATCATCATCTTCCTCATCTTCACCTACTGAATTTGTCTCATCATTATTTATAAAAATAAATAATTAAAATAATATTGATTTAATTCAAATTTTGATTTTATCAAAATTGAACTATCAAGTCAAACCCTGATTATCTTTCAATTAGGCATGGTTTCAAATTCGTCTATCACGTATGAGTTTAAGTTGTATTATGTTGTGAATGTAGTTTCTTTATTATAAATATAATCATAATTATTATTGTATTATTCATAATAATAATTACTAGTATTTGCAATTAGAATATAATTTACATTTCATAATTTAAAAGTCTTTCTCGTGATAGTAAACTAAATTCTTTTTCTTTTAATATATTAATAATTTTTGCAAGAAGTAAAATTGCAAGCTTTGAAAATGTTATCACTTTGAAAGGAAAAGATATTAAAATTTAAAGAATTTATATATTAAACTTATTTTTAAGTTATTTATTTTAAATATGTAATAAATTAAATGTATATTAAATATGTGATCCATAAAATCTTGAAGAAAAGTTTATGATCAAAATAACATTAATGCACCCTTAAAATTTTAGACACCGACTATTTCAACCCATAGACCTGATCTTATCCGGATGTTTTTGAGCAAATACATAATATAAAATTGTGTTTATACGAATATTCTAAACCCTCACTTCAGTTTTTCCTATTGCTATCCCCTGGATAAGCCACATTAAAGCCAGTTGCGTTGACTATCTGTAGCTAAGGAAACGCGCGTACATGTAACCAAACAGAGGTGATCTTTGCCTAAAGTAACCCTAATCAAACACTGTATAAGGCCGCTTTCAGTTCCCTTATCAGTTATTGTGTAGCGAGGTAGACTTGTCTCTAAATCTGATTGTTTCAGTTCTGGGACTATTTTTAGAGAAAGTGTTTTGTGTGGCAAGACTCTTATTGTAAGTGTTTTCTTTCTTCTGTTACTATCTGTAGTTATCAAGCCTCAAAACACTATATCACAAGTAAACGGCAAAATCAAGAGATAGCAATTTCACGTTCAAAGTCGGTTGTGCGCGTTGAAATTATATTTTTCAAGTTCTAATTAATCATTAATTTTTTACTTTAAAGAAAAATAAAGATCCCAATGAGTAGTACATGCTTTTAAAGTGTGAAAAATATCTCGACAAATTAGAAATAGAACTTGGTATCTTTTAAACGGAGAAGAAATAATGATATAGAAGCTATAGTTAAATTAAAAATAGAACTTGGTCTTTTCTAAACGAAGAAGAAATAATGGTATAGAAGTTATAGTCAAATTAAAATTTTTATTTATAAACTAATTAATTAAATTTGTTTTTGTTTATTTTGATGGACACAAATATCTGAAGAATAGTAAGAAAAATTTATCTCAAAGAGTTTTAGCTTAAATTAGCACGTAGTAGTTTAGGATAATTGTAATAAATATAACTGTCTTCGATATTAAAATTTCCAATTTTATGTATTGGAAATTAGAATTTTATTTATTTTGATGATTTTTATATGTTTTTATATATGCTAATAATTTTTATTTGCTTGAGTGACAATATCTTCGCAATAAAATCCGTATCGTTTGTGACAATTTCTATTTTATGGCCATCGATGCAAAAGTTTTTATCAATTAAGCAATTAAATTGTTAAATTTAATCATATTATTTGTCACAAACACAAACACATTAGTGATAAATTTATTGTAACATATTATGTTTGTTTAGTGATAACATTATTATAACATATAACTTTCATACTTGTGACGAAGAAGTATTAGTGACCAAGAAGTAATAGACACTAATAAAAAAAGCACAAGTGACAACTATTTTGTCACAATTTTCAATTATTTTAATGGCATTGATGTTGTCACAATAAAATGAAATATTGTTACGACTTTATTTATCACTACTTTGTATTATTTTTGTCGACAAGATTGTTACAAATATGTAAAGTTATTGTTACCATATAATTTTATCACACATTCCATAGTTTTAGTGTCAGTATTTTTGTCACATACTTGTTGCCATTTTTCTAAAGTTGTCACTATTTCATTAGTGATGGGAGGTGACGACTTTAAAAATTAGACACTATAAATAGTAGTGACTAATATTATAACTTTTAGTGACAACTTTTGCTTTTACTAAAAATACAATTTCTTGTAGTGAATACAAAAAACTATATCAAGTTTATTAAATAACTCATTCATTTATTTAATCATTTTTGCTAAATGCTAAATGTATTTTGGCTTTATTAGCAATTAACGATACATTTAAACCTTTTCAATCGTAAAATATGTTCTAAGTAAAATATATTATTATTAGGATTTACTTCTAAAGTTAATATCCATATAAATTTGAACTCAAATATCAACTCATGCATAAAACAATGGACATCCTTGCTTCTCAATTATCATATATTTCAAATACTAAACACCTTTAGTACATTATCTATATACTTGGACTAGAGTAGGTAAACAACTTCCTATTTATTTCTATAGATATAATTCTCATAATTAAGTTGTTGTTTTTTCTTTAGATTCAATATGAATTGTTTTCGGATAAATATATTTTTGACAATTGAAAATATGAGTTATTGTTCTCTTTAGGAATAGTATGTTTTTATGTACCCCTATTGAAGAGGATAATTATATTCTCACTAACCTTTTTTTAGAAATAATAAATTCAAAATTATCTCCAAAATAAACTGTTTAAAATCATCATGAGAGTGAATGTTTCAATGTTTCATAACCTTTCAATTATACATAAAATGTATCAATAAAAGCACTAGTTTCAATTAGATATATTATTATAAGATTTGAACTTTTCAAACCTCATCTCTATCAAGCTATTTATCATGAGAACCATTATCTTATAAGTGTTCATTGAAACAAACAATTTGTTTAATAGATTTGTAAGATTATATTCAACCTTTTGAACATCTAATTATTTTTAAAAAAAATCTAATATAGTTCTAAAGTTGGTGGATAATATACACTTCAGCTAAGCATCACAAATCCCTATGCTATTAACTTTAGCTCTTTCAAAGTCTTAATGTTTCACATGTAATATGAAATATTGTTAATTGATCTAATAGGAACTAATGGATGTAAGTTGTAGTATTAAGGATAACTATAAAAGAAATAACATCGCATTATATTATATCTCTTTGTATATTTCCCCTTACATAAATTCATATTATTATGAAATTTAATTCTAGAAATATCTATTAGGAAATTTCATTCTCTATAGATAACCAAAAAAATCATATTGCACCACATCAATCTCATCAAAGTACTTCAATGTTTTCAATGCTTGATTTCTACTTAAATTTAAATTATTTGAACTTTTCAAAATTGTAAATTAATATCTCATTTAATACATAACAATATCATATAAAATCATTAGTATTTCTAATGAAATATAAGAATCATCCTTTTATAAATTGTTATCACATCTAGCACATCACAAGTGAAAAATATAACAACTCAATACCATCTTCATTCTTTCACCAAAGAGTGATTTGTTTATTCTTCAACTTAACAAGTTTAACAAGTTTCATATGATTGATAATCGAAATGATACATATATCCTTGCATTTAACTTTATGATTCTTATTATGTTGATTTCACCAATATGACTTTAAAGGATAGTTTTGGTTATTCAACTTAGTATTCTTGTCACTTATGTGAAGCATAAGTCTTATTCGATCAAACACATACAAATTATTTGTATAAATATTCTATTTCTTGTCATGCCTTAAGCATCGTAATAATGTTGAATCTAAATTCAATATGAAATACTCGTAAGCACGTATCAGAAATATATATGATCTTTATCATATTTCATATAAGTAAGAAAAGTCATGCAATGATTTTTCTTCTAATGAAAGTTATTATCATACTATACCAAATGTCTGCAATTGTAGTCTATATTTATGCTTTTAATGGGCTAAATTGAATTAAACAATTTTATCAAGATAGTACACCTTCTGGTCTCTACTTCATGTAACATCTTTTACCATGTTATCAGATGTCGACATATATTTTATATGATGTTAGTTTATAAGATATTAGTTAATTCAAAATGTTAGTATATATTTATTATCTATATGATTTTGAAATATATTTAAAAAATGTCATTTTAACTTGTTTTCCTCTTTTCTTATAATTTTGTTATATTAAATTACTTATTTAAGTCGTTTTAATTAATTTAAATTGAATTTATGATTTGAGTCAAATCGTTATATCAGTATCATTTGATTAGTTCACGTATAATATTTAAATCATGTGTGTTCCGATGTTATTTTAATATAAATTTAAAATTAGAAAATTAATAATAAAAGTTTTTCTAACAAATTTTAAAAATTGAAAAGGTTAAACTTACTTAAATTTCATTGAGATTTCTATATATAATTATTTTATATATAATATATATCATTGTCATGCCCGTAATTATTTCTATATATAATAATTATATATATATAATAATTTATTGTAAAAAATGATAATAATTTAAAATTATAATTATTTTATCAAAAAATTGAATTATTGTTTTAAATTGTTATTTTTTCATATTCTATTTTATTTTACATTTAATTAGACTTTTAAATTTTACATTTAATTAGATTACAAAACATGATTAAACTGTATTTTGAGGACATTATGTAACTGATGATATGTTGATGCAAGCAAACACTAGAGCATTTTTTTTCTTCGAGAGTTGTTGGAAAGAAAATACTACAATATACTTAATTTTAAACATTTTGTCATCATAAATGGATGCATAAATTAAATGTAATTAATTAAAACATGTTAAAAATGATGTAAAACAAAAAATTAACAAATTTTTATTTTTCAATATTTTAAAAAATTAACTATTATTAATGGTATTGGTAATCATTCATTTGCCCTAATTAACCATCATAATTATAATAATTTATATTCATTATTATTCTTCACTATATTCATTATAAATCATATTACCATTGTCTCGTGGAAATCAAGTACCGTCAAAAAGAAATTCTAAACCTTTTCATTTGATTCATAGTGACATATGAGGTCTTCCTATTTCAAATATTTCTGGTGCTAGATGGTTTGTTACATTTGTAGATGATTGTACTTGGGTTACTTGGCTTTACTTGCTCAAACAAAGATCTAATGTTAGCATTGCTATCCCTACATTTCTTTCTATAATTCATAACCAATTTGAGGTCAAAATTAACAATTTTAGCTCAGACAATGGTAGGGAATACTTCAACCACACAATGACTCCATACTTTCAAAAGCAAGGGATTATTCATGATTCTTATTACATTGACACACCCCAATAAAACGGTGTAGCTAAACGCAAAAATGGACACTTACTCTATGTGACTGGGGCCTTACCTTTTCAAGGAAATTTTTCAATTGGGGTGAGGTTGTCCTCATAGCTACTTAAATGATCAATAAACTGCCATCTCTCGAGTTTTATCTAACAAAAGTCCCATAGAGGTTCTCCACACCTTTTGTCCAGAGTTTTGAAGTTCTAATGGATTCATTCTTAAGGTGTTTGGTTGTAGAACCTTTATTCACATTCATAGTCACCAAAGAGGAAAATTAAATCACCGAGCACACGTGTGTTTTCCTTGGTTATTCATCTACACAAAAAGGCTACAAATGTTATAATCATCTAACCAGAAAACTTTATGATTTAACTGATGTGACTTTCATAGAACACCAACCATACTTCAAGCAACCCAAATTTCAAGGGGAGACTACATCCCTATAAGAAAATAGTATTTTTGATAGTACTTGTACCCTTGATTTCCCTAGTCGTCCAGTAAAGTTGGTATCACTTTCTGGTTCTCCATCAAAGTTTGTTCCTTCATCAAATCAAAGTCCATCATCAATTCCAACTTTTGCAGAATCTAACTCGAATCCATCCCAAGTTCCTAAAACTATATCTTCTGAAGTTCGAAATCAGGTTATTTATAATATTCTAAGATTTTCACAAGTATATACTAGGAGGACGATTCCAGATCTGCAACTAGTTCAAGAATCCAACTCAATCTTTGACACGAACCCCACGGTAAGATCAGATCCAACCCTAAGCACATAGTCAATCGAATTAGAACCATTTAGTGATGACATGCGTCTTCCTATAGCTATCAGAAAAGGCAGTAGAGAATGCACCAAAAGACCCATGTACCGATTGTCTCACTATCTTCACTGAAGAATCTACCACCAAACCATAGAAAATTCATTACCAACCTCAACACCATTTTTATCCCTACTACCGTATCTGAGGCATTGTTAAAAATAGAATGGAGAAATGCCATAAAAGAGGAGATGGCTGCTATAGAAAAGAATCAAACTTGGGAGATCGTGGATAAATAAAGGGGGAAGAACATAGTTGTTGGAAAATCCCTTAGGCTTGCAGATTCCTACGAAATAATTGATCAAAGATTAGGTCTTAGATAAATTTGATTATGATATTTAGAGTTTGATTTTAGGAATCAGTTTAGAGATATTATTGTGATAGCCATCAAATAAATTAGATTTTATTCTATGCTGATTTAGATTAGATGTTATCTTATTTTTGAATTTGAATTAGAGAAAAACTGTATAAATTGACAAGTTTCTATTCAATAATATAATGGTGTTATAATGGTGCTCTACGCCAAAACCTTTGCTTTCTCTTCTCTTTTATTTACGTATTATGCTTCAGCCCTATAAAAACAACATGGTATCAAAGCCTTTTTTTTCTTGAGGGACTTGTGAGATGAGCGAAACCAAAACACAAACCTGATTTACAACCCAGAATTACAACAAGAATTACAACCATCTTCAGCAATGGAGATTGAATCACAACTGTCTCAAGGCGCACCACCAATATTTGATGGTAAAAACTATCAAGTTTGGGCTGTTCGAATGAAAGCTTATCTTGATGCTATGGATGTTTGGGAAGCAGTAGATGAAGACTACAACGTTCCAACAGACAAAAACAAGATTTCAACAAGATCGACAACAACAACAACAGAAACAATAATGATTCATATCCACCATGCCCACATTGCAAAAAAGCAAATCACAAAATGAAGAGACAAGCAATACATCAAGAGAATGAATTATTTTGACATTAAAACTCTGCAACTCCTAAGGCAAGGAGGAGTTTGTTGGAAAATTCCTTAAGCTTGTAGGTTCCTACGAAATAATTGATCAAAGATTAGGTCTTAGATAAATTTAATTATGATATTTAGAGTTTGATTTTAGGAATCAGTTTAGAGATGTTATTGTGATAGCTATCAAATAAATTAGATTTTATTTCATGTTGATTTAGATTAGATATTATCTATTTTTGAATTTTAGTTAGAGAAAGGCTATAAATTGATAAGCATCTATTCAATAATATAATGTTGCTCTGCACCAAAACCTTTGCTTTCTCTTCTCTTTTATTTACGTATTATGCTTCAGCCCCTATAAAAACAACAACATTGAACAGGGGTTCTTGTGATCTGTCGCAATCTAAGCTTATCCTTTAAGAGCCGAGGGATGTTGAATCCGAGAAGAGTTGCATTTCTGTGGTTATATACTGGTTGAAGCTACAGAGACTTCACGAAATGGTTTATGTGCAGAAATCAAACATGCGAATAATAGAAAACAACTTGTTACTCTTTAATCATTGTCAATTATGTTCTCAACACATTGAAACTCTGTTTGTACAAGGCAACAGTGGGCTATGGTGATGTTGTTCCCTCAACTAAAGTCAGGAGATGAGAGGCCATGGAGTTTCTTACTAGACAGTTACTTTCTGTTACTTTCGACAATTTATCTTTGTCTGGTCTCATAGGGGAAATTGGGGACTAGTGCTTAAATAAATGTAGAAAGTGTCGTGAAGCCACAGCGGGGCTTGAGGTTCATTAGCCATAGTCGAGACTGGAAGACTCAAGAGGACAAAGAGCGAAACTCTTGCCCGTGAACCTTGCATGTGACTAATAAAAGAGCTGTTCTAATCAGTGCTCTTGACCCATTCACGTGTCTGTTTTTGGCTTTTACAAAAAGTTATGCAATGCGACCCTTTCAATAGAGATAAAAGCGAACAAGCAAATTCAAAGTCTCTTTCCTGTACCAAAAATAATGTCATCTTGATAGCAACAGACAGAAAGAAGAGGAAAGTAAAAGGGGCTGTTATAGCTTCATTACTACAACCTGCATACCCTTTTTATTTCAATCCCTGAATCCTACTCTGTATATGTAATGGTTTGATTCATTTGTCTTGTCATGTATTGAAATCATTGAAGTATGAAGTTCTTTGCACAAACAATTGGATGAGTCACATGCACCAATGTGTAGACATGTGGCACAGAAAGACTGTTGCTGACCTAAATGAATCCAACCAAATTTCACATAAAGGAAAAGAAGATAATTAATTGAAGAAGGAAAAGAGAATGAGCATGAATACCCTCTAGCATTATCAAAAGATTCAAAATAATATTTGCTTATTCTTACTATATATATGCATGCCAAAGCATCAGTTAACTTTGGCAGCCTCAGTAAGCTCTCTTGTTCTTTAGCTCATTCTGTCCTCTCTTTGTCTCACAAACATGGATGGTTTTTGTTTTAGGAGCCTCACATTCATACTATTCATTGCTTTTTTAGTATGGTCTTCAAGTTTTGATACTTGCATTGCCCGGAGAGGCAAGCATTGGAGCCAAACCTCAGGTTCTTTTTTCAAGAAGAAGAGTCAAGCCAGAAGCCACAATAGTCACCATTCTAAAGGATCTAAACCAAAGCCTCCACCTAGCATAGCTCCATTGCCAACCCCATCTCCAAAGCCGCCGAAAGAAGACACGCCTCCAATCCCTCCACAACAAGGGTCTGCCACATTTAATGTACTAGATTTTGGCGCCAGGGGAGATGGCAAGAGTGATGATACAAAGGTTAATCTCAATACTAAATTTCTACTTGTCAAATGAATTAAAGTGGTTTTAACTAGTAAAGCAGTTAATATGCATGGAGCATATATTGTTTACATGAACATTTGCAACTGAATTAAGCAGCTAGTAAACTCCGAACATGGCATACTTTTCGTTCTATTGAACACACACATCGAGTTATACGTGTTATTCTTACTGGGTACGATCCCTCCAAGGAAAAAACGCATGTATCCTCTGCAAGTCTGGGGGAAAGGCCATAATGTTGATGTCTAGTTAGTCCATAGCTGCATGTCTGGAAGTCAAATGTAAACTGATTTTTTCATTCTGTTCATTTCTCTCATAGGATGACTTCAAGTACAATAATAATTAGTGTCAATTAAATTAATAACAACGTAAAGCAAAAACACATTCTGGCCGCCAGATCAGGGCTCCTCTGTTTAAGGATAGTATCCCGGTTTCAACATATTAATAGGATACCAACAATATGTTATGGGGTTATGAAGATCACGAATAAAACAATAGGAAACTGAAACAAAAACGGATAAACATGAAACAATACAAAGGTAAAAAGAAATGGAAAAACAACAGAACTGCGCTTGGTGGGGACCAGTCCAAAAGAATGGATTCTCGTTATGGCAGTTATGTCACGGTTCCAACAATAATTGCATACAGTTGTTGGTTTTACAGAATATAGTTAAACTACTAGAAGTAAAGTAATCTTCTGGTGGCGTGCAAATGCAGGCATTCCAAGCTGCGTGGGCCTCAGCTTGTATAGTTGAGGGATCAATGATGCTAGTTCCAGCCGAGTATGTTTTCCTCGTGGGGCCCATTTCTTTCTCTGGTCCGTACTGCAAACAGAATATTGTGTTCCAGGTAAATGAATTTTATTTCAAAATGTTCTTCAACTGCTTGCTTCTGTCTTTCTAAGTTTTTGTCTTGTTGTCAGCTGGATGGCACAATTGTAGCTCCAACAAATTCCAATGCTTGGGGGGCTGGGAGGGGACTTTTGCAGTGGCTTGAATTCACAAAACTTGCGGGAATTACAATCCGGGGAAAAGGTACCATCGATGGCAGTGGTTCAGTCTGGTGGCAGGATGAACCCTTTGGTGATCCCGGGGACTATGAAACCAAACTCATAGTCCCTTTAAACAATACAGTAGCAGAGCACCCGCCAATTCCTGTAATTACCTCAAATGTATATTTCATTTTATTGTTTGATGATCTGTTCCTCTCGTCACGCTTCTCTGCTGTTCTGTGTGGTAGATAACAAGTGAATTCAGCAGCCAGAAAATGCCAAGTATTAAACCAACCGTAAGGACCACTCTATATTTCGTATCATAATTCGTCGTGATTTTGTCCATAAACATGATTTAGCTGCTTTCATTTGACAGGCACTACGATTTTACGGAAGTTTCAATACAACAGTCACAGGCATTAGAATTCAAAACAGTCCTCAGTGCCACCTCAAGTTCGACAACTGCATTGGAGTGGGGGTACATGATATAAGCATCTCATCTCCTGGTGACAGTCCTAACACAGATGGAATCCACCTTCAGAATTCCAAAGATGTCCTAATACACACCAGCGATCTTGCTTGCGGTAATTGTATTGCTTCCTGATCTCAATATAAAAAAAAATGTTAGTTTAACTAGCTTATGACAAATAGCAATAACATCTGCAGAGTTAAGAAAAACAGGTATCTACACATGGAAAGGGCCAAACAGTTCAGATCCCTGCTACTGATTCACATAATCACATGACAATCTTATCCGCAAAGTTGTGAACTTTAATCTCAACTTCAGTGGCCACATGTTATTGGACACGTGTCAACACATGCTGTCATTTCACATATTGCATGTTCCCATTCATAATAGGATTAGGCTTGGACCCACCCAGCCCACACGGGTAGCTCAGTTGGTCGTTGAAAGGGAAATTGAGATCAAGGCCTCAGGCTCGAATCCCGGCAGCGGCAGTGTGAGAGTTCATCCAATGTGGTGATTCCTTGTGGGCACGGGCATTGAGCCACCTTTCTGAGAAGCTGGCTGAGATCAGACCGTGATTTACTCCCCTCACAACTCTGTCGAGCCGGGGTATGGGGGCGCCTAGGGTGGGCAATTCCACCTTTTGAGATCAAGGCTTGGACCCACCCATGAGATGAAGACATTCTGTTTCACCCAGTTATCTATGTCTTTATCAGCTACTACACAAAGTCCTGACAAGTTTTAGCATAACACATACATAAATGGAACTGCTAAGATGTTTACGTAACTGAGAACTACACCTACAAATAAGTGCACTCCTACACATATGTTGTCAATAAATGTATTAACATAGAACCAAAATCTGGAAAGGAGATGGTGAACATTGAATGTGATATTTTTGCAGGAGACGACTGTGTTTCTATACAGACTGGATGCACAAATGTGTACGTACACAATGTGAACTGTGGGCCAGGACATGGAATTAGCATTGGAAGTCTGGGAAAGGATAATACCAAAGCCTGTGTCTCAAACATCACTGTCCGAGATGTCACCATGCACAATACAATGACAGGTGTCAGAATAAAGACATGGCAGGTACGCTATGTAATCCCACGAACAATCTACAAGAAAATAGACTATTTTACAAATCAAAATACCATTAAAGAACTCTCATATTCAAAAGGTTTTCAAAAATTACAACAATGAGCTAGATATTTCAGACGAATTGAGAAGTCTACTTGATTAACAGCTTGGAGAATCCATGAAATTGGAATATGGTAAAAGATATTATGTTATATGGAGAACTTTCTTAGCATGGAGAACTCATACTTTTGATCAGAGTCCAAAATTTTCCTAGAATCATGTTAATTTCCTTGTCAGACTATCTTCGCGTTGCTTTAAACTCATAATGGACAGAAGTCGATCAAAAATAAGTTGGAATACTTATACGAAATAACTGCAGTTCTTCCACAAGCACAAAGTTATAAATGCTGCTACTTACCTGTAATCTCAATATTCAAATGCAGGGCGGATCAGGATCAGTTCAGGGAGTGCTGTTCTCCAACATTCAAGTTTCTGAAACCCAAGTCCCTATCATGATCGATCAATACTATTGCGACAAAGGCAGCTGCAAAAATCAAACATCAGCTGTGGCTCTATCAGGGATCAACTACGAAAGAATAAGAGGAACATATACAGTAAAGCCAATACATTTGGCCTGCAGTGACGCCCTACCATGTATGGATATAAGTCTAACCACCATAGAACTCAAACCCCTGCAAGAACAGTATCACATGTACAACCCCTATTGTTGGCAGACCTTTGGAGAGCTAAAGACTCCTACTGTTCCCCCAATTGACTGTCTACAAATTGGCAAGCCATCAAGCAACCGGCCTCATCAGTCGGATCAAAACTTGTGTTGAGCATCACAATGTACAATACCAGGTTACTTGTGTATTGACATGTGAAACCACCAAACGCATTTAAGTATAAAGGATTTATTTTTAGGAGTGCTAGCTTACAGGGCCTCTTGCTTAACTGGTGTATTAATGAGTCACCATTGTTTGTGGGAGTATACATGCATTATACATAATAATACAGTCTAGAGTGTAATGTATTGGTGGTTTGTGAGAATACAAGAGTGTTTGTGCTTTCCATCATTACCGAACATTGAAAAACAAGCTCCAAATTACTGACCAATCAGAATCGTGAGCTGAAATAGTATGAAAAACATATCTGAAAAACAGAACAAGGAAGTTTGATATCATGCAGTAACGTCCTACAATAATGTCAAAGTGGAAGAAGCACTCAATTTTTAACACTACAAAACACAACTATAGTCTTAATCAAATCACTAGTCTAGTTCACTATTTTTTAGTTTTGTAATCAAAACTTTTAATAGAAATGTCGAATTGAAGTGATTCACGAGGATACATAATAGATATTGTCATACTATTTAGGCAGAGTAATGTGGTCTCATTGTGCAATTTTAGGTGAGAAGATGATAGAGAAGAAGCTGGAGGATATAGGAGAGAATGGAGCCACATATTCTACTTTAGATGAATCTTACCATTTATAAATGATAGATTACTACTCAATTTTTAAAGCCCCTGTAGTTATATAGACCTTTGAATTGAGCATTATTTTCATTTTTGTGGTATACAAACCTTTGAGTTGATTTTCCATTAATTATGAATCTACTTTGGTATTTACGTACATTAATGTAAAGGTGTTTGGATAGCTTGACTTTGCAAATCACACATTATATTCTACTTTATTATTTAAGGGTATGTTTGAGAGTTTAGAATGGAATGGAATGGAACGGCAATTAATGGAACGGAATGGAATGGAGTGGAATGTAATGGAATGAAATGGGTCACTCCATTGTTTGGAAGTTTAAATAAAATAAGAGAGGGACTCCTTTGACCATTGTTTGG
>JANVCL010000002.1:3900188-3941617 GCA_026546855.1 Erythroxylum incrassatum
GGAAGCAAATGCTAATCTGGAGCGTACTGTGAGTAGACTAAGATGGTCTAATTTTATTGTTTGTTATTTAAAATGTTATATTATATGACTATTGAATGATTATGTAGATGTGATTGTGTATGTTGGTTTCCGGACAAGAGGTCCGATGATCGTGATAAATGAATGAGATACTGAAGTGCTATTGAATGTGAATTGGATGGACTATGTGTACTTATGTGATTGTTATATGTGTATTGGTATTTGTACATGAATGAAATTGTGAATTCTCCACTTCAATGTGAAATGCCGGACTAAGGTCCGATGATATGAGAAAGTGATTGAATGGGATATGTAAATATGAATGATGCATTCCATTACATGAATGCATGAAATATAATGGCAGTTGTGACCAGAGTAACCAATGACCAGAGCTTAAAGCTCAACGAGTGAAAATAAGCCTCGAGCTCAAAATTGATTTAGAGTTTCAGGCTCAACGTTTAATGATCCCTGTATCCCCCAAGTGGATAAGAGACATTTATCAATGAGTCCTATATGGGACAGTTCAGGCACTCGGTCACAACAAAGTAACAAATGAAAAGTGAGTCTCATGAGGATTGCATATGCATAATACGATTGATTAAGTGTATCGAATGTGAAATAATGTGAAATGTGAAATAATGTGAGATGTGTGAATTTATGTGTTATGTGACTGGGTGAGCCATTGATGATGGTTACTCACTGAGTTCGCAAAACTCACTCAAAATTTGCAACTATTTTTCAGGATAAGAAGAATACCTCATTAAGCCAACGGGAGTATATCTGCAGCATTCAAGTGAAGGATAGAGGTCGGGATCAGTTCGCGTCTGTATTGCATTTCTCTATTTCGTATTGAATTGTTATTCCACAACTTTTGTATAAATTTGTATTTTGAATTGACTCAAGTGTTTTGTAATTGTGAAAGGGCCCGAATGACTATTGAAATTTTGTAAATTGAAAATGTGAATGAATGACTGTGGGCCGAATTTGAGTATGTATTTTCTGCATATATTATGTTGTGATTTCAAACAAAAATATCGATTTCTGATTGATTCAGTGTTCTAGCACGTCACCCTCGCGTGGCATGGACTCGGATAGCACCGTCGATGTCGGGTTCGGGCCTTACGGGAGTGGGGTGTTACATAAATATTTATTTTGGTCTTATATTTGTCACGATGTTGGAAGAATTTGTGCAAATAGTATTACATATAGCCAAGCTAAACCTAAGTTTATGGCACGTGGTTTGTATTTTCCTTTATCAGTCCATAGTAAACCTTACAATTATATTTGTATAGATTTTATTTTAGGTTTACCTAAGTATAAAGGGAGTAAATATTATATCTATTTTGTTATTGATAAGTTTATAAAATGACATTTTATTACATATAATAAATTTGATGTTGTAAGCAACATAATTGGTCTATTCTTTAAGGAGATAATACAACTCCACGGTGTTCCTAGGATTATTATGTCTAAAAAAGATTGTAAGTTCCTTAGATAATTTTGGAAGGTTTTGTGGGGAAATTTAAGAACTAAATTATTGTTTTCAACTACTTTTCATCTTCAGATGGATGATTAAAATGAAGTAGTAAATAACTAAAATGGTGAAGTAAATACATGAAAATTTTTGGTCACATATTAAAAGGAAAACATGTGGAATATGCATCCAAAACTAACAAGGATAGGGAGAAAATTATCTTTAAACTAGGTGGTTGGGTGTGGGTACGCATGAGATAGGAGAGGCTCCCAAACATAAGAAAATCTAAACTATAACTAAGAGGAGAGTGTCCATTTCAAGTTGTTGAATGAGTCAATGATAACACTTATAAATTAAATATTCTAGGTGAGTATACTGTAAGATCTACTCGTCAATGATAATACTTATAAATTAAATATTTCATATGAGTATAACGTGAGAGCTATTTTAAATTATAAATTTAACATGTTTTAATGGAAATGATGATTCAATAACAAATATTTTCAAATAAGGACTAAATGATGGGAATCAAGCTACCTTTGTTTCTTTGTTTTTTTTAGTTTGCTAGGTAGACCAATTATCCAAACAAGAAATAAAATGCACTCAATAGCATGGTGAGAGAAGTGAATATATGTATAGAATCAATCCAAATTGAAAGATGAGCATTGAATAGCTTTACTCAAGCTAAGGTTGGAGATAACTTAGATATGAATGCTACATATAATATGATTGTGTATTGGCCTATATAACTCGTTGAAAAATTCATGGTGGGATTCATTCTTCAACACACAAATGATTTGGACCATGTCTATCTTCAAAAGTTATATATATATACATCTATAGGCATATATTGGATCATGTACTGATTTATAAAGTTAAAGAAAGATTCACAGTTTCACTTATAGGCATACTTTAGACCATACCTAATCTCTGAGCAGGGACGGAGTCAGACTCAATTCTAAGGAGGGGCTGGGGGCCAACATCTAAATGTAAAAAAATAATACAATTATATAATATTATTTTAAAGGGGGTCACTTATATTTGTAATTTTAAAAATTTTAATTATATAAGTAATTTTAAAAAAATATTTGGCCCCCCTCCCCTATAACATGGCTCCGTCCCTGTCTCTGAGAGACACAAAAAATCGACAGTTACCAAACATGGATGTGTCTTAATGGTCTGATAGTATTCAAAGTTAATACGGTATGAGCCATGATCATGCCCCAAAACTTTGCCCTATTAAAATCTTAGTTTTTGTTTAATTTTAGAAATTTTAGTTTTGTGTTTTAATATTAAAGGACTATTTCTTTTAAGTTGTAGATACATCTTTAATTACCAATAAAATCATGAGATTTTTCTTTTTGGTTCTTAAAAAAAGTTGAATTTATCAACTTATTTAATTTTGATATTCAAATCATCTCATACCCTTGGTTCTAGTATAACAAATGATAAAGATTCTTTTATACCTTTGGTTCATGATTTCATATAATTATTGACTCAAGTTTTCATCCTTATTTTGATTTCAACTTCTTTAGGTGCTTGATTTAAAATAAGTGTGTTATATTTTAAGGTTTCATCCTTGAGTTTCACATCACTTATTTTCCTATAAATTAGTGCATACTTCGATGCCTCAAAAATGGAACTTATATTTCATAACATGGTCCAAAGTATTGTTGATGATATATTCTTCTTTCTGAACCAATGGCACCCCTATATTTATAGAGTATAATCATTTGATTGATGTAGGCCCACCACCTTCGGAGCATCGAGTCACCTTTAGGCCTTTCCTATTTCATGCATTAAGTTAAGCCTACTAATAAGTACTCAAATGTTATAGCTTTAATTTCAGGCCAATGATGGGCTCTCCGTCTCTTCTAAAGAAATGAGAGTGGAGATCTTCTATCCAATCTTACTTTGTAAACCCTATTTAATGCTTAAAATGATATCATTTTGTTCATTAAATGAGATTGGATAGTCTCTAAACTCATGTGAAATAGCCAAAACGATGTCATTTTGAGCATTAAGCGGAATTTGAGCAGGATAAAATTAAACAGAGGATCTAAACTCGAGAAATGGACTAATGGAAGAAAAATATAATGTTCTTAAGTTTGGAGGATGGTAATCTATAGTTGCTTAAGGCTATATAGGGTGATGTTAAACCAACATCAATGTTATATGAAATAAATGACTATTTTCATTAGTAATAATATTGGCCTGTAGGTATATCATGGGATTATTTTCTCAAGAGATAAATAGTATTTAAAAGAGGGAATATAGGAGACCATTCCCGCCTTAATGGACCATAATATGGTGAAGTTGAAATTCTTTAATGCCATAACCATTTATCCATTATTTTCCGTGCTTATATATGTTGCTATATATATTCAAGCTTTGAGTTTTATTATAAGCTTCTGTGAAAATGGAGTGAGTGACATGGGAGGGGCGTTAGATATTAATGGAGAAATTTGTGAGTTGCCTTCTTAGTGCTTTAGTCATAATCAAATGTTGCTAAAAAAACGTAGTTAATTTCCTTACTTACCACCTATTTGTTGAAATGTCTCTTTGAGTTATATGCTTGTGTGGTTGTCATTTTTATCATCTGGTATTATAACGAAGATTTGTATTTTTGTTGATATTCTTACTTTAATTCTAAAACAGAGTAGAAGACCAACAATAATTATGGTGTAAATCCTACGTTACCAATGCTATCACACTTGTAAAGCAGCGAATATAAAATATGGAACAAAAAGTTGAAGACGTTATTTATATCCCAGGATTTATGGGATTTGGTGGAGAAAGGCTACACTGAAGTTGAAAGAGTGGATAATCGACACATCCACAAGAAAGATGTTAAAGCTCTATTCTTCATTCAACAAGTAGTGGAAGAATCAACATTCCCTCGTATGACAATAGCTACAAAGTTAAAGGAAGCTTGGGATGCTCTATAAAAGGATGTTAAGTTAAAGTCAATGCACGCACTGTCAAACTTCAAACTCTTCGATGCAAATTTGAGAGCCTATTTACGAGTGACATTGACACTTCAGAGAACTATTACAAAACAAATGTAGGTTGCTCATCAAATAAAAAGGTATGGTGAGAATTTACATTTAAGAGCAATCAATTCGGCATTTCAAACAATCAACATACTTGTTAAAAATGCATATGAAATGCTCATGAGATTTCTTTCCAATTATTATGTTGTTGTGACCGATTGTCTAAACTGTTCCATATCTATTTTAAATATCGGGCTCATTTCTAACTGTCCCTTATCCGATGAGGATACATGACTCATTTTATATAGTGAGCCTTAGGCTCTTAATCACTTTCTGAGCTCAAGGCTCTTTTTATACTTTGAGCTTTAAGCTCTGATCGGTGACTACTCTGATCACAACTGTTATTATGTGATTGTGCATTCATATATGGAATGCATCTATCACAATCAATCATATAATGAAGCACATAGTTCATTACATTTACATTCAAGCAGCACTTCAATATCTCATCATATTAGGAAAAGAATGTTCATGATATTTGTGAAAGTTGCTTAGCTGGAAAATAGCAAAGGGATTCTTTTCCTAAAGAGAATTCAAGGAAGGTAAGAACATTAGATGAATTGATACATCCGGATGTCTACAAACCAATGCACACTCCTTTAAATGATCAAAAGTACTTCATTGTCTTTGTTGATGATTGTCCATCTTCAGAAAATTCAAATCATTTGTTGAAAAGCAAAGTGAACAGCCTATGAAAGTGTTGCAGGCAGATTAAGAAGGTGAATTTGTGATAGAAGAATTTGATAAATTCTATTTTGAATCTAGCATTTAAAGACAATTAACAACTAACTACACTCCACAACAAAATTAAGTTATGGGGCGGAAGAATAGGAGTCTTGTAAAGATGGGCAAGAGTAGGTTCAAAGTCAAGGATTTACCAAAGAATTTCTAGGTAGAAGCAATACACACAATAGCTTACATTCTCAATAGAAGTGCTGTAATATCACTACCTCACGAAACTCCTTTTGAAGCTTGGAATGGGTGGAAGCCTGAGGTAACTTATTTCAAGGTTTTTGGTTATATTACCTATATGCATAGTCCTTCTCAAAAAAGAGAACAAAGCTTGATGAAAATAGTTTAAAGTGCTTTTTTGTATCATATAGCAGTGAAACTAAAGGCTATCGATTTTATAATCCTCTCAACATGACGTTACTAATCAGCTGTGATGTTGTGTTTGATGAGAAAAATATTTGAAAATGGGATGAAAAACAACATTTTTTAGGTTCCTTTTTGGAAGATGAAGATCACAGAGAAAGTACATTGGTGAATGGTGATGCCAATAATGATTATTCTCATTCCTTCCTCACCATCCAACTCAACCATCCCTCTTAATTCATCAAATCCAGCAACTTCTAATTCTCCTTTGTTGGAAAATACCTTAGGTCGCAGATTAAATTAATCAGATCTTAGGTAAATTTAATTATAATATTCAGTGCTTGATTTTGGGAATAAATTTGGAGATATTATTGTGATCTTTAGCAAATATCTAAGATTTTCTGTTACATTTCAGCTCTATATAATGAGCTTGTTGCTATCAATAATAATATGGTGTTATAACGGTGCTCTATGCCAAAACCTTTGCTTTCTCTTATCTTTTATTTACGTATTATGCTTCAGCCCTATAAAAACATCAATAGTCGGTTGTAAGTGGATTTTTACACCTAAAGTTGATGGACCACTTAAGAGATATAAAGCAATGTTGGTGGCTAAGGGATATACTCAAAATTACGAACACTGCTAAGATTTTACTATCCCTAGCAGCACATTTTGATTGATAACTTTTACAATACGATGTAAAAAATGCATTTCTTCGTAGAGACTTAGATGAAATTCACATAGATGTCACTCTAGGATTTGAAAAAGAATCAAGGGATAAAGTTTGCAAGTTGAAACAGGCCCTTTATGAACTAAATCAATCAACAAAAACATAGTTTGTAAGGTTTATCAAAGTTGTGAAAACATCTTAATACCAACAAAGTCAAGGTGATCGTACTCTTTTCATAAGCACTCGTCTGTAGCAGGAGTGACAAGACTTCTTATTTATGTGAATGACATCATTGTCAGTAGGAATGATGAAAAGGAAAAACTAGAACTGCAACAACAATCGGTCAAGGAATTCGAGATAAAGGAGCTTGGGAGATTGAAGTAGTATTGAGTGACATACTCCAGAAACGGGATTTTCATATCCCAACAAAAATATGTAGTTGATTTATTAAAGGAGAGAGGGAAAAATGGATGTAAGTCGATATCTACACAATAGAAGCTAATCAAAAACTTGGAGAAGCAAAAGAACCTCTTGTGGATAGAAAAATGTACCAGAGGCTTGTAGGTAGGCTCATCTATTTTGCAAATACTCGACCAGATATAGTATACTCTATAAGTGTAATTAGTTAATTCATGCATGATGCGAGGGAGTCACATCTATAAGCCACTTATAGAGTGTTGCAATATTTGAAACGAAATCCAAGAGAGAATCTTGATCAAAAGACAAAGGATCATGTCCTTGAAGTCTACACCGATGCAGATTAGGGAGGATCTATGGTGGATAATCGATTGGAGGTAATCTTATAACATGGAAGAGTAAAAAGCATAATGTTGTAGCTAGATCATCTACTGAATCAGAATTCAGAGCAATTGCTCAAGGCTTGTGTGAGATGTTGCGGCTAAAGATTATCCTAAATGTTTTAAAGAGTCAAGTGGAAAGGTCCTATAAAACTCTACTGTTATAACAAATCTACTATCAATATTGCTGCTGTACAATATGATAGGACTAAAACATATGGCATTTCATTAAAGAAAAGTTAAGAGGAGGGACTAGTGTGCCTATCTTATGTTCCAAGAAGTACCAACTCGCAGACATTCTTACCAAAGGGTTGAATAACTTTAATTTCCATGGTAATACAATTTAAGAGGAAGTGTCGAGATATACATTAGCTGTAAATACTATTATTATTTGAAAAACATTAAGGGTGTTAATTATTTCCTTTAATTTGAGGAATTTCAGTTAAAATTGTCTCTAAATTAGGTAGTTTCCTATTCTGTATCTAAGACTTATTGTATACATTCTGATTCATTGTAAACTCAAAAAAGTACGAAAGAAATAAAGAATTTTTCCTCTCAATCTTCTTCAAGTACCACTCATGTTACATTTTTTAGGAGAAAATTATATCATTGTGGATTAAACCACCAACCAAACATGTAAAATATGATTCAATCCCCAATCATACATTAACTGCTCACCATACACACTTAGCACCAAAGCAGTAGTATCCGCACAAAATGCAATCACAGTAAAATTGAGCAATCGCAGTAAAATTGATTCATCGATAAATTATAAACCCTTCTCTTCTGCATTATCCATATCCCTCTGCAACCACACTTTCATACACATTCAAATAGGAAAGCTACCAACCAGAACTTTCAATAAAGTTTTCTATAATGCCAAAGCAAAACTAAGAGAGAGTCTAAATTTGATAAACAAGACAGCAACAATAACGACGACGACTACAAGATTTGTAACGACAAACACGATAAGCTATGTAGTAAAAGATTATACAATAATGGGCATTTTGTGGTGAGAAAAACAAAAATAGTATGGTTTTATAGATTAGAAGACATTACCCAAGTCTTGCAATTAATATTACAGGGCTTAGTTTGCTAGACAAGGATTGTTTATGGCCCTAGACGATAGGGACCATCGCCCATGTAGTGGCCATCCATATAAAGAGCTGCACTTTGTGGGTGTAGACCATCCATAACCATGAATTGCATGTCTTCTGAGGGCTTCCAATGCCTTTTCCTTTGATTAATGAACCAATTGTTTATTTGTTTCTGGTCTAAACCAGTTGATTCTGCCAATGCCACCTTTTCTGTCTCCTGTTAGGTACATTACCAAGAAAGTATGAATGTAGCCAATCGATCAGGCATACGCAATAATCTGTAAATTACGTGCTTCCACTATTCAATAAACCAAAGTTGTAAACCAAGCGACAAGCTTTAATCAGGTATACACAATACAAGTAGTTTAATCTATCAATCAATTTAGTTTTTGATTTAACTGTCCTTTACTAATGAATAACAAGTTCAAATAAAAGAAAGGACAAACTTACAGACGGATATGGCCACTTATAGTGTAGCTCCCACCAACTTAGGAGCTTCTGCCTAGCTTCTTTTGGCAGCTTGCCCTTTTTCTTCTTCTTAGAGAGTTCTTGTTTAAGACTACTTAAGTAACCACTGTATTTCTTTAAGAGGTGGTTCTTGAGCTCTCGATCTTCAGCTCGAGGATCAATCTCAGGCAATTCTGTTTCTCCTCCACTGTTCTCTTGATCCTCTTCAGACGAGACAACACCCTCAGATTTCTCATCTGCTCATTCAATCAAAACAAAAAGAGGAACATTTTCCATGAATTAGATGAGTTTTAGTTCTATGACTTATCCTAAATTAAATCTTCCACTTGTCCTAAATTAAATCTTCCACAGAAATATCGAGACCAGAAACACAAGCAATAAGAATAATCAGCTTCGGAATTGGGTATCAGTTAATGTTAAGAACTCGCAGAAAGCTTTCACCAGCTTTCTACTATTGACGCTTGAAGCTACCTGGCTCTGGACTGAAGTTTGGAACTTCAGTCAGCTTTCCCTATATATTTATCCACAAAGCAAATGTCTTTTCAACTTTTTTCCCTTTCTGTTATGGTTCACACACTTCATAAGTCCACTGAGAAATAGCATCTCCGTTCTCGAATCATGTTAAAGAATAGGGACTCAACTTACAGCTGAGGAATTATTCACTAGTGCAGTTGAAGAACAAAATAGAAACAGGAAAAACCATGTAAAAAGCCAATGTGTATGCTATAACATAATTATGGTGTTGCGGGTTCCAAGTGCTTTCCTCAGTAGTGTCTGAAGTTTCTTTCATTTCCAAGAAACTTCTGCATTTAAATTCCAGATTCTAGGAGAACTAAAAAGGATAATTACCATTTGGAAAACCAAGAAATGGAAAGAAAAGGTCAAATCAGTAAGCCGTTGAAGGCTTTTACAGTCTTACTCTCTTCCATTTAATTCCCATCAGTCAAACATACTACTAATCCAATTCTCTACTTAACTCGAAGAAGGAACAAAGACTTCTTTCTTGGAACTAGCAAAACAAAACTCACATTTGCTTAATATCAGGAAGATAACTTCTTCTACCTCCATCTTCCACCATCAAAACAGACCCACCCAGATCGATCGCCTCCTCCGACCACTCTCTGTAGCCCTCTCCAAATTTTTCCCTCTAAATTATTACAACAATGCCCGAGTACTAGAAGTATATAACGCTCTTAGAAATGTAGGAAAATCATTAGGAAAAAGAAACTGGGAAGTGATAAGAGGTTGGAAAGTGGTTGAAAATAGCAAAAGGATAATGGTCTACAGAAATTCATTAAGAACCAAGGCCACGCTCTGGCGAGTCGTACAGGTTACATGGGGTAGCCTCGATTTGAACAGCATCCTAGGTTCTTCAGTTTGCAAAAGTAAATCAAAATTTGGACATGAAAAGCCTAAACTAACTAAGAAAATGACAACACTAATAATGTCATCAATATCGAAGTATGTACAGTATATCCCACAAAACCCACGTATGGATTCGGACCTATCAAAACTAGAACCCTCATAAGGGTTAACTTAAATTTTCCAAGAACTGAAAAATAAATATATATATATAATTATATATATATGCATAGGTGAGAGAAGTAACCATGCAATGTCATCATCTCTTCTTTCTACACAAGTGCCTTTTGCCTGTAGATTCAAGAAAAGTTTAACAATCCAAAGCCCTCGACTGTAGGCTCGTGATTAGGGTTTGTTACGAGTAATACTATTGGAATGTGTAATCTCTTCCACAGCATACCTCACCGAGGAATGGAAGAAATGGCTAATGACTGAAGGAGATAAGAACATAAAGGTTCTTTATTAATGTTTTGCTAGCAATCGGAGTTTGGACTGGTGATCACGTTTCTGCACTGTTCAAGTAAATCTAAATCCACTCTCAATCATGAAATGAACATATATATATATAATCGAATTTTCTACTCCTTTCCATGCTAGGTGAGGGCCAGCTCTCTTCTCTCTTCCACCTCTCTCTATTCTCTGTTAACGAACAGGCCTTTTGTTTATTCTGCTAAATACTAGGAGAATTAAATATCAGTTAGAAGTATTCAGAGTTTTAAGATAGAAGGTCTACGTACCAGAATTAAAGATCCGTAGAGGACCATTGCAGATCATATTAAGCTGAGTTTCGATCCTACGCATGAAATCCATGGCTTCTTGTAAGGGTCTCGTAAGCTCCTCCCGGTACTTCACTAGCATGTCGTGGTACGCTTCCTGTGTTTGTCGTTTCAGATGTTTAGACACATGTTACTAAACGGACCCAGATGAGAGAAAGAGGCTGATTTTAAGGTATATAGTATATAAGCTGCTTAAATAGATTTAGAGCATTAAACTTCACCATGAACTGATCTAGCTCTGGGTCTTTCGAAGCATCCCTGGAATTAACTGAAGATCGCTGTCTTGATTCAAACTCCTGTCGAGCGGCCACAAGTCGAGCAACGATCTCAGGTGGAGCTCCGACCTTAAAGTATACGAGAGACAAAAAGAGATAAAAGGTTCACCAACAAAACAACATTAAGTTTTTCGGGCACTAAGAGAATATGATCTTCTTCTACATGCTTATACCTTTTGGCAATCCATGTAAACTTCCACGAGGTTAGAGTATTTAGGGTGAGCTATGATCTTGGCTTTGATGGCTTCAACTTCGCTGGAGCTTTCACTCCCTTGATGCTGGTTAACTGCATGATGCCCTCTCAATAGAGGGTTGTGAAATTTATGAGCATGATGATGTGAAGTGCTGGCTTCAGTCTTCACTATATGAGGATTTGCCTCAGATTGGAAACACTCACTTGATTGAAGATGAAAAGGACTTAAAGGCATCTGGGTCTGTTGATTGCTCACGTTGCAGCCACTACTTGTTCTTCCATAAGGAGAAGAATTAGGACCAAGAATCTGTGAAGCGTACAAGAAATTACCTCTTGGAGTTGTGTTCTCGTTCATTTGGCTATACTCTTCCATCTGTAAAGAAATCCGAAAAGTAGTAGAAGACTACCAGAAATGACCAAAATGAAAACCAAGTAAAGCCAAAAACCCTAGAGGAAGGCCAATATGGAGAAACCCTAGCCACCTAGTCATCTACTGTCTTGGAGAGAGCGTGTCAAGAAACTTAGGTTTTCCATCTAATTGCATGTAAACGAAGAAATCTGAGAAGTATTGGTTCTCGAAAGCTTTAGGGAGGTCTTGAGGTGAAGTTGCACCAAGACTTGGACATACTAAGAGAAGAAGAAGAAGATATATAGGAGATCAAAATGAACAAATATAGAGAGAAAGGGATCTTAAGGTGGTATTGAAAAGCAGAAGGCGAAGATCACAGAGTCCAAGCTTTAACCGGAAACGGCAAGAGACTGCGATTCTTGGGTGCGTGACAAGACCTCCTTTCTTTAATACACAAATAAAGAAATGTTTAATAAATATAAAAGCAAAGATGGCCAAGTAGACGAGCCAACTTAGGTTGTAGATTTTTATTTTTTCCTTCAATAAATAAATTATTATGACTTTTAATAATTTAAATATAAGCCATTAAATTAATATTTTCTGCTTTTTTCAAATATAAAAGCTATGTAATATGTTTATTATGATTTATAAAATAAATTAAAGCTATATTTTTATATTTTCTCTTTTTGAAAATTGGACTGTTTTAGATTACGTGGCTCTCATTTATTATGGTTACCTTTTCTTTCACGGCTTTCTCATCTTTTTCACCCTATTCTATCTTTTCGGTTTTTGCACTTTGACATTCTATTCCTTTTACGTTTTTTACATTTTTAATACTAACACTCCAAAGGTGCGAAAGACACCTACTCATTCGTAGCTTGTGCTTATGTATAAACCTAGTAGCAGGTTCTTGTAGCTCTCGTACTATTGTATCTTGACCATGGGATGTGCCACTTACCTAATCGACGGCTATTTATAGCCTTTTGAAACTTGTTAACATTCCAATCAGGTATCATTCATTAATTGGATGACCAGTTTTTTCAAGCAATGATACATTAAATAAAATAATAATTTTATCAATATTTTATTTAGATTGGTTCGACTTTTGCATATAATAACTCGGTGTTCTATAAATATAGTGTAATTAGTCCACGTGCATCACTTACCATTCGTATGTTTAATTATAATTGTGTGACATTAAGTGTATGTCTGATAATTATATATATAATTTTTAATATTTTAATTAAAATATAACAAAATTTTACTTTTAATAATTTTAACACATCAATCCCTACTAACAATAATAATAATAATTTTAATGATCGTCATAATTATAAAAATTATTTTTATTCTCAATTTTTGTCTATATCTTTTCACATTTCTATTATTATTCCACGTCAACCCCCTCTAACCTTGCAAGATGATGGAAAGGTTAGGATTTCATGTCAGATTACTAAGATTCCATACTTGAGTGCTTCGATTATGAACTTGCTAACCAGTAATAAATCAGGCAAATTCAGGACAAAAAGAAAGAGGAAATATTGTACTTTTTGTGCAGTATCAGCATACTAATTACAAGTTACAAATAGTACGAAATTTCAACGGTAAACAGTGAAACAAAGTCTGGATGTTCATACCGGTACACATACGTACTGTTTGTGATGACCTGTTGCAGGAAGACCACGTGTGGTGTACACAGAGACCTAGAGAAGAGAAGAGAGGAGAAGAGGGACGAGAGGGACCGAAGACGCACACACAAACTACGCAAGTCACAGAGAGACAGACAGAGAGAAAGATATAAATGGTTGTGTTTTGGGTCTGTGTGACGAGGTATAGCTGGCGGCTATGTCCACCAATTGGTACCGAGACCCACCATCCAAAGGGTTTGCAATACAAACACTAACACCCCCGAGAGTCGCGCGCTACAAAAGGGTTTCGGTTTGTGGTGTGGGGGTCAGATAGGTGAGACTGAGACTGAGAGGAGATGTGTCACTTGGTTTCAGATAAACAGAAGCGACCAGTTTCTTTTTCTTCTTTTTCCCTTTTCTTTTCTCTGCACCAGATTGGACATTTCCAAGTCATAGACAGCGAAGACCACCAGGGTGCTACTACTAGTCATTCACATTCAGGTACTCCTCACCCGTAATCAGTTGTCACTCACTCCAGTTTATCACTGCTCGTCTTCGCCATTTCCCTATGCACTTTAACCTATTTGTCAACTATACATTCACATCATTCAGGAACTTCATCATTCAGAAGACTACTACTTAAAAAACGTAACATAATCAAAACCACCTTCTTGCTTTTTTAAGTCTAAGACAGTTAGTTAGGTGGCTTCCAGGCTTTAAATGAAGTAGGTGAGGTCGCCATTATAATGGAACTCAGCTAAAACGTCAACTATATATAATTACGTTTCATATAAAGAGCTAGAGCACATGAGAGCTAGAAATTTTTTTGATTTTGTTCTTCATGGTACAGTTATTGTCAAGTCGCATTCCGTGGTGAGCTTTAAAACCTAATAAGAATGCGGTTGGATTGACATTGGTTGCGGATTGATTTCCTTACCTCCACAGTTGAAGTGTCCATTATTGGTGCTTCCCTTTTTGTAGTCAAATCATCATCTTCAATCATCATTTGAATGAGCTGTTCCTGTCATGTCACCCCATTCAAGCAATTGAAAAAGGACCCCCCAAGTTTGGCTACCCACAGCATAGCATGTTTGTTATTCACTGAACATTACTCCCACACTACACCCCATAGGCATTTGCATCGACTTGGTAAATGTGAGGTGACCTTACACGAGTTCTCATTAGTTTCTGCTTTTTTTTAAAGTTCAAAATTAATGTTAAGTGCTAACTTCTTGCTCCTGTAAATAATGAACTTTCTTGCATATATTTGCTGCCTTGGTTTGATCTATGCATGCACGTAATGAAAAAATGGTGAAGTTTCAAGTGATAGTCACAATTCCTCTCTTAATTAATTCGAGTATCTAACAAATTCATAACGTAATTTAACAGCACTGAAGAAATTGGCTGATCTAGTTACAATTCAGCTTGCAATAATGCAGATCATAAACTTCCACATTATAACGTTGGCATGTGGGACTGAGACAAAGTAGACCACAGTTTAGTATCTAAATGAGATCTTTAAACACCAATTAAACAACCAATCAAAAGCTGACGACAAGAATCCAAGGGGACGGAGTTGGCGTTTGATGTGCTCAACAACAAGGTAGCAATTACGTGGACTGCTTTTATCCAGGAACTTGGAAAGATTGCAAAAGCTAATACGATGATTTAGCTATAATCCTCCTTCCAGCTACTTGGAAAAAAAATGTTAAACATAAAAGCAAAGCTGTAACAACTGTCATTTGCTTTATTAGGTAAAGTATTACTCTCTTAGTGACAAATGAACGAGGGAAAAGAGGTTAAGGTGTCATCAGCATATTTTCGAGTCAATAAAGAGTCCTTTTCCAGGACAAAAGATGGATATAATGGATAGCTTAGTCTCAATTAAATAAGGGGAATACTATTACAAGCACTAAGTATTGACTAATGATTAGAAAGAGGTTTGTGGCTATAATTCAAGCTTTGCAAAGATATCTATCTTCTGCTTTTGTTTTTGGTTAACACACATAAAGAGGATGGATTTAATAGAGGAGGAGCTGCAGAAAATTTAGAAATCGTAATGTTGAAAAAGGATAGTCAGCACTGTTTCCACATTGTCTCTCTGTCTTTCTTCTGGAGCAACTATTCACCATTTTATCTAAAAAGCTGCTTTCTTTTAGCCGCATGCCATAGCCCATAGGCAACCCTAGCATGACATTGGTCCTATTTTGAAAAACAACGAATTGCATTCAGTTAACAGCTGATACCTTATTATATATACTGATTTAATCAAGAGCTGATATCCGTTGTTTATTAAAATTATTTGGTAAAACTAACTATTTAGTATTAATTATTAATGCGTAAAATGATTTATAAAAGTATAATTTTTAAAAAAATTACAAAGACTTAAATATTTTATTTCATAATATTTCGTTGAATATTTTTATAAGAATTTAGATATATATATTTAATTTAACTGAAAATAAGTTTATAATTTTAATAATAATAATAATCTAACATTAAATTTTTTATTAATATAAAAAATATCTTTAATTATAATATGACACATATACAGTATATAGTTGTTATTTACTAAAAATACTAATTTGATGTGACTCTTTATGTTTAAAAACTTAATATTATGATTTTTTAAATGTAAACTAATATTATAAAATTAAATAAGAATAAAAAAGTTTAATTAACCTCTTTATTATATGTTTCTAAATTTTACGATATAATTGTACAATAAAAAAATTAACTTTAAAAATTCACAGAACAAAAAGAAAAGTAAAGTGAAGGATAATATTTTCATTAGGCAAACAATTAACTCTAAAACTCCTCTTATGAAATTTTTAAAATTTAATTTATTAGAGTTAAATAATTTAATCAATAAGTCATCCACCAATATATTAATACATTTTTAAAATAGTTACAAAAAATTTAACATTTATTTAATAAACTAAAAAATAACTGATTAACTGTTCGTCGAAAGTCGAAACCCTCTATTTTTTTGTTTTATACGGAGCAGAAGCTCTTCAAAAGAGCGAGCGGTTCCCTTTTACTCGTGAGCAATAAAGAATCATTTTTGCTATCAAATCCAGCATTCTTTTCTGTTACTAAGGATCTTCTACTTTAAGCTCTCCAATCTTAAGAGAATTTTACTTTATATTTCCCAAGGAATCATGCAAAGACAAACATATTCTACCAACAACAGATTGATGAATTGAAAGAATGGATATAAAATTCTAGGGTATATCATCTATTTTTGGGCAAAGCATATTTCCATGAAAGTACACGGTTCATTTCATCTACTTTGAATATGCAAGTGGGTTTAGTTCTTATTCTTTGTCGAAGCATCAAATCCTTGACGAACAACTCTTTAATTAATGAAAAAAATACAAAGTCAACTTTGTTAATCTGCTCTTAACTAAAGCATCCATGGCAATAACCAAAACAAAGATCGAGGAACAGTCTTATGAGGGTAATCTGCTCTTAACTAAAGCGTACATACATGGCAATTGCCAATATGAAGATTATTAGTTGACCAATTAGGCTCAATCCTTTAAACTTGCAACAATCACCTTTTGACGCCCTCTTTCAGGTTGTATTAAAATTCTCCCGAGGATATATCACAGGATCTATTTCCTTTGTTTAATTCAGTAATTTTTATTGTAATTTTCTTATAATTATAAAAAATTATTTGTCAATTAAGTGAAATGTAATCAAATTACAAAGAGTTTCTTATCATAAGGGTGATTTAAAGCTATTGAAATTCCTACTCCCTTCTATTCAAAATAAAAGTCGTTTTAAAGGGATGCACACTTATTAAGAAAGTTAATAAAATGTTTGATATACCTTTTATTAATTGCATGTTGAAATACCTTAAAAATAGTATAATCTATGTAATCTGTATAATTAAGATATGAGAGAAATTAAAGGATAATTTTCGAAGTAAATTTTTAAATATGCATGAAAAGTTACGAACGACACTTATTTTGAATAATTAAAATCTCTCTAAAGCGACTTTTATTTTAAACATGAGGAAGTATTTAATTAATACTCTTATTAGAGTTTGTGCTTATTATTTTATAAATATATTATTTGCATTTTTAAATAAAAATTAATAATATTACAAACTTTAAGTTTTAGTGTTCCAAAACCTTGGTTATCAACTTTAATGATATTGTCGAGAACATGCACCCCTCATCGTATGAATTTCTCCACCAAAATTAGTTGCCATGATTAATGTGCATGTAATGATGGAAAGCTCGAGGTCAACTTTTTAGCTCTTTTAAGCAGTAGTAATCACCTTTATTACCACTTAATGTTCATGACTCTCATGGCTCCTACGTAATTATACATCAAAGCTTTTCTCCTGAGTCCTTCCTTTATCAAAAGCTATTGCGCAAAGTTCACACACAAAATGGTCTCATACGAACCCACTTAGGCCGTGAATGCGATCAAAGTTTTTAATATAGGCATCTTCTAAATTATGTATTTTGTTTAAAATAAGCTTTTTACTAAATTTAAAAATAAAAACAAAGAAATTCTTAATTTTTATAATTTAATAAATTCTTAAAATTTGGCCAATGGCACTTAAAAGGATTAAAAATAGAGAATCTCTTGCTTTTTTGCACTTTAGATATGCATCAATTTTAACCAAAAGAAAACAAATTTTATTTTAATGCCCTTAAACTTAAAGTATTATTTATAAAATGTAATTTCAATGATTAGACTGAACCCTAATAATATCTTATGTGATTAAATTCAACTGTCGTATGTTAGTGCCGAAAAAAGAAAAGGAGTAGTAAATGGGTAAGATTCAGACAACAAGACAATTATTCTTAATCCATTTTCCGTTTCAAAGTTCCATACTTCAGGGTCGTACTACGGTTGACTTATGTTTTAAGTGGAAACTTTTGTTTGATTTATATGTTGCCTCGACTGTAGTGGATTATCAGAACGTGAAACATTCTGTAAAGTTGTCAAGCACGAGCTGAAGAAGATGACTTTCATTATAGTTTTCCTTGTGTACAGTTTCTATCATCGACGTTAATGGGTAGTCAAAGAAGATGTTTGATAAATACATAAATATCTATGTCTTACTACATATGAAAAACATTAAAAATATAAAACCTAAACTGAAATAGAGCATGCAATTAGTTGAATATTGAATCGACGTCTGGATCATGTGTAATATCTAATTTAGGAGTTTGGTTGCATGTTAAAGAAAATCACGTAATGATCCTTTTCTTTAATTAATTGCTTTTTATGTTATCAGTAAGGGTTTAATCTAATAATGTATTAAATTAAATTAATTAGAACTAACTCTCTATTTATTTTGATTAAAATTTTTAATCAATGCAGTAAAAAATGAGGGTAAACCTTGAAGTAATTGGTAAAGTTGATCATTTGTGATCGTAAGATCACAAGTTCAAGTGACACAAACAGCCTCTTCGTAAAAATACAGAGGGAAAGTTACGTATATTATGATTATAGTTAGACTCTTCCAAAACAAAGAGACTTGTACACTAAATATGTTGATTTTTTGTATTTTTATGAAACCTTTATAGTACAACTTATTAAAATACAATTAAAGATATCTTATAATATTATTCAATAAAGAAAACATTAGGTAAACCAATTTAACTAATGACCAAAAGACAAAAAGTGAAGGTTATAAAAATTAAGCATAAAAGAATAAAATTAAAGCTATTTAAAGGAAGAAATGATCTCAAGATAATTGTTCATAAGAATACTATAGAGTAAAAAATGCAGAGCTTTACTGTAATTTAATTAACTATAGAAAAATCTCTAAATTTTAATAAAAATCAAATTTCTTTATCTGTTGTTTAAGAATAATGGTAAAATATACATAAAATATATAATACGTATGAGTAAATCAAATGTTATTAATACATTCATACAACTAGACATAATTTTAATTAATTAAAATTGATATAAATTAATAATTTAAGATAATAATAATAACTTATTAATTGGAATAAGATTTAATTTATTGAAATTAAAATTAAAAATTAAGTTAAATGATTATCTTAATAAAAATTAATTAGTTCATTGATTATATTATATATAATTTTTAATTAATTTTAATAAAAATTTAAAAAAATAAACAATAAATAATTTTAAAACGTAATAAAACTTTTTAAACGTATGAGGTGTTTGTTTTTTATATATTTTTCTATTTCTTGTTACTTTTTTTTTGGTAGATAAAGCGGGCGAAGCCCGAAAAGAAGTCTCTAGCTAATGAATATAAGTAACACCAATAACATCATGAAACAACCACGAGTTCACTGCATTTGATGGGCTAGCTAAGGGATGAAAACCCGGATTAAGGTCATAAGCATGATGGGATAAAGCATCGACAATGAAATTTTCCTCCCGATATATATGCGTAACCGAAATCCTCTCGAAAGACTCCATTTACTTGCGTATTTGGGAAATCAAAGCGGCAATTAAAGCATTAACCTCGTACTCTCCATTAATCATGTTAACGCTAATAAATTATCATATTCAACTTGAATATGCCTCAAATTTAAACTCGCAACATATTCAAGGCCATAGAGGACAGACCACACTTCTGCATTCAGAATCGGACATTGATCAAACATGTTTTGTTGTTTCTATAAAAATAGAAATTAGATTTTTTTTTAATTTTTTCACAAGTTTTTGTTTTCTTTTCTACTTCATCCTCTTATAAACTTCATTCGCTATAGAAACTGTTATCTTTCTCTTTTATGTCCTATACTCATCTCTTCTCTCTTTCTTAATTTTCTGATTTACATTTCTACATTTTTGGTTTTCTAATTTACGTTTATACATTTATGACTTTTTGGTTTTCTGATTTGAGTTTCTGCGTATTTAGTTTTATAGTTTTCTAGTTTACATTACAGCATCTTTGGTTTTTTGATTTTTTAGTTTGCGTTTTTGTGTTTTGGATTTTTTAGTTTACGTTTTTGTATTTTCAATGTTATTATGTGTTTTTGGTTTATTGTTTTCCATTGAAAGGACGCAAAATTTAATGGCTAATAAATCTCATTTAAACATGCCATAAGAAATCTAGTTAGTCTACTAATTTTAGGTTAACAATGTTTAAATTCACAATTGAGTTTTTAAATGTATGTTTATTTTTTTTGAAAGAAAATGCATGTTTATTTTAAATTTTTATTACAAATTTTAATTTTCAATTTTTATATTGTAAATTTTACCTAAATAAAATTTTTTTAATAGAAAAACAAAAAATGAAGAACCAAGTTAACCCACTATCTCGTTTCTTTTAACAATTAATATGTATGTTGTTGATGACGGATGCCGAGCACGGCAATTCTGGCGCGGTGTTACTAGTCCCCTTATATCCGATGGTTTTTTCCAAACGACTAGGCATCAATGGCTGCTGGATAACCGGCGCCAGCATTATATGATACACGATTTTGATTGGTCGCTATTTTTTTGGCACAGCTTGCTGGTTCCTATAGAATTGGCGTAAAAAATCAATTTTTGATACTCACTTTTCTTGGCCGGCCGAGCAATCCTTAAGTAGTAATTACTCAGTATGTCCATTCGATCATTTCTGCCAAATTGCTAGTGGAACGTGCTCTACTGGGTTCACGACACCGGGTAGAGATTCTTGTTGGTTGGAATTCCCCTCCTCAGGGTGGGTTCGTCTCAACACTGATGGTGCATTTCGCGCGTCAATTTCGAGGGCTACTGCAGTTGGCATCCTCAGGGACAATACAGGGTCATGGCTTGGGGAGTTTTGCGCATAACATTGGTTACTGTACTTCAGTTAGTGCGGAGCTTTGGGAGGTGTTCTTTGGCTTATCACTTGCCTGGAGTCTGGGTTACCGGAGGGTGGAACTGGACTTTGATTCCTTGACCGTCATCAATTTATTATCATTATCCTCCAATTTATTATCATTATCCTCCACATCCTCAGTGCCTTATAATGCGTTATTTTTAAAGATTCATCACTTATTGCACCGCCAATGGATTGTGAAAGCTAGACACATTTAACATGAAGCAATAAAGTTGTGGATTGACTAGCTAATTATACTAGATCTCTCAACATCGATATCTATTAGTATCATAACCCGCTTGTGAGTTGCTTCGCTGTTCATTTGGAGGATATATCATGGATTTCTTTTCCCCGCCTAGTAACTTAATATGTTTATACTTCTCCTTTCTAAAAATAAAAATAAAAATAAGTAATAATAATAATAATAATAATAATAATAATAATAATGACAAACAATAAACACAGAGCAGAAGCATAGATGGAAAAAAGGCAATGATGTCACTGATGTGAGAGGGCTAAGTGGGGGGTGGTGGAGGAGAAGGCGACGGATGAAGGTGAAGGTGAATGTGACGCCGAAGAGGAAGGTGGGTCTGTCTGTCTGTTCAGAGGCGCGCGAAAACAGCGCGGGAGCTGTTTCCCGATGCAGTCAGACATCATATTACTCAGTGGTGGCTCCACCGCCCTCACTCCCAGTCCCCACCCCACATTTTGCATTCAACCTTTTTATTATTGGAATCACGAATTATACACTATTAAAATCTTCTTTAAAAAAATAATAATCAAGAGGGTCAAAATTATATTAATATATTAATTTTTATGTAAAAAAAGTTTAAAAATATTTTGATAATAAGATATAAATTAAAAATATTTTTAATCAGTTAATTTTCTATTATATACACGTGTCCACATACATCAACATCAACCTATTTTTTTTGGATTGAAAATGATACATACGTACGTGTATAAGTATTGTTGAGCGAATTTATGTTGATGGAGGCCTAACTTGGTAATGTGGATCCCATTCCCTGTAAGTCCTCTGTGCTGGGAATGGAAGAGAAACAGAGAATGGTTTTACTATGCACCCATGTGGGAATAGGGTCCATGAGGACCTAGTATCCCAGGCAGGGATGGACTGTTTTGGGGTCCTCTCTTCCATCACCAAAGTGATCGAGGGAAGTTTGTTGTTTTTGATTTGGTAAAAATTGGCTGTTGTGGGAGACTGAGTGAGACAGGAGGTGGATGGTGGGAGTCTATCGAATTGATGTGATGGGCCTGATGTAATAATTATTTTTTAAATGTCTGTCAAAAATGATTACTGTTTTACAATTATGAAATACGTGAATTGATGTTTCGGTCCCTCACCTGAAATCTATATCTAAATGATTAAAGTTATGACATAATTCATTTACAAAAGATAGGTTGGCTCGTGGATTATCCCAAGGAAATGAAAGGCAAAGAGCCTAATGTCACTCATCATCAATAAATCAATCCTAACGTATAGAAATTTCAAATGGGTCTTATTTTATTTTTCTTGGTTGATGAGATGGTAGAATCTTAAGTATGACAAGAAAGGGTCCCAGTGTGAAGGATTCAGGAACTTCATCCTTTTTCACGTACCTAACTTCCCTCTTAAGTTGAAGATAACTGGACAGCTGGTTTACTCCCATTTGCTGTTCCATTTTTGTCTCTTAACATAAGAGCAGAAGCTTTGTTTATACTGTTGAATTGGGCCACTTGGTTTAGCTTTGAATTGGTCTTTGATTAAGTGCGGGCCAAGTTTAGCTTTTCCTGACGAAGTCTGTATCCAATTGGTTGAACGTATATAACATTGCAAACAAGTGATCTTATTGATACGTCTGAATGTTACAGTGTGGAATCACAAGTATTACATGTGTAGAGATATCTGTGTATGTTGTGCCAAAAGCACCTGTTTTTGTTATGTTTTTACAAGGAGGTATGAACACGAAGGAGACCATGAGTGTCTCTTTATTAGTGAAGGAGCAAATGAGTTTGGGAACTCAGATATCTATGGAGATCACAAGAGGAGAGTCACCCTTTTCAACAACAAATGTTTTTGTAACCTTTTTGGAAGCAGTGAAAATTTCTAGAGTGTAGGTGCCATGAAAACCTCTGAATGTGTATTGTCCTTCGTCATCAAGATGCCCGTGACAATGAGTCAGCCACTCACTTTTAAGATCAAGGTACCTTCTACCAGCTTCATTGAGTTCACCTTCTGCATTGACCAGATGTGAATTTTGTCGACTCATGAATAGCTCCCAAAATCCCCAAAGCATAATTCCCTCTACCGCAGGATGAGCGTAAGCTTCTCGTAGCATAACTTCCAAGTCATCTGCTCTAATGTACTCATTGATGGAGGACACATCAAGCTCCGTAAACCAGATTGGAAGACCAAGAATTCCTAGTTTATCCAGGGCAGAAGATACTATAGGGCCAACAGGACTATCTATATGTCCTTGAATTCCAATTCCTCCAACAGGTGCACCTTGCTCTTGCAAACCAAGGATGTGATCAATGTACTTTTCTGGAGATGATCTAGGGTCACATCCATCCTCTACATGATAATCATTCACAAACAGAACGGCAGATGGATCCAATTGATTTGCAGTCTTGAACATATACGGTCTGATATCTTTTCCCAATCGATCAGGATAAAATGATCCATGCATCATCTCATTGTTAACATCATAATGAATGAATTTTCCCTTATAGCGTGTGAGAAGTCCTGTTAGACGATTCTGAACAGCAGTCATCAAGTCATTTTTGTTCAAAGCTTTGATCCATGACTGTACTGTACCATCCACATCCCAAAAGATACAGTGACCTCGGGTCTGTATGTTATTTTTCTTGCACAAATCCAACATATCATCAGCATCTTTGTAGTTTAAATTTCCCTGTTGTGGCTCTGTCCAATACCACTTCAACTCATTTCCAAACACAGCCCAATTGAAATGTTTGACAAAGAAATCAACAAAATCTTCATTGTCTATGTTTGTCCTGTTAATGCATGATCCGAAGGGGAATGTGTTTTGTATTTGTCTTATTCTTACCAAGGTGCCAAGCAAACCACCAATGTCCACTCCATTGAATTTCAATGTGACATCACGCTTTCGGATCTAGAATCGCAGAATACAATAGAAGAACAGACAACAAGAGAATTCATTAAATTAATTTAGTGAAATTAAGGAACATAATAAACAGTTATTGCAAGAAATTCGAATGGTACATCTTTAGGGACTAATAGATCAGTTATATTCCAGTGAAACAATTATAGCAACAGCTCAGATAATGGTAGTGCCAGATTGTCGTGGCGTTCAGTTTTGCAATGCATGAAACTAAGATATCAAAAGACAGAGCAGCAGCCACAGGAGAATAGCAATCAGAGATTTTCTAAAATAATCAAGCTCAGGGCCCAGCATGTGCATACAGAAACCATTTCAATAATTTTTGGAACTTGCATGCAGCCTATTGATATGGGGGCAGAACATTTTCTTTCTCATACTTATGCTTGAGTGACCATACACTCTGCAAGCTAAGTTATCTATTAAGCTGAATCAAGTTATAAAAGAATAATTTGTTTTATTATGTCTTGTTAGAGTAATCGTAGTTACTAAGTAACTGTCTATTTTATGTTTGGTTTGCACCCATAACAGCAAGTTAAATTAGTTAATTAGGAATCTCATAAATCACAGCCACACATTACCTTGTCAATCTCCCTCCTCAGATGTCTGAATCTTGCTTCACGGTTAACAGCAAAAATCTGAAGTCCAGCAATTATAAGGTTAACACCTGTAGCTGGACCTTGGACATAAACCATGACCCTGGACGGTTGTTTCTCAATTCTGAAGGATCCAACAACCTCGTGCCATCTGTCATCATTAATTTCAACCTGTCCTCCATTGACCCACTGATTGTCCGCACCAAGGGCAACATTCACATTTTGAGGACCAGTTGATCCAGAACCAATCTTAACCCAAGCTGAAACCTGGTATGTCAAGAAAAGCTTGACTTTGTCTGTGATCAACTGTGCAGGACCCATCCAAGTTTGAGTGCGTTTAGTCACAAGGATACAGCGACCACTTAAAGGTTCGTGAGGTCCAAGAGATTCTCTAGCCACTGGAGGAAGTACATGTGGCGAACCAGTTGCAACACTAAGAGTACAATTACCGAGAGGAAACCATCCATTGGTTCCATCATTGAGATTGCTATTCTGAATTATATTAACCCCGTAAGCAGGATCCTGTGAAATAAAAACCAATATAATGGGCTCTTTAAACCATCACAATTCAGTTAAACAATAGGTCAAATTTCTATAGAAGCTAAATAAATCAATCAGAAAGAAATTGAAGGTGAAATGAATTATCAAACCATATAAAAAATTTCTCATTCTGCAAGAATTGGAATTCAAGAATCCATAATCAAAATATAAATATGAAAACAGAAAAACACAGATATTTAAGTTTAAATTACTCATCGACTAACCTCAATAACTGGAGGAGGTGAGGGAGAGATCTTCTTTGCATGCTTTATGATTAAACTGTTGAGAAGAATATCTGTGCCTGCAGGTGGGCCTTCCATATAAACGACCACTCTTTTAGGGGAACCATTTAGAAGAAACTTGCCCTGTAACTGTGCCCAGTCCTTATCTGTTGCCTGCACACTGCATATCAGAGCAGATGTAATTATAGATATTAGCTTAATAACCATGACAAAGCTGATTATATCATTTATCACATATGGCACAACTATTGGATAAAATATTCAGATTGAAGAAAAAGACTAGTAGCTCAACATGGAAAGGAACCATGTATGAATTCAGGGTACTAGTGGCTCAACATGGAAAGGAACCATGTATGAATTCAGGGTTAAGTTATTTACTAATTACTTTGTCAAAAATGCACAACCTAACGTACTAAATGACAGCTCCATGGATTTAAAGCAGAGAAAGAAACTAACTTGGCAATGCCTATATATTGGTCTCGGAGATCTGGCGTTTGAACCCATAAGGTGGCTCGCACATCAGCACTTGTGACATTGTTACCATATATCCGAACTACAGCAGTAACCTCATAAGCAAGCTTTCTTTGCACTTTTGCAGTTATCTCCTGTTGAATACCATTCCAGCTCTGCGTGCGTTCTGTCGCAGCAGCAAAAGCTTTTCCAGACTGGGGAACTATTTTCCCGTCTGCCATAGAATCATGTAACACAATCTTGCAACCTCTACCGGACCAATTGTTCAATCCATCCTCAAAGTTGGGGTTTAGGATAATGTTCTCATCATCATCTCCAGAACAGAAAAGACTGGTGCTTGTATTCTTTTAAAGCAAAAGGAAAACAGTTATTCCACCACTTTCATCTATAACCCAAATTCTTTTTGAGAGATAAATACATATGTATGCACAGATATGTCCAAAATCCTATAAAGAAAATAAGAATGAATTTAAATTTTAGTGAAAACTTGAGATTGTACTATCCATCGAATGGGAACACATGTAATGAATATAGCCAAAAGTTTCTAACATGCCATTACCAACCCATTATCCCATACGTCAAAAATCAACAGTTATATTTTATTTCTGGTATGTGTCAAAATCCTATATTTTGAGGTGGAGTAAGCAGAATAGGGTAAGATGAATGTATACATTGAACTCGCTGGGATTCAAACAGGTGATAGCAACTGATTCAATCAGTAGGTCGACTCCAGGCGATGGCCCTTCCAAGTAAAAAACCACTCGGTTTGGCATGGTTGACAACAAGAATGTGCCTTCCAATTTTTCCCACCTCTCCTTTGATGCAGAAGTTCTGCAATGATATTAATCATCAAGGTCACCTGATTTTTTAAATAGGCGATGCAGTGAAATGAAGTAATAGTATCATTACTTTCCAACGAACAAATAGCTGGTAGCTGAATCATGATACTCCAACTTCAAAGTTGCAATAATATCAGCAGATCCCTGAAAAGCCCCTGAGACCCCCACTCTTGCAGAAACTGAATATGAAGACCCTGGGGAAACTCTATCGGTAATATCCTGTTCCAAGCCCTGCCAACATTCCTTCCTATTTGAAACAACGGCATAATAACCACCTGAAGTTGGTAAAAATCCTTGAGGACGTGAATCTGATGAAACCACAAAGGCTTCACAGCAATTTGGGTGCCAAGAATGCAACCCTTCAGAGAAATCATGGTTTGCCAAGATATTGGGAGCTGTACAATCACTTGAATCACTTAAATTTTGGTTGGCAGCCTGTTAAGAGCAGAATAACTTAGTTACACATTAATAATTAGTCTGCTGATTATCTGGTCCACAAAATTAGTTCAACAGCTTTATACAATTCAAACGAGTGCAGTCAACCATATATGGTCTAATTTGAGTTCCATGAATCTAAAATGAGTGCTTAAATATATCCAAAAACCTATAAAGAAAAGAAGAATGAATTTAACTTTTTAGTAAAAACTTGAGATTGCATTATCTATCAATGTGAATGAATGCAATGAATATTGCCAAAACTATGTACCATAACCAACCCATTGTTCCTTATGTCAAGAATCAACAGCTATATTATCGTTTGCATGTACCAAAGTCCTATAAATTGAGGTGAAGTAAGGAGAGGTAAGATGAATGTTTACATTTGACTCGCTGGGATTCAAAGAGGTGATGTAGACTGATCGAATCAAAAGGTCCACTCCAGGGGACGGCCCTTCCAAGTAAAAAACCACCCGATTTGGTATGGTTTTCAACAAGAATGTGCCTTCCAAGTTTTCCCATCTCTCCTTATATGCAGAAGTCCTGCAAAGTTATCAATCATCAAAGTGATCTAATGTTTTTGAAAAGGAGATGCAGTTATATGGGGTAATATTATTATTACTTTCCAATGAACAAATAGCTAGTAGTTGAATCATGCTCCAACTTCAAAGTTGCAATAACATCAGCAGATCCTTGGAGTGCCCCAGAGACCCCAACTTGTGCGGAAACTGAATATGAACGTCCTGTAGAAACTCTGGTTGTAATATCCTGTTCCAATCCCTGCCAGCATTCCTTTCTATTTGAAACAACAGCATAATGACCACCTGAAGTAGCTAGAAATCCATGAGGATCTGACTCTGACGAAACCACAAAGGCATCACAGCAATTTGGGTGCCAAGAATGCAACCCTTGAGAGAAATCATGGTTTGCCAAGATATTGGCGGCGGTAAGATCTCTTGAATCAATTTTATCTTGGTTGGCAACCTGTCAAGAGCAGAATAATTGGTTACATATTAACACTCAGTCCAGAGATTTATCTGCTCTGCAAAATTATTTCAACAGCTTCATAACAGTTCAACGAGTATAGTCAATCATATATGTTCTTCGATTTCCAGGAATCTAAAATGAGTGACTTAGGCAGATGTCTGGACGTTGATTTAAATCTGCAAGCATTTCGTTGCTGGTACTCAACAAGAAAGAGGAAATAGATTAAGAGGCGAATGTTAATGCATTCACTAGCAAACAATTCACAGACAAATAATGCTCGTCATGAAATTCCAAAATGCAGCATTGTATAAAAGGTTAAATGTCCCTGGAATCACTGCACAATCGACTTCCAGCAAGTTCAAGAAAAGAATAAAGCAACAAAGAAACCCCAGTTAGAATTTACTCAAATATTCTAAAATGAGAAAGCTGACATCACTAATCAAAGCCATACCTCAGACCTTTCTTTGCCATTATACGGTTGTTGGTTCTCCATGGACGCTTCCGATCTCTGCTCAACACAAACACAAAAGATGAGATGAAAACAAAGAATGGGTTTTAGTTCCAAATTAGAGTCGACGTCGATAGAATGCAGAAAGTGAGTACCTGATCCTGATGTTGTTTTAACTCTCGATTTCTCTTGGAGGCTTGACTGGTGAAGCAACAAGTGGAGAACTTCCCCATTATATAGGCAAACCGTTTCTGAGATATTCAAGTGAAAGCTACGAAAAGCGCGGGACCGAACACACCAAACAGCCAATCAGATATCTGCTGCAAAACTCCTCTTTTTAGCTTCATGTTCCAGTTATGTTTTGTCGGGGTTTATCCAAACCAAAGAATCACGACAACAAACAACCTGATTCGTCATTCCCCCAAGAAAAATCTCCGTTTTCTAATTCATTTTTGGCATATTCTTTTTTTCCATCAGTGGAAGTAATTGCTTTGTCTTACAGATTGGTCTACCCCCTAGCTCCCCTACTGCCGCTTTGTATGCTTGAATTGGAATAGAAGGTTTAGGGGTTGGATATGCTTGTATGATTAAACTTTTAACACAATTTGCAGTTTTGTATCAAAATCTTAGATAATAAGGAACATGTTTATAGATTTAGTTAAAGTTAGGTAAAGGGTTAGCATTCTACTTCAACTTAACAATGGTGGAATATGACGTTATATCCATTTCTCAGCTAAATTCATTTAAAACACTGATCACAATTTCTGTGCTAAGCGGGTTGACTCGCTCGGTCTTGATTGCAAGGGACAAGCAGACGTTAAAAGGACGGACACGATTCTGGACCTGAAACCATAACAAAGCTCCCAATCTTAAACATGGTGTGGACTCGAAAAGCGAAAAAACCAGTGTTTGTATTAAGGTTAACTGTTGTTCAGTGGGGGCTCTAAAGCCCACTCTTTATCATCGTTCTTGCTTTATGTAAAAACTTTTAATTATATATCCAACTTAAGTTCTCTTGATCATGATTCTTTCTCCAGCAAAGCGATGAAATGGATGGACAGTTTCAGTTAAGTAATCATTTCACCGTGGTTTTAATTCAAAGAATGTTCTCTAGAAGGCTTGAAAAATTTCAAGGATCTAGCCTAGAACCATCTCTTTGTTTTCTATATTCCGGTGAACGGAAGTCAGCTAATACATTATCATAAAGAGTCAGACAATCAGGAAAAGGACAAAGGACAAGGACGTTAACCTAGAGTTGGAAGTTATGGTTCCTGTCAACTGCGTGCATGTGTTCCATAAACCTTGTACCCATCCTTGTCCAGGATTTACTTTTACATTTGGTTTTTTTAAAGAGGTTTTAGTGTTGCCTAACTAGATTGGAAATAAAGAACAAACAAGAAACTACGAAAGGAGTGAAGACAATAACTTGTGTTTGAAAAAAAGATCTTGAAAATGTTAAGGTGGATATGATTTGGTAAGAAGATCAACAATTTATGATTAAGATGAGATTGAAACAAGTTGTACAGTGCCTTGAAGCACATGATAATGCAAAAGATAACAATCGATCTCGATTTGTTTAGGTCACTCATAAAAGACATCATTATCTATATGACACTATGACTATCACAAAAGAGAGGAACTGTTGAATAAAAGGAGACACCTATATCTTAAAGTAACCATAAAAGTTCAGAGGTAGTATCAATTAAGGCTCAATATTATGCTTTAGTGCTTAAATGAGAGACAATCGTTTTCTTCTTGCTGCACCAAAAAATAAGAGACTTGTCAAGAAAGAAATAGTAGCCAATAGTAGATTTGTGATAAGTTGGGTCTTTAGTCTAGTCGACATAAGAGTATGCACGTATGTCTAATAAAGATGAATTACTGACGTGAAACCCGTGAATCAAGATGTCTCGAATGTACTGAAGTGTACAAAAATAACATAAAAGTGAGTAGTACATGGTGCAGACATGAATTGACTGATATGTGAACAATATGAGCAACATATGGATAAGTAATAGTAAGATATGTAAGACTACCAACTAGATATCGTTAGAGTCTACCATCACTCAGAGGAGTTCTATAAGTGGCGGACATGTGGTCAATAAAATCAAGTGGAGCGCTAGCAATTTTATTGTCAGTAAGGCCAGCACGAGTGATAAGATCAATAACATACTTGGTTTGAGATAAGTAGTAACCTGAATCATCAGAAGATCCTTTAAGACCTAAAAAATAGCTTAAGGTACATAAGTCTTTCATTTCAAATTGTTAATAAAGACAATATTTGAGAGTAGCAATCTCTTGAGTGCCATCTCTTGTTATTATCAAGTAATTGACATATAGTAGGAGAAGAGTGCACCACTGATTTGTTTTTTGGATAAACAAAGCATGACTATAAGAGCTGGACATAAAGCCAAGACGGTTTATGGTGGAGTTAAATTTAGCAAATCATGCTCGAGGAGCTTGCTTATCACAACTGGTAGTATTGTATGTGCCAACTGTCATTCGAAGATGAAACTTTATTAGGTTAATGAGCATACCCAAGTGGAGGTTGCATGTATACTTCTTCATAAAGATCACCGTTAAGAAAGACATTCTCGACATTCATTTGGAACAATTTCCAATGCTTATTGGATACTATTACAATAAGACTGTAGATTGAAGTCAGGCGAGTGACTGTCACAAACGTCTCATCATAGTTAATTTCATATTCTTTAGTAAATCCCTTTACAACCAACCATGCTTTGTATCTTTCAACCAATCTATCAACTCAAGTTTTAATCTTGTACACCTATTTATAACCAATAACAAACTTATCTACAAGTAGGTCAACTAAGTTGTAATTCTTCCGCCATTACTTGTTGCCATAAAGTTTTAGAAATGCCTTGTGATAAGTGCGAGGTTCAAATAAAGAGGCAATGGTGGAATAAATATGGAAGTCTTTAAGACGAATAAAAGATTAACTTACTCAAAAGGATCAATAAGGGGGCTGTTGAGACTTGGTAGATTCTAGTGAAAGAATAGAAAAGGAAGAGTTGTTTGGTGAAAGTGGAGGATCTGCAACTGGAGATGATACAATAGAATCAAATGTCGATTGTGATAAATTGTTAGAGTGGTAAGACAAACCTACAAAAGAAATATTAGGAAACAAAAATATAGTAGGGTTAGAAAAAATTTTATGCGATGGTTTACTGACTCTAAATTTTGATATTGTGGAAAACATTTTATAATCCCAAAAATTGACATGTTGAGAGATTCGAAGTCTTTGAGATAGTGGATCCCAACAACTATATCCTTTGTGCTCTATGCCATACCCTAAAAAACAATATAAACTCGCTCTTAATTCTAGTTTGGTGTGCTTATGAGGTTGTAATAGAATAAAGCATGCACATAAAGAAACTTTAAGAGACTGATAGGTAGGATAACAATTGAATAATCACTTATGGAGAGATATTACCAATGATTGGAGAAGGAATATGATTGATAGTATAAACAGTAGTAAAGGCTACTTCTCTCCAAAGAGTTTTAGGACAAGAAAATGATATAAGAAAGACTCGAACATTGTCAAGAATATGTCTATGTTTGCATTTAGCCTAACCATTTTGTTAAGATTAAGGAAGATAATGAATTTTGTATCTTTATATTCTATAACATTATCAGTTTGAAATAATTTAATATTATAAGAGAATTAAGTTTGAATCATATTAGTAAAATGAGATTAAATGGAGAATAGTTAAGATCTATGTCGTATTAGATAAATCCATATATAACAAGAAACGTGATAAAAAAGGTCACAAAATATCTCTTGCCATCCATAGTTTTGATAAGGTGCAAGACCACAAATATCATGATGAATTAGATCAAAAGGAGCTAAAGCGATAGGATAGTTAAAAGAAAAAAGGTAAAGTATGACTTTCGATAGCTAATAAGGGACACAATCAAAATGTTCAATCTCAGTACTACTAGAGATTAAATATCTTAACATATAGGTAGAATGATGGGCCAAGCAAGAGTGCTATGTATACGAAGTGTCAACAATAATAACAAGCTTTGACAGAAGATTTAGAAAAGTAAGCTCAAATAGTCATCCAACCTTACGACCTCTCTTAAAGATCTTGTTTATTTGTAAATCCTGCATAATGCAACCACGATTCGAAAAGGATAAGTTAATACCAAATTCACATAATTGTCCAAGATAAATAAGATTTAATGAGAGTTTGGAAACAAGAAAGATTTCAGGTAAATGTAATTTGGATGTGTGAACAGTACCTATATGTTATAAATCTATGGTAGAATTATAGGCAATATGAATAATGGGTCCAATAGATGGTATTGTTAATGATTCAAAAATAGAAGAGTTAGAGGTTATATGATTGCAACAAGCAGAATTGAGATACCACAAACATGAGGTACTTGAAGAAGTGACATATAAGGCAAATGAGAAGTCTATACTATAATCTGGTTGAAGTAGTTAGGGATGGCATTAGGCCAGGTCTGATTCGACCCATGAGATGTCAAGCTCGGAATTAAAAAATGACGTAGTTTTGTTGCTTTCGGTATGGCCACAGGTCTGGCTAGACCTTGACAGCCTTGACCCTCGATCAACATGTGGTCTAGTCTAGCCAAGAAATCTCAACCCGTGACCTAGTCAACCCCAGACTGGCTTATTGACTTGGACCGAATCAAGCCGGATTGTTATGGTTAAACGTAGTTAAAGAAGGGCGTGAAGTTCCTTTAAAGAGAAATTGGGAGAGATGCTTTTTGTTAGCCCCTCAGTAGCAATAGCAGCAGCAGTAAAAGCAGGCTAAAGAGACTTGGAAGAATTACCTTGTCTAAAGTTTTGTTTTAGTCTTTTTCTATATTCAAAGATGTGATGTTCAAGTTTTTTACAGTAGCTACAAGATTCTTTATACAACTTCTTACTTGAGTTATGAGAAGTTTGAGAAGAGGTATGTGTTGTAAGAATACAATCAGATGGATTTTTTCATGCGGATCATATTAAGGCAACTTTTCTCTAAGATGAACTCCTTAATCATAATGTTGAAATTGAGTTGAGTTCTTTTATGAAAAAGAGAGCTGCAAATGAGAACAAATTCATCATTGAGAGTTATAAGCAAATGTCATATATGTTACGATCTCATAGATTTATGTAGATTGCAGTAACATCAGTACTAAGCCAAGTAGGATTGCCAAATGCCAATTGATCCTAAAGTTCTTGTAATTCAGACATATAACTATCTATTGCTTGTCTATGTTGTTGTTCCATGCAATGAAATCTCCTTTATAACTAAAATCGGTGGACGTTATCAAATACAGAATGACAATTTTTCAGAAAATTTCATTACCTCCTGGGTTGTGTCAAAGTATCAAAAGTCAATTTTGATGGCTTTGACACATATATTTTGAAACCATATTAAGATTTGATAGTTCATTCCACCCCATGCCACCAATCATTAGGTGAATACATAAATGTCTTCATCTTTCTTTTAAGTGAATTTAGGTATTTCTTGAGTAATAATACAACAAATGAGTCTCCCCTTAAAAAAGCTATACATTTCTTTAACCCAAAGATCATAGTTGGAATCATCAAAGATGATATGAATAGAAATGAGAACATATTAGGAAAGTTTAAGGCATCCATAGTGAATGAAGACAATAAAATAAGAGAAAACTTGCTTATAGAGATAGGATTTGATTATTTTAACCTTGGAATTGGATTCATAACATTAAAAAATTTAAGAACTAGTCTAATTTGTAAAGAAACCGAATAAAAATATGCTAAATCGAGCAGTTAAAGTATCGGTCAACTCTTTTTAAATCAAATAAAACCAAACCAATTGGTTTGAACAAATTAAAGAAGAGGAGACACGTGGACAAATCAAGTAGCAACAAGTGAAAATTGATATGTTAAATATTTGTTAAGATGACAATGAGTTGGTCAATGATGTGGCAACTAACATGCATGCTTATGTTGCATAATATGATGCGACATTGTCTAAGATGTTAGATGATGTGGCAGGTACTTACAATGACATGGTAGAAGACACAGTCTCATAAAATTTCTAACCTTTTGTGACTAAACGACGTTATTTTGATCTTCTTCTTCCTCTAAACACCTTGAACTAAGGTTTCAAAGTCTAATAACGTTTCTTGGCTTGTGATAATGCGTGGGCATGCTTATGAAGATGAATTTTGAAATGTTATAATCTCCTCAAGTTGTATATGAAAAACTATTTTTAGAGCAGATTTAAAAACTCAAAATATAAAAGTAGAGTGATGTGAAAACAAATAAAAAAGCTACAAAATTTTGACTCCTTTTATTACAAAAGGGTTTTGATATCATGTGAAAATAAATAATAGAAAGGAAATGATGAAAAGGTTTGTGTATTTTTGTATATGTTTAATGTTATGTATATCTATCTATTTATATATATTAGATGAATCTAATTAAAGAAACAAAATCAACAAAGTAATTACATAATATTAATGTACATGATTCTAGGGAAAAAAATATGTTAATGTTTGACTTTTGAAGTTATGTTGATAATTAGTAACAAAAACGTTGAAATGATTTAGGCGGCCAAGCCCTTCCGCGGCAAAGAAGTCAAAGAATTACACATCAGCATTTGGCGGCCATCCCCCAAGTCGCTTTTCGTCACAATTAACCTATCCAACGATCAGGATCTCACGAGGACCCAGTCAACAAAATAACACAACCTCTGAGGAGAACTTCGAAATGACGAAGCTGACGTGAGTTAAACATCATTTGAAAAGTAAAACTGTTCTAGAATCCCTATAGACCGCCATCGCACCAACTCTTTGCTTAACTTTCTGAATTCCATTTTTCTCCCTTCGATACTTCGAAAGCACGATGGGTGGGTCGTAAATAAGGTGAAACAAAGGTCATTTCTGGAAAAGGTCCCTTATTTTCTCTGACTCCCAGTCTTCGTACATATACAATTATGTACATGCCAGGCAGCTTCACAGGAGGTCGAGCTGGGACCCATAAGTGTTTAAGCCGCTTGTCCATTTCTTAATGAACCTACGCACCATTGACTCAACAATTTCCATTAGTTGCTCCGATCAGCCTTAGTTAGTTGGTTCCGATATGATCTCTGCTGTTGTCGGAGACGGTGCTAGGAAGTTACAGGAAACTCCGATGAGAGACTCTAATGGGGTCAATGACATAGCAGCGAAGAGTAGCGGTGGTGATGGTAGGCATAAAAAGAAGAGTAGGAACAATAATTATATGCCAAATTTTGGTTGCTTTAGAGTGGAAAATGAAAAAGAAGGGAGTTTTGACATAAGGGTCGATAGGATCGGAGAGCCCTCGAATCCTAATCACCTGGTTGTTATGGTTAACGGTATTATTGGCAGGTGGGACTGAGCCTCATTGGGCCTTAATTTTGTTTGTTTATAAGCATCTCTTTTCCATGCTTTATTGTAAAGTTTTAATCTTTACTTTTACGATCTCTCGCAGTGCGACGGATTGGAAATATGGCGCAAAACAGCTTTTGAGAAAGTACCCCAGAGACATTGTTGTTCACTGTGAGTCCTTTCAATTTACAGCTTTCTGGGAATAGAAACGTGGAAACTGCTTCAGTTACCCTGTTTCAATCATAGTGACACTGGTCAAATGGTTAATGCAGGTAGCAAAGTTAATACTCGGATGTTGACATTACATGGGGTTGATGTGATGGGATGTAGATTAGCTGAAGAGGTGGGTTATGAACTGATTTTTGGTTGGCACTTGAGCACTAAGTTATTTCCATCGTCAGGAGGACTCGGAGGGTGTTAACGAGTTTCTTTCAGGTCATATCGGTTCGTCAAAGCCACCCATCTGTCCAGAAGATCTCATTCGTGGGACATTCATTAGGTGGAGTGATTGCAAGATATGCGATCGCTAAGCTCTATGGGAGGGGCACTAGAAAGGAAATTTCTCAAGGAAATGGGGAGCGTAAAGATGATGAATTTGAAGAAACATCCCCAGGGAAGATTGCTGAGCTGGAACCTATGAATTTCATAACTTTTGCTACTCCACACCTTGGTTCAAGGTGGCATAAACAGGTCCTTTGTTCTACCCCTCTTAAAATCCCTGCATTTCGCATTTTCTTTCAAATGATAGAAACTTAGAAGCCAGACTATTCGAGACCTGTGTTTTCATTTTTGAATTTGCTTGAAATCCTCGTGTTGGTGCAGGTACCAGTATTTTGCGGTTTCTGGTCTCTGGAAAGTCTAGTTGTTCGTATTTCAGGGTTTCTTGGCAGAACTGGAAAACATCTGTTCTTAGCAGATGGTCGTAATGGAAGACCGCCTCTACTTCTTCAGATGGTTGCGGATTCTGAAGATCTCAAATTTATGTTAGTTTGGCCAAACTTTTATTATCCTCACAACCAAGCCTACTTTCTTCAGATGAGAACAATAGAATAAATTTCGTCCTTTTTCCTTTCTTTCTTTGTTAATCTGTTTCTGTTTTGTCACTGTAGTTCTGCTTTGGAATCCTTCAAGCGCCGTGTTGCATATGCAAATGTACGTTTTGACTGTATCCTCATTCTTCTATGTAATTATGGATAATTATTAGTTAGAGATTCCTTAGACACTTCACGAAGAAATGTCTTGAAGAATTAATGGTGATGATGGTGTTAATGAATCAGAAAGTTTCCTTATTTACGTGATGAACTTAACTCTCTTAAAGATCTTGTTGGTTGGAGCACATCATCACTGCGCCGTCGTACTGAGCTTCCAAAGGTAATTGTTTAACTTTGAGGATTGCGTTACTCCCTTTTCTGGAGAATAATAGCATCTTCTAATGCCCCTCTCCATTTACCAGAGACGTCATCTTTCAAAAGATAGCAAGTACCCTCATATTGTTTACTTCGATTCATCAAAAGTTGCAAGAACTCGTAATGCTAGAGTTGATGGATGCAAAAGCAAAACTACTGACATGGAAGGTTTGGTTTTTAGTTGTCTCTCCTAATGACTAATAGCGACTTCTTAATATTAAACTAGCGATTTTGAAGCCAATCTTGTGTTAATTACTGGCAGAGGAAATCCTAAGAGGTTTGACAAAAGTGAGTTGGGAAAGGGTTGACGTTTACTTCAAAGAAGGTGCACAACGGTTTGGATCACACAATACCATTCAGGTAAAGTACTACTTCTTGGACTCTCAGCTTTCTCTTTAAACGGGAATTAAAAAATATAACACAGTTCTCTGCTCGTACTCTGTTATCTGGGTTACAGAGTGCAGACATGACAGTCTCTAATTTTACCCTCCTATATTCAGGTGAATGGTACATGTATAAATTCCGATGGGGCTGACGTTATCCAGCACATGGTCGACAATTTTCTTCTATAGAAGCTCAATTGCTCGTAAAGGTCAATGTAATGTTTCAAATGTAAATTGTATAGATGGAAAAAAACAGAGAAACAAGGAATTTTTGTCTACTATTGCGATATGGTAAACACATACGTGAACGCATATATCACCGACACCAACATTAAAAATGGTTCTGTGTAAGTTGGACATACTGCAAATTACAGAGCACGAGTCAAAACGGTTTTGCAGCTTTTCCCCAAGAAACTGCGTGGCTTGTAGATAAAAACCACACTGATTACCGTACTCAGAAGATACAGAACTTTCCTCTTATGGCTTCTCAAGCAAAATATGTAGTCCATGTCTACATTCTAGATGCTTATCCGCAAATAGTATCCTCCCTGGGAGCAATAGATTCATGCTCTTCTCAATAGACAAAAAGGAAAGCGACTTGGCGTGTCAAATTGAAAATTGCTTACTGTTCAAATCCCAAGTACACACTCTCTCAAATCTGAGCCAACATAAGCCTGAGGAAGACCAAACGAGAAACTATAAATCTTTGTCGCTGTGTTTGTATTGTGTCGCAGTTCAAATTCACTTTCTTTTCCTCTCCTCTTTTCCTTCTCTGCTCTGCCACTGCTGCTATTTTATAGTACTAGCACAGGCTTTCCTTTTGCAGAGACGAGTGAATTGGTTTTGCGTTGGCTCATGTTACGAGGTCGAGGTCCTTCCCTTTTGTCCTTTAGGTTGGTTACATCTCTTCTTTGCCACACACACAGGTTCATGTGATCAGAGTTGAAGAGTGAAAAAAGGCTTCCTCTTTAAGCATTTCAGGAGGTGGAATTCAGAGTTTTCAGGATTGTGATTCTAGTTCCTTTCTGAGACTACCTGTAAATTCCAGGTCTTCTTTCTGCTGATTCACTCTGCTTTAATGGACAGAGCTGGAATTTGTATCTATTGCAAGAGAAATAGACATGTTATGATTTCCTTCCTGTTTTTCTTGACATTTGTGAGCCCTATGGCTGCAGGTAAGTACATCCCACTGTATAAATTCCAAAGGAGTCTTAGAAGAGCAAAGTTAACAATATTTCAGAACTGAATTTTTGGAATTCCAATTTTTGCAGGAAGATCGCTGGCCAAGCTAATAGACAGTTCCCAGGTAGGTAACCGCTGTCCCTGAAAGACTATTACTTATTCTATGATAACCGTTTTGATTTCACTTCTAAACCAGTTTGTGGAAGTTCTTCGTCAAACAATTTACTCTTACAGGTAGGAATTAAAGAGGAGAAGTTGGTGTCAGTTAGAGCTCATACAATAGGGTCAGCACCACCAAAGTGTGAGAGAAGGTGTGGCTCTTGTGGACACTGTGAGGCAGTTCAAGTTCCTGCAACAACAGAAGCCCCAGGACAAAGAACTCATTTCTCTGAAGCAATTGCCTCCGTTGCATACTCCAGAGGGGATGCTATCTCCAATTATAAGCCCATGTGTTGGAAGTGCAAGTGTGGCAACTTGTTATTCAGTCCTTGACTGCTACTGTGGTGGATATGTAGAAAGTTAACTGGATCACTTGCTTCTGTCTTTATTCTGTACTAATCAAATTCTACATTTTCCTTATACTTGTGCTTGTAAGAAGTTCTATTTCCTATATATTGTTAGGGGTAAGCATGAAAAAGTTCAGGGACTTGTTCTCAGGCTTGAGTTCTGGCTTATCAGACCTGGAAATATCCTGGAGGCGGTTAAGAATTTTCTTCCAGTAAAACACAAATCCTTCTCTACACTTTTCTTATGTAATGACTCGAGCAAAACGGAGGAAAAATAGTACGAACACCTGAAACTTGGTGCTTTTCTTTTACTTTACTTTATTTTCCATCTCGGGGAAGGTTAGGACAGAGGAGGAAGAAGATTAAAGACTGATGATGAGTGAAGACATGAATCGTGATTTTAAGAGAAGATAAAGTATGTCAGACAGTTCTGTTTTCGTATCTTACAAGATTTATACATCAGAAGCAAAGCTTTCCGCACACCTCGAACCCATAAATAATATTAATACAGTTGACATATTTTATTATTTTCCATAAACCCATGTCACGTAAATTGAAAAAAAAAAAAAGTCATCGAGACGACGACAACGTAAGGGAAAAGCTAAACGCTGTCGCATGGATTAGACTTTCACGAAGATGAACATTTTTGAGTCCTTGGTGCTTTTTTTGTTGAAAGCAAACACCACCATCGTTTTCTCTCATTTTGCAGTGGATTCTTCTCTATTTCTGATTGAAATCCCTAATCTGTAATTTCTAACTACCAGCATTTGTAGGCACTTCTTTCGGGTTTGTTTTAACTTTCTGTTTCACTGTTACCTCTTTATCTAACGAAGGTATCATCTTTTTATATAACTTGCCTCTGTTTATATGTTTCCTTCTTTTAGGTTCAAGAGAGTGATTTATGAATGATTATGCTTGCTAGTTTTGTGTGTGGGGATGACTATGATTTGGGATTCTCGTCTAAATGTTAGATATTTGATAAACGTGATTACTTATAGCTTAACTGAATTAACAAGAAGCAAGGCAGCCTGTTGTTGACTGACGTTGTGTATGAAATTATTGATACAGAGGCCAGTGACCTAAGCAGTGAGACATAAATATCCTATTCGTATTGGATATTGTTAATTCCTGTCATAACAGATCATCTGAGTTTTCTTTGCCTTTGAAAAGAAAGTGAAATTGGTTTGCATGCTTTTCTTTTTGGCAACATCTTGCAATTTTTTATTTGTCACTCAACTATTCAATGGACAATTTTTATTAAGCTGATATTGGATTTTAGAATGTTATTTCAATGAGGATATACAACTAATGCCTTTAGAAATAGAACTTTATAATTTAAAGGAATTGTGTTGGGTTTTGATTGAGAGAGGACTAACGTCAAAAATGAAGAAACTAAAAAGGCTTTTATATTTTATGGAAAAACCTCACATTTATTCAATGCACTGTTGTTGGACCCCGAACATTTCTTAAAATTTTAAAGTGTCAAGTGGCATGAAATGAGGAAATTAGAATGAATTAAAAAAAAGAAAATTAAGAATGTGTATTGTTAGATGACATTGAGATATATTGAGGTTTCTATTAAGGTATGGCTTAAAATGACGTTTGAAGTTTAAATGAAATTGTTAGTGAATAAATTGCTTTAATGGAGTTAAAGATTAAGAAATAAAGAGAAAAAGTGTGAGAAATTGTAGAATTAAGGAAAGTTTGACTTTTTGGGATAAAAGTTGACTTTTTGATTTAAACAGAATTTGAGAAAAGGATCTTCATGAAACTTGTAGCTTCTGTCGAGAGCTTTCTGTCGCCATAAAGTTTGATATTTTTCGATATCGG
>JANVCL010000002.1:3955579-3967674 GCA_026546855.1 Erythroxylum incrassatum
ATTTTCTTTAATGGTATCTAAAAGATCCATTGATTCAAGATGCATTTCAACATCAATCATCCACGGCATATAATTATGGTTCGTAACATCAAGAGTAGCGAACTCAATTTTGGCAAGATTGGACATGTTGGCAACTATTATAAAATAGAGAGAAATAATTAAGACATTATTCAAATAGATATTACATTAAATAAATTACATGCCTTGCTCAAATGCTATGCCAAGAAGCAACATAGGGATCATAATAAATGCTATTACTAAGAGAAAAAACGTGCGGACTGAATCATTTAGCTCTACACTAAGAATGAAACAAAGATACATAATGATAATAATTATACAAAAAAATGATATAGCGGACAACATTTGAAAATTTTTGTAAGAATTTTGAGGTAAGAAATAGTGTGTAGGGATGAAGTAAAATATGAAGGAGTAGTATCTATTTATAGAAATTTTTTTTACCGTTAACTAGCCGTTATTATTATTTTTACCGTTATATATATAGCCATTATATATATATATATTTTTAAACATCGATGATGTATACTATACAATAAATTACGTATTTAGAGGTGGTAATAACTTTTCATTATTTAAAGAAGGTAAAATAGTGAGTCGTCTATAATTTGTTTTAATCATATCATAAGTAGAATTAATGTAGAATAAAAGGAAGAACTTTATTTTTAACAACATCGTAAGTAGGATAAATAAACGGAAGAACTTACGTTTGTTTGATGTATGTAAATCGAAGAACGTATGTACGATGTAGGTAGACGGAAGAACCTTACGATTGCTTGATGTTGATAAGCCGAATTTAGAAATGAGAGCTTCGTGCTGATAACGTGTTATAAAACCGAAACTAAAATTTCAGAGTATTTGAGAGAGAAGAATTATTCTTATGAATTCATTCATTCATTCATTTTTCTCTTACATCAAACCTTCTATTTATAGTACATTTCAAACACCTAATACATATGTGACCATCTACCCCATATGTGTAGGTAAAACCAAACCATCCCAATATACATGTGACCATCTACTTCATATATGTAGGTAAAATCAAACTATCCTAATACACTAACTATTGAATGGTGCATCTACAAGTAGTGACACACCGTATTATTTCTATCTTTTATAACAAACGCTACTTATTTCACAAAATCTTTTAATATGGAACCATACTACCTAGTTCATTAACGTCAAACTTACCTGTCAGTAATGTGCCTTAACTACAAAACTTACATAGAAACGACGTCGTTTCGGATGGACGTCAGCTTTGATACTATTTGCCTAAAGTAGAACATGAAAACAACAGTAAGGGACAGAATGGAATGCCGACATTTCCGTGTTTTGGTCTCTGAGCACTCACACACACGTATGACTCGAACACGCACCCTCTCTGTTGCAGACTCTGTGAGTAGCTCCAAAACAAGACACTGGTGAGAGATAAACAGCCTTCGTACCTCCTAACCGCTCATTCTTCTCTCCGCTTCCCATATTTAGCCAAGTGGTTGCGTATCTGTGCTCTCCCGCTAACCATTTCTTTGGAGCACAAGTGAACAAAGTTGTTACTGGTTTGCCCACTTCCCAAAAAACATTGTTACACACGTATGCTGTGTCTGTTACATGGCAAGATCCTTACTTTTTTTGATGTCTTTGATTGTTCATTCGTTGTTTCAGGATCTGCAGCTAGTTTTCTCCAAGTTACTGCCACACTCTTTTCTTTTCTCTTCGCTTTTATCCACCCGATTTGTATGAGTTCTTCTTTGTTCGTACTGGCTCTTGTTGTTCGGTGATCTATTTGGTGCTTCTTTCTGTTGTTCTTTTTATGGTTTCAGTTTGGTGTTGCTACTTGATAAGTTGATTTCTCGGTCAAATAATGCGATTTTTTTTTTTACTTTTGAGTTATTGTTGGGAAAAAAAAACCTGTCCGTACACTGGCTTTTGTGTATTCCCTTAAGATTTTTCACAAGTTTACTGGGACTAGCTTGGTTCCTCTGATTAGAAAGGTATCAGCTTGGTCCTTTTCAATTGCTACAAGTTGAGATTTCGTCTTTCTTTCTTGTAGTTAATCCAGTTCCTAGATATTTCTTGCTGTGAGTATATGTCCTTCAACAGTATCGTAATAGATGGATTCCTTCCTTCTGTTATTCGAACCATAACCTATGCATTGGCATTATGTCTGGTAGAGGATGCTTTTGTAGGTTGAAAATGCTTCACTGATAGGTGCAGCAAAATTTCATTTCATGACGAATGTGTTTAACCCAATTTAGTTGTAACTCCCTTATTGGCATACTCTTGCTGTAGTTTTCTTCTCTGGAATAGCACTGTTTCCAGCAGAGTAGAAAAATATTGAATATTGACGATCCATCCGCAGCATCTTAGTAGATGCTAGAGGGCTAGACCTGTTGTATGAATGCTAGGTTTATACCTATGGCTGTGTTATCGTGTCCAGAGAGTCCATTATTTCTGCATGAACTGATGATTGATGATTGTATTTGAGGTGGTAACTGCTGCCTGCCTGAACTGATGATTGTATTTGTAAGTCAATACCTATGATTGCGTTATAGTGGTAACTTTCATTTCTGATGATCTGGTTCTGGTTGTCTTTTTTCACCTTCAGATTGGACTTAACTGATTGCTACTGATGCTTGAAGCGGAGTCACTCTCTTAAGTTGTGTACTATGTTGAAGCCATCACCTAGTAGAAATCAGAGGTCAAAAGGATTTAAGGTGAAGCATGTCCTTCAGATATTTCTATTGCTTGCAATTGCTGTCTGGCTACTAAATCAATGTAAGCACTCTTATGACGAGAAGGAGGGAGTTAAAGACAGCTCTGAAAATATATCAGAGGAAGTGCAAGGAGAGAATGATATCTTAAAACTTGGAAGGAAAGGCCTCCGTCCTCGAGAAGAAAGAGCCTTGAATTTTGAAAGTGAAAGTGAAAAAGAAGAATTGGAAGAAGAAACTGAAGATATTAAATCTGAAGAAATTGAAGAAGAGGGAAGAGGCGGTGGAGATGATGAAATTGATGGGCATGACCAGGAGAGAGCAGAGGAAGAAGGACCCGAGGAAATTGAGGATCTCATTGATGTTGATGACGGAGAAAAAGATGGGAGTTCGGAGCAGGGAAATGAATCACTAGTTGATCGAGCACACTTTGCAGGTGAAAGGAGCTTTCAAGAGTTAAGAGACGAGCGGTTAAAAAGTTATGATATATATAGTGATGTAAACGAGGAAACAGAAATATCAAGTAACAAATCTGAAAGTGGAACTATAAGAAACTTGAAGGTAAATGAAATGGAGGATGATCATAATATCAATAAAGAGCAAGGGAATAAGAGCCGCAGCAGGTGGGAGTCGAGTGTTGAAGTGATTGATTTCGGTCTGAAGATAAGAAACAAAGTGAATGAAAATGGTGATCGTGGAATCAATGCGAGTGGGAAAGAAGCACATGACGAATCTAGTTCTTCCATCCCAGATTCCTTCAGAAATAAAGAACTAAAAACTAACTCTCAAGCAATTCCTGAAGAAAGTCTTCAGGATGAAAATGGCATAGGAGTATCGTCAATTCACCGGGATGAGATTGCTGAAGAAAAGCAAATTGATATGCAAGCTGTTCCAGGAGTGCAAAATGGAAGCTCTGATGGGACACTAGAGAACGCGCAAACGTATCGTAGATCAACCCTTCCGGGAAAGAATGAGAGTTTAGATGCAACTGGCATAGATTCTGTTGTATCTACTGCTGCAAAGCTTGATGCCACTGCTGCTTCAGGTGGTAGCGCTAAGTTTACAACTATCAGCACGAATGTTGATGCACTTCATAGTGGTGATTCAGTATCTTTCCAAACTGAAACCACAGACAATTCAAAGGCAGCTTCACTTTAGTGATAAGTAGCCATGACTCAGAATGAGGACTTGCATCTTCCAGTTCCTCCAGGCATAAGGTATGCAGGATTAGGTTCTCTGCAGACCCTGGTTTGGAACCATAAGTGATGAAGTATCAACTCTTCGTGTCAAACCTGCTAATAGGCCAAAACTTTGGTGATGGGGAACGTAGAACTTGAAAGTGCTTTAGACTATTCACGCAAATGTAAATATACGTGCTTTGTTTTGCTTATGTATTTTATGTAATGGTACTTCCAATGCCGCAAGACTTGGAAAAACAAATGATTAGTATCATAATTTCAGCTAAAAATAATAGGCAGTGCTTTCCAATTTAAGTTTATGAAAGCTTGTTCTCAGTTCTCACTGTGTTACTCTCAGTTTTCAATCAATCTGATTAATATGGCGCTATTAAAATTTAATATTATGCACTTCTGCTTATTAACAAGGTCAAATTGTTTTACGTTGCGTATGAAGTTAACAAGACGTATTGAACATAAAGATTAAAGAGGTGCATTATATTTAAACCTTTAGGGTTTCTTTTACTTTTCACTAAAATAAAAACTGAGAGCTTATTTTATTTTTTCCCTTGTTACCAATAAGTAATATCAGGAATAAGATTTCATAAGTACAAATGTTTCTCTTTCAGCTTCCTTTAGCAGGAATCCGAAAATAAATGTTGCTAATAACCAAATCCTACCATTAGTCCCATGAAAAAACCATTTCTTCATGAAAAATCCAGAGTACATGTATTGCACTAAGACCTCAGTTAGAAGCTAAATTCCTTGAGAAGGATCAAATTCTTATCTTCTCAGGAACTCTTGGGACGAGTCTTTTCATGAGCATTCCATTGCAGAAGCATCCATACAATTGACGTGCCTGATTCAATTCCAACAGTAAGTTATTTCAAAGATTATTCGTTTGACATAAGCATTCAAAAGATTAGTACACTACAGAATCCAGAAACGTAAAAAGAATCTACAATGGAAGCAACAAACTGGTATCCAAGAGCACAAAAACATTTTCATTGGAGATTTTTATATACTAAATTTTACCCAGGACAGGAGCAATGATCCTGTCAAAACTCGAATTACTGAGGGATAATGATTGTCTGAGACTGTCAAGCTAGTATACATAGAAGTGAAAAGATCAGTTTTGATCTGATCTGCACGCTTGGAAAACCATACTTGAACATTAATGCTGTTTTGGTTTCCATGTTAAAATAAAAGAATGATGCAAGGTTCAGCGTTAAGCAGTCTACCTGCAAAGATGGTGACAGTTGTCAGGTTTCCAAGAGTCATTGTCTGGTATATCAGACATTCAGACAAGAAATGGCCCAAGGCATAGATGAACGACAAGAAGGTAGCTGTATACAGTGGCTTGCTATCGAGGTTCAATGCGCAGAGAAAGCAAAGTGTGCAAGTTAAAAGTGTCCAGACTCCAAATGTTCTCCCATGCACTTCAGTCACTACATAAGAGTTATCAAAGGAAGGAAATTAGTACGTGGATAGAACTGTCGTAAATGGAAGGTACCATACTTCATCACAGGTGAAAACAGATGTAAAGAAAATGTTGACATTAAAAGCATCACTGATTTATTAAAATAGCTGAATCTAGTTTTTATCTTTCCTTGTTCCACTGGGATATTATTACCTGAGCTAAAAGTCCATGAAAGTTGCAATCTATTGAAAAGAGAAAATTTGATTAGTTTTAGAACATGGGATTGCGATGCCAGATTCCTTTTGGCAATTTTTAGTTACCTTATTAAGAAAGCTTGGTCATTAGAAAGTATTTTTCCGTAAAATGGAACTAATTCATTTTCCCCTTACTTTCATTGCAAACAATTGTATTTAAGTATTACTGTATTAATCAGAAAATTACACAAATCCAGCTGACTGGATGTTAGAATACCAATCAGCACCCCCCTTCAATCTGAAAATTCATTTCTTAACATTACTATCACTAGAGGATAAATTTAAAGTAAGAAGTATTTAGGCAACTATCGCAATATTAAACATCAGACTTCACAATAACCATGTTAATTCTAAAAGCAAACTTCACTTCAAACACACAATTTCTAGAGCACGTACCTAAAATGGACTATGTTGCAGATTCTGCAAAGGAAAAAGCAAACTTTTATCAGTGGCATTCACTGTACATCACAATGAAATGAACTGTCTTCTTAACTAACCTAATTCCTCCCTGAATCTCTACTCAAAATCCAATATTCTTTCTAGGGAAAAGAGGTGCACCCTCTACTCCCAAGAAGATCTAACATCTAAAAGCACGCAATGGTTCGTGCATGAATCCAGGCCTTTCATGTTGCGAGGATCTGAATAAAAATCCTCATTGTGCTTGCCAAACTCATCTTTTTCCATTATTCTCAAAAATCGAGTATCTTATATCTTTTCTTGGCATTAGAGTCAAACTCAATTTTGACGCGACACAGGCCCTCAGTTTTTTCTTCTAATAACTATCTTTTAATAAATTTACTTGGGTGATCATGATTCACATGCTCCTTACAATTGTTTGAGTGAATACGGTTTGAATTTCCAAAAGGTGAATCTCTTGGTTTTGCAAATTGAACCACAATTCTCAGATCCTCCTCAAATCAGTAACGAAGATTCGCTTAAAATGCAAATCATAGAACTTATATTTCAAGAAAAGCAGTGTTGTCGAGACCAACACTATAACACAATGCATCGTCTCCCTTATCATACATGATTAGCACTTGATATTTTTAATAGAACAAAGCATCTTTTTTAGAAGAAATACAAGTCATGATTGTAAAATGTCACAATAATTAGATTGCTTGCCAAAGAATTTTGGGAATTAAAATGAGTTCCATCACAAAAGCAACACATACAGTTCTCAAATCTCAGATCTCTGCCAAAACTTTCCTTTTTCTCTTTTTTTTTTCCAAAGAATTCCTTTTAACGTGCATTGGAGACAGGTACAAGCAACATTGAGATCTACAATTTTGACCCAGAAACAGTTACTCCCAACTTGAGACCCGCAGTTCTCACATGCACTAACATTATCAGTAACTTCTCTACAGATCCCGCCGAATCAGAACCTCTTCAACAAAAAGACGCCAACATGTTGGGTATCCTATAAGAAACAAAATCACCCTTCTCCAACCAAGAAACCAGGAACTCAAAGTAGCAACAAAACCGTAGTATTGTACTGTGAATTAAGGTAGAGAAGTAGGCAGAAATAGGAACGAGTAACAATTTGGAGTGGTAAAGAGAAAGACGAAGAGAAGAAGAGAAACTTACTAGTGGATTTGGAGTAGACGGCAACTTGAAGAGCCCAAATGTCGAAGAAACCGAACCAAACTGACGCTAATCGAAGTGAACCCACCAGCATCAGCCACCATCCTAGTGCCTTCATCTTCCTCGATTTTCACTGTCTGTCAGTCTGTGTTCTTTGGCTTCGGCTGCAAACCAAAGAAAGGAACCACCTTTGACTTTGTTTTGTCAGCCAATTCGGAGTTAGTGGCTTTGTCCTGCATCAATTTAGAAAATTTTAGAACAATTTCAATATCTGTTATATGCAAAATATTAAAAAAAGGTTAAATTAAGATTTAAAGTCTTCTTTATTTTTCTGAACAAAAAAGTTAAAAAATTTAGTATTTATTAATGTTCTAAAAACTAAGTTATACCGATAAAATAATAGATTTAAAATTTAAAATTTTCAATTTAATTATTATAAAATTGATTAAAAATTAAATAATTTAAAATATGATTGAAAGTGACTGTTGTTACTTATCAAAAAATTTAAAGTATAATGAAAAAAGAATGATACATGAAAATTAATTAATTTATTTTAATTTATAAATACTTATTACTTTATTAAAATTGATCGATTTTTAATTATTATTATTATTAAAATAAATAGAACAGAAAATTAAAAATCAAATCAAAAAATTAGTCGGTGCAAGATTTATACTGCTGAATCGTCTGAACCAGTTGAGTTAGAGTTTTTTAACCACTTATACCCATCGCTTCAACAAATTTTGATTAATTTTCAAAATAATTTATTTGAGTTACAAAATGTATATATTAACTTACATTTACAAATTAAATCAGAAAAAGTATATTACAAATTGTATAAATTAATATTTTACAAATTCATAATCTCTATTATACAATCATGGATAAATTAAATTAATGTGTTTTATTTTATAAATAGATAAATAATAATAAATTACTGTTAATGTGATAGAGTTTTTATTATTGTTTTAAATTTTAAATTGATCTTAATAATTGATTCAATGGAGCTAATAAAATGTATAATACTGTAAATTTATAAAAGGACTTTATCTCTTATCTTGCAAAGATTTAGACATTTGTCATCCAAGAAGACGAGCAACATAGTTCAATTCAACTGCAACGGCGGTTCTCTAGTCCGGACCGGAGTTAAATAATGATAATAAAGGGTCCTCCTTAAGGAATAAATGGATTTCGTCCAAACCTATACCTGTAAAGTTCCAACTTTATCGTACTTTTTAACCCAGAATAGAATGACGTTTGTAATAGATGATGAGTCTCCGATCTGTCATGCAAGTAGGACACTGTTATTTCGAATGACCCATATAAAAATAAATAATAATAATAATAATACTTAATGAATAAAATATAAAATAAGTAAAAAAAAACTGAATAATACGGTAAACATAGAAATGAAATGAAATAAGTTATTACAATAAAAAAGTAAATAAATGAATCAAATAAGTCGTTGCAATAATAATAATAATAATAATAAAATGTTGTCTGAACCCTAGAAAGCATGGTGAACCGATGACTATGGTGAACCACTGCCGTTCTAGATAGTCTCCAGCCTCCTGCATTTTGCTTGTTGCCCTCCCTTTTCCTCCACCTCTCTCCCTCTTCCAGCCCTTCTCGACTTTGTACCTGCATTTCAGAAATACCAACAACTTAGAAACACACTGACACTCAGAAGTCCTAGCACCTTACCATCAGCTCAGAAACACTCCGCTTATCAGCACCATTCACTCAACTCTCTCCCTCTACCAGCTATTCTCAACTTTGTACCTGCATTTCCGAAACAACTCAGAAACTCCCTGCACTCAAGAACTCAAGCTCCATTTCCACAGCTCAAAATCACCGTGCAAATCAGAACATCATTCATCTCTATCCATGCACCTCCCTTTTCATACTACAGAAATCCCCTAAAACTTCCCAAAACCCTAGCCCTAGGTCAATCCCTACTCCCAAATCCACTGGTCACCACCCCCTGTTACCTCCACTACATCAACATCTCACCCTTCCTCTGTTGCCCCTCTAGGAGCTTCACCTAGTGCTCCTGATCCCATCCCTAATAGAGTTGTTGCTGGCCCTCTAGGAACCCAACCTCCCTCTGGCCATATTGCTAATACAGTAAGAAGGACTCGAAAACAGGTAGTTGGGGACAAATCAGACACTTATTTGGTTTGTAACCCCCTGTTGAGAAAGATGGAAGGCTCATGGTTGCCCCAAGTCTAGAGGAATTACAAGAAGGAGCTAACACGTGGGAAGCTACCCTGGTGGGTTTTTTCATGGAGAAAAGGTCAGCTTTTTCGATCATTCAAGCATGGGCTAAGAAGAATTGGAATGGTAGAGGGCTTTTGGAGGTCATGCTTTCGAAAGAAAATAACATTATCTTCACTTTTTCTTCCAAACCGAAAGTCTAAAAGGTCATTGAAGAGGGTCCTTGACATGTGTCTCAACTTCCCCTCTTTCTACAAACATGGCAATCGGGAATGGGACTTGAGAAAATTCGAACGAAGCATATCCCCCTATGGATCAACATTCACAATATTCCTTTGAAATATTGGACTACTAAAGGTTTAAGTATGTTGGCTAGTTATTTGGGCAAATCACTTTGTATGGATGAAAATACTACATTGAGAAAGCGCATTGGATTTGCTAGAATGTGTGTGGGCATTGATTTAACTAAGGAATTGAAAGATAATATTCCTATTCTCCGACTAGCTGATGGAAATACAATGCGAAAAGATCAGGTTATGGTATCTTATCAATAGAAACCATCCCTTAGAGCACAAGGCAAGGCATGGAAACCGACAGCTAAACTATTCCTTAAAGGCGATTATTAGGAAGTGATGGGCATTGAACACATTGAGAATAATCAGCAGAATGAGGCAGCAGTAGTACAACAAGAGCAGGCCCCTAGGGATAAGGGGGAGACTTTGACTGAAGTTGTGCAACAAGAGCAGACCCCTACGGTTACTGTTTTATCCACTAAACCTTGCAATTCTCCAAAGAAGGCAGAAGCATTACCAATCTACTCAATTGTAGACAGCAAACCTGACGTAAAGGAGGGAAGGGAAATTGAAGCTCCTATTGACGAAAATCATAATGATGAGGATTTGGGGGACAATATAACCGAATGTAGCTCATCACAAGCGGAGGAACCAACAGAATTGGTTCAAGAAGCTATCTTTGAATAAGCTACCTCTAGGAAAACTACTAGGAGAAGTAGGAAAATCTCCAAAGGGAAAATCAATTAATTATGTCAATAGTACTATGCAATGTGAGAGGAATAAATAATCCTGTGAAGCTTTATGCCTTAAAGGGTTTTGTGAAGCAGGAGAAACCGTGGGTTTTTTGCATGTTGGAGACAAAAATTAGGGAGGAAAAATCTAAATAAGTTAAGTTGTTTGGATAGCAATTGGCAATTCATATCCAGCCATCAATGCCATGCTTATGGGAGAATTATTGTTGCCTATGGTGACCTTTTTATGGATCTAGAAGTTCTTGAGACCAATCCTCAATTTTTGCACACTCGGATTTGCTTTAAATCCGAAAACATAAGGATTATAACTACTTTTATCTATGGTTTCAACTACATTTTAGAGAACTAATCTTTGGAACTTTCTGCGACGGATCAAACCTTCAATAAACTCACCGTGGATGGTTGGAGAGGATTTCAACATTACTTTGTTCAGATCTGAGGCCGAGGGGAATTGCAATCTTTGGAACTATTCTACAGATCTTTATGATTGTGTTCAGGATGTTGAGCTTGTTGATCTAAAGGCTACAGACCATGAATTTACATGGACCAACAAGCAAAGTTCTCATTGAAACATCAGGAAAAAATTGGACAGAATTATGATCAATCAGGAGTGGCTCTCCTCTTTCTCATTCAGCTATGCAAAATTCATAGACCCAGGGATTTCAAACCATACTCCTATGAAGCTGATGGACCTATTCTCTTCCTACAAACCTCAACACCCCTTTAGATTCAACAACTTTCTGGTTGATATGGAGGGCTTTCATGAAGCAATTCAGAAGGGTATGGAGTTTTGATGCTATGGAACAAAGCAATATATATGTATTCAGAAGCTTAAGGCTATAAAGCAGGAGTTGAAGATTCTTAATGTGAGAAGATGACAGAATCTCACCTAGGAGATTGACCTCTCTAGGGCCAAACTCTATTCCTCACAATAAGCTTTGGCAAGGAATCCCTCAAATGAAAATTTAGCTTCAACTGAAAAAGAGGCACTCAAAAGGTATTTGGAAGTTGTGGCTAATCAACATTCCTTGATGAAACAAAGATCTAGGATATCTTGGATCAAGGAGGGGGATAGATGCTCTAAGTTCTTCTTGAATACTCTGTTAGCCCTCAAGCATATCAATAGAATTACCTTAATTCATACTGAAGATGGGAATGAAGTTTTTGGTAAAGGAGAGGTAGTAAAGGATGCTCTATTTTTTTACAGTAAGCTTCTGGGGTCGAACCCTCCCCAATTGCAGGGCCTCAACCTTAGCCAGATTGTTACATCTAAAATCCCAGACCAAGAAGTTCACAGGCTCTCTGGACTGGTTACAGATCAGGAAATTGATCAGATTGTGTTTAGCATGAATGGTTCTAAAGCCCCTGGCCCGAATGGCCTAAATGGCTTCTTTTTCCAGATAACCTGGAATTATATAGGTGGAATTGTCAAAGAGGCAATGCGAGAGTTTTTCCTAAAAAGACTTCTCCTAAAAGAAGTCAATAAGACCTTCCTCTGCCTTATTCCTAAAAATCCCAGCCCGGTTTCATGTACAGACTACAGGCCTATATCTTGCACCAATTTCCTCTATAAGATTATAGCCAAAATATTGGCTAACAAATTGAAAGAGGTTCTGAAGTTTCTCATAAGTGAGGATCAAAGGGCTTTTGTGGCAGGTAGAGATATTGAGGATAACA
>JANVCL010000002.1:3977171-4015841 GCA_026546855.1 Erythroxylum incrassatum
GGGTTTCCAGAGTGAGCTTAATTGAGACTTGAGCATGTTGAAACCTATCCGTCGGCCAAGCAATTTTACTATCACTGTTGTTTCCCAGGCTTGATCTAGTTTCTTCTTGAAAGGGTGAGAAAGTTCAAGTCCCAGTCCATAAGCCCCTTGAATGACAGTTATGTCGCCATCCGTGAACTCAATTTCATCTTCAATAGGCCATTCCAAGTCCTTGCCTCCTGCGCCAGGTTCCAATTGGCTAGATACCATCGCACTATAACTGGGTGGGTTAGGAGGGACAGTCGGAGTAGGAGGAGGGGGGTCTTCATCTCGCTCTCTGACACGCACTTTCTTTGCAGCATGCTCAGCAGATCCAGTAGTGTTAAGAGTGTTTATCACAGTTGAAATTTGCAAACGTTTAAAGAAAACAAGCTGGAATAAAAACGTATTTAAGAGACAGAAATTAGAGAGAGAAAAGCTTCTTCCCTGGTGTGAACCCCAAAGAATGCAGATCTGACTCTCCCACGCACGAACCGCCACTGTTGCACTTTATTTGCCTTCCTTTTGAGAGCATACGCACTCCTCAGTTAATCGCGAGCCTTTGCAATATCAACAAGTCCTCAAGCACACACGAACCAAGGGAGCCTTTGCAATTTCAGCAGGTTCTCAAGCACGCACGAACCAAGGGAAAAATCGTAGAGGGAAGTAAGAGCTTCTCTCACTAGATTACCGTTAGAGAAGTTTTTCCATTAACTCTTTCCTAAATCCATCAAGCCTACCCTTTTTAATTTTGTCTTTGAATAACAAATAAAATGAACTAAAAAAATTAAAAATAATTTATTGGGCTCAGCCCATGTCATGAAAACTTCAAGCCCATTGGCCCAATCTAACGAAGGTTACTATGTGCCAAAAAGTTCAATCCGAATTGAAAGGTCCCGAATTGCTCTTACGGTATAGAAGTACAATAAGCATCATCGCCTCTTTAGCTTTTCCGTGTTGGAAGCGGAGAAGAGAAGTCGATAACAGAGATGTCAGCCTCTGCCATATTTGGCTCTCCGATCGTGGTGGTTCCTAAACCATCCCTAACTCTGGCGAGACCAACTTCAATGGGAACTTGTCAGGGTGATGTTGGGTTGTTGATAGAGTGCTCTTCCAGGCCGCAGAAGAAGGCGACGAAACATCACATGAAGACTAGGCCGAAAAAGACTCAGCCTTGGGACATTAGGCGCAAACCTACTGTGTATCCTCCGCTGCCTAAACTGCCTCCCGAATGGTCTCTCATTTCATCGGCCGATGACGTCGATGCCGCTAATGCGTCGGAGTCGCCGTCGTCTCCTGCTCGACAAGCCCCAGTCACAAGTTAGTCCGGTTAGTTCTACTTTTAGCGAAGTTTGTAGTGCTTTGTCCTGGGTCAATTGGGCATTTGGGCCGTGATGTTTTACGCTACTTCTTGCAAAAACTGAATCATGTTCGAGGATAAGAAGTACTTGTGGTGGAATGAGCTTACCATCTGTTTGACACAAGTCCTCTGGTGAAAGTTTAATCGTCCGTAGAAGTGTTCACACTTCATCTTGTCGTGCAAATCCATTATTAGACTTGTGCCAAATCCAGGAATTCTATATAAACAATCCTAATCATGATTTTTCTTACGTGGGTCATTTATGCTCGTGTCAACTGAATTTTTACTGAATTATTATAAATAAAGCTACGTGTTATTGAGAAACCTCAATTGTCAACCAAATTTCTACTGAATTATTATCTGTTTGTCTATAGCCAGTCTTTACATAAATAATATAATAATTACTACAAGCCTCCAATGAACTTAACAGACATAAAATGAGTTTTTTTTGAGACTTGGAAGGTATAATAGGGGAAAGCTTAATCAACTTGCATAGAAAAGAAACATCAACTTCAAATGGAAGAGAATGTACAATGGCAGAGAGCGTCATATACACAAATACCTAAAATGGTTTTAGTCTACTGCTGCCCAATACAAGGTTAGGAAGATAAGAACCATCACGAAATACAGACCATATAAGATTGTGTATATGACCCAAACTCATGTGGTTGATCTAAATGACACCTTGGAAGAAGACCAAATGTACGAGGCATTATTGGATACTCCTGAAGTATCGGTGCTTCCACTTCTTAATGCAGAATCCACAGGTCGTTGTGACCAGAGGAACACAATGCTCCAGAAGAACCAAGTGATTTCCAATGTGTTCAGGGTCTTTGAAAGTGTCAGATTTTTCATTAGAAGACCTGTATCCAGCAATTAAGCAATTACAGAAGCCGAGCTGCAGGTGAGGTCCCTGCGTTTCGCAGGTAGCTACCTCCAGCTGCTAGTAGGAACTACATTACTATACATTGTGACCAAAGGGTGAATGAGCCACCATATACTGCCAGGAAGATGTTGATATGGTGCTCTTATTTATTCACGTCGGGCATGCCTTCACTCTTTAGGACTTTTTCTTGTATCGACTGTGTACCAGGCTCAAGAGAAAGTCTGTAAAGATATGCTCATACTCTGGCATTTTCCCATAACCTGCAGCAGTAAAACTACACAAGTTAAAGGAAGCAATCGTCATGCCCCTGTAAAAAATGATACAACGTAGACCTTGGAGGTTTTGAAATGGGGAAAAGTGGGTGTCAGAGAAATTACAACTTGAAAGCAATTCGAAATTTTAAAGGCAAATAATTGAAATACAAGATCACAATTTTACATGCCTGGAAAGTAGTTAATATCAATGACATAATATTGATCTCCTTTCCCATGCTCACGTATGATATCTAAGTTGAACAACCGGAGACCCTACATAGAATCAAAGACAATAAAGAATATGTTAAGTAAACACTAGCTATTGCAATTTGCCATATATATATATATATACATGCTGTTGAAAAATTAGTAGTGAACATAACGAAAACTACCAGCCGGCAACGGAGTTCCTTTGCCAGTTTCTCAAGTAAGGGTCTTGGAGGGAGCTCTGTATCAAAAGAAACGTTAGAAAATACTCATCTGTCATATACATGCCTTAATATTAGCTATCGCTGCAGAGCTTATCTAACCATTTCTGTTACCTAAGATATGCGTTGAAAAGGTGGAAATAAGCTTATAAAGATGCAACTCAGTGGCCAAAGACTCTGATCAGGCAACTAACCAGCAATGTGAGGATCCAGATCAGCATCATCTGCAGAAGCTGATGCACACGAAACCCTTGGAAAATGTAAAACACCAGCATTATTGGTAAGCTCCCGCTTACAGACATCAGGCAAAGAGAAGCGTCTGACCACCTTTATTGCCTCCCCAACAACATAAACCTTGAACATAACGCCTCCTACAAAACATATAACAGCACTTCTGGAATTACAACACATTAGGTACACATGAAACTTGGTGCAAATTCATTACTACATACCATGGTTAACAAACTCCTGTAGGACAAGTGGAGGTTCAAGTTTTCGAAGAGAGCGTTGATCAAAGGCAAGAGATAACTCGTGTGATTTGGTACTCCCATCAGCAACTAGTGGCTTTGCAACTAAAACAAATGGGGGAATTAGTATAGGTGAAATGCGCTATGACCAATTGCGAACTTATAAAACCCTTAAAATATTTCCACATTCAAAACAGTTTCTAGAAACTGATGAACTATATATTCCTACACATACAGGAAGATGCAGTTTGAGACCAAAAAATACCAAGTGGTAGCGCGAGCCCAGCTTTGGTGACTGTATCAGGGATTGAGGATGCATCCTTCTTAATAACTAATTGGCGGGGAATATCTACTTTTCCTACAGCATAATAACAAATCAGGTAAATACAACTTTATTTACCTTCAAAGTGCAAAGAGAACAATGTACGAATGATTTGATGCTTGGATGAAGAAACTGTAACTATTGTCATCTGGGCATAAAATTATTCCTCATTTTATCATCAGAGAATAATATATACCATAAGAATCAGACAAGCTAATCTCAGCAACACACTGAAGCATGGACTGGCGATTGTGCAAATGCTGTATGGCATCTGGAGGATCAAGAACGGTGACTTCTGGATGTATCCTCCTATAGTCCTAGAATAGAAAATAAGCAAATAAAATGAAATTATCATAGACCTGAAGAATTTTCATCTCAAACCAGTGAAATTATATAAAAAAAATCCTGTTGGATATCTGCAAGTTAATTACTGGGAATTATATAGTATCAACATAATCTGCTACATAAATACAGAATGTACAGGAAGAGTCATGAATAGCTCCTCTTCTAGGATATATAGACACTCATCTTGGGCTTGATACATGAATAAACATTCTATTACCAAAATTTACCTTTTTAGCATTAAACAATGAAGTTCCAATTTAGTCCATATTGCATAACAACAACCCCCCAGAGCCACTAGTTAGAGGAAGAAACAGTGCAAATTTTCAAAACAATTTACAATATAAAGGGATAATATTTTAATTATCATTACTGCACATGTCAACAGTCTAATGGCTAAATTGAGATGGTATAGGTAACTTAGCTGCAGTGGTCAGTTCTTACAGACAGCCACTCTCAAATAACCTCAATAGTTTACAAAACAAATGATCCATGAAGGTGAAATTATTTTCTAAAATCAAAGTTTCCTAATAAAGATTAGCATTCACAATGTCACTTTGGGATTCCACCTCCAAGAGAGCTCTTGCCAGTGAGCATGAAACTTGAAGAGGAAATGAGATGCAGTGATCACAGCTAACAACACTAGAATATAATACTCTCCAGATAAAATCTCTGGAAAAGCAGACAAGCATTTCTCAAAACAGGATTATAAGCCATGACCACAAGGATTATATCCAAGTGCTTCCAACTGGAAGGAATCAACAAATGAAGAAATAGATGAGGTCAAAAATTTTTGCAACTACAATCATAGCAACTCTGTCTTGTGAATTCAACAGGGCCAATTTGATGATAATAGTTCAAAAACCTGATCATACTGTTAAAGCAATAAACAGGTTTAAGAAATTCTGGATAGTAAGAGTGAAGTGAATTTCATGTTTGGAATTTTAAACTGGTTGGTAAAGGTAGCCTACTAGTCAATCTATATTCAACTGACATAAAGGGTCAACACAGTAAAACAAAATGTTTTTCTGCAAACAATGTTCAGGAAACCTGAAGGAATCAGCTAGATGGCCATGAAGTAGAATAATCGCCACTCTCTAGCCTCGATCTCAACTATCAAGTCATGATTCATGATGGGGGAAAGAGCAAGGAATTCTGCAAGTTGTGTCAAACATAAATAAGATTCAAGCATTCAAAAGTCGGTTATATTTGATCCTGTATCTTCGTGAAAGACACCATAGGAGCATGCAAGCAATCAAGTAAATACAACATTATGGATGTTCATCAGAAATTTACATAGCAAAAATTACCTCAAGAATCTGCCGCCACTCGCATCCAAGTAGCTGTATTGGAGAAGAGAAAAAGATAAATAAAAATGTGTCAAATTTCCTAGCATAGACGCGAAGGGAGTAGTTAATCATGCATGTGTAATAATCGATCCATAAGCTTCCTCTTTCCAGCACAAGCACATGAAAAATAATAGGAATATGGTAATCAAATGATAACCAACTTATTCATAGAGGAAGTTGAATACAAAAGGAAATTCTAACCTTATGCAATACAATATCAAAAGGGCCTTGAGCTGAAAGTGGTCTGTTTAGATCAATGGCTACAAATAATATCCCTTTGTTCCTGCACCACAGCAAACAATTAGGAACAACTGCAACCACTGACAAATGAATTACGGAGGCATAGATTATATTACCAAAAGAGTCAGTAAGTTTGATCCACCTAACTATTAAACTAATCAAAGAAACAAAGAGCAATGAAATAGGAAAGAAGCCAATACATGTGTTGGGGCTTACTGTTAAATCATACAGTCGAGTATGGCCAGTGGGTACAGGAACACTATGAAATGAAGTATACCCAGTTAAGTGAAATAGTTACTACCAAACTCCCAAATTATTTCTAGACGAAAAAACAACCACTGCATGGTCCCTAAATCCAGGGGCAGAGGTAACAAAGCAATCCAATCAACAACGTTTGAGCGAACAAGTCCTTATACACGTCGGTTGGTAAGATGTCTATAGAGAATAAGTAACCATAGTTTCAATTAAGATTTAATCAGATGTAATGTTTTTTTTTATAAAGATCACTTTCTGGACAACTAAACGAAAGCGACCTCTAAAAGGCCAAAGAATATTCGCGTCCTCAACATTAAAGAGAAGAACGCACAAGACATGGATTAAATGACGTCGAAAGAAGCGTATTGTCCTAAATCATACTTGCCACTGAAAATTACAATCAAAACAACCCAAGAAAAAATAATGAAAAACCAGAAATGTCTGGAGAGGATTACAGTAGAGAGAGAGATTAATACCTAGCTAAACCTTCAAGCTTGGGCTGCAAGAAGCTTTTAATCTTCTTGGAGGTAAGAGCGTAACCGACGACAACAAGATTCCTCTGGAGAGGATACCCTACGGCGATCGACGACGCAACCACCTCATCCTCCACCGATACCTCATCGTCTCGGTCAAAATCTCCCAGCACAGTTTCATCGTGCAGCTTCATGTCCGCAAATCAAACCCTAAAAATCAGAAGAAGAGAAGAAGAAGAAGAAATTGAAAGTTAAGGAGGGAGAAAAACGGAGAATGCGAATACTAGTAGTGTGGAAGACCCGGTCGAGAGGGGAAGATATTTAAGGCGTAAATACATATAACAAACACGTATATATATATAGAGAGAGAGTGATCGGAGAAAATGTGTGCTTGGTGTTTTTTTGTGTGTGTAATTTTCTTGGATGGTGAAGTAGAGAGAGAGAGAGGCCGGACGAAGCCAGGTTGAGCGCGTACTTATACGCGTTGTCTCACGTGGACGCCTGTTCCTAAATAATTAAAGTCCCAAGAGTATATACATAAAACTTACTCTCGGCTTGCCAGGTGGCATTTTACACAGCCATGTCAATGATGTCATTCAATCGCAAGAGGATTAATACTTATTGACGAATATGGCGAGGCATTGAGGCGCATTCTAAAAATTGGGATGTAATTTTTGGTCCAATTTTAATTTGGGTTGGTCGATTTAAGAGTCAAAATAATTAGGATTGATTGGGCCATGAGTCGAAGTTGGGTTACGCATGGGGTGGCCCAATCCAACTTGTAGCTAGATCGAAACGATAAAACGACGTCGTTTTATGAATTTTTTCTAAAGAAAAGTAAGGATGAGTTAACTTGACATGGCACGCGAGCCATCGAACCCTTACTCAACCCAGCCCAGCTTAATGACATTTTTACTAAAAATTAATATAAAACATGGTTTATTTAATTATAGTAAATTATTAAATATTCATTTTTAATCCTTTCTCTTTCCTTTTTCTCTTATGCCGATTAACAAAATATTCACAACTTTGGTAGGCTTAATTAATGGATAAAATAAATTAAAAATTAAAACTAAAAATTTTGAAAAAATATAATTAATTTCAAAATTTTGAATCTAACTTAAATTTGAATTAAACTCAATTTTTAATTTAATTTAAACTTTTGTATTTTTATAAAAAGTTGAAATCAAGGCCTAATCATTACCATACCAAGAAATTTAATTATAGTAAAAAGAATAAAATCTTGTTAATTGAATAATCATTAAGTGTTATTTAGATATGGAAAGATTGTGTCAATTACTTTTATATTGCAGTCCCTATATTAGTCTTGACGGGATTAAACATTGCCTCAAAGTCCTTAGTGCTACCTTAGAATAAAGGTGTTAAAGAGATGCATGCAATGTTTTCATCTAATCTAATCATGGCTATTTTTAGGCACGGATGACAAGTCTTGTGCATCCAAACTGCAATTAATAAGTAAAATTAGAAAATCCGGTAGCCAATGGTAATAATCGTGTACAAAATAGGTTCCTAAATAGCATTTGAAAGAACTATTGCCTTGGGTTGATCAATTTTTGTAAACAAAAATAATATTTTAGTCTAGCTTATACTTTTAAAATCTGTGAAACTCTTTAATAATAATTATTATTATTTTTAAGTACATATTAAATCTTCAACTTGTCATTATTTTTAAAATAGACTCTAAATAGTAAATTTTCTTTATTAATTATGTCATGAACTGATGATGTCAGTAACAATAAACAAAACATGGTCGTAATCAAAGCCAAAATAAGAGCAGGCAGATTAGGTTGGACGTTGATCAGACACAGACACATACAAACACAACGTTGTAGATCACATCAGGTTGCGACATTTTAAACTCCGAGCAATGAAAGCGTCTTGACACTAATCTTATATTTTATCACCCCAACAATTGGGAACTTCACACGTTTAGGTTCATTTTATAAAATAAGCTAATTAGTGCAATCAAGTGGAAATATTTCAAATTGAGGGCAAATTCGGATAAGCCTGTCCAGAAAAACACTCGACGAATTCCACTCAATGGATAAGCTTCCTCCTGTAATTCTGTTGGGTTACATTTGATTAGTATGACCAACGAATGTCACTCACAAAAGTGGCAGACACATGGGGCCGTTAGATTGAGACAGGATTCCAACTTTTGTGCAATGAAGAAGGCACCCAATGAGAGGAACAGCCACGATTTGACCTTCACGGCTTTGGCTCAAATCACACCCAAACGAAGCGAAGGGAATAAAAGTCACGAGCCTAAACACAAACGGTTGATATACATGAAAAAGTCGAGTCAGTACAGACTACAGTCCTTTTTTGTGATATATGGAATCGGACAAGAACACTGGAGCAACCCTTTACAGAGTCGATATATTTCTTTAGCTGAAGCTTTCTTCTTTCCTCTGACAAGGATGACAGAGAGTTTCAACCCAATAGGCCTTGAAAATGAAATGGTGTGTCCAACACTAATTTAAGCTTGTACCCCTTTATAACATTTTGGCTTTAAACATGAAGGGGATCAGTAGCAGGAGTTATTATTGTCTCCAGTGCATTGGGAAGTGTACATAGGAAAAGCAAAAGCACCCGAGAATTATATTTCTAGTCCTGTGAGTCTGTGACTGAAGCATACCTTTACCTGAAACATGTGGTTCATTGATAACCAGGAGACTCGATTGTTAAGACATATCATCCAAGAGCTCGCCTGAACAGTCTTTTTTCCGTTACACATGTCTGGAACCTGGTAATCAACCGAAGAGGGATTTGGTCCTACAGTCTGAACCTAGCAAGCAATTGACAACTAAATAATAATGATCACACATAAACAGCCATGCATGTAAAATTAATACCGTGATGTGTTTGAATACCCTTCTCCCTCCCAAAAGAGTCATTTTATCTACTACTAACAAGAAATAGGAATAACATTGATTCCAGCTTGCACCACATCAATGAAGTCAATTGGTGCATACAGACGATAACAACTAACAATGGAGTCGTAAACAATTATACGCAAGATAAAGCCAATGACCAGCTCATCATTGTGCAAGGACAGAAGTTCAGAACTCGCCTATATTTGATATAGAACATACCGCCTGGAGCAGAACCCACAAAGACGGGCTTTCAGTTATGCTCGGTGAAAAAATTAATGTTTCAGAGAGATACGATATGACTCATGCTTAGCTTAAATTCACCACACGTGTTTGACATACGATATGACTCATGCTTAGCTTAAATTCACCAGACGTGTAAATTGGCAATAAAGCACACGCACAGGTGCAGATAACTACTATTATAGAAGAATCTCAGGTGACAAATAGTAGAGATGTATCACTGAAATATTGCCAATAGACTTATCAACTTGGGAAAAAGGTTCTCACAGATGAGCCAAAGCAGTTTCCAGGAGGCTCAAATACTACCAAGATAGGATATTCAAATACTCCCAACATTAGTTATTTCCGCTCTCCTTGCTACTCTCTCTAGCTTAACTTCAAATTAAAGTCAAACTAACCAAACATTTTCTATAGTTAACAATATGAGCCAAAGCAGTTTCCAGGAGGCTCAAATACTACCAAGATAGGACGTTCAAATACTCCCAACATTAGTTATTTCCGCTCTCCTTGCTACTCCCTCTAGCTCAACTTCAAATTAAAGTCAAACTAACCAAACATTTTCTATAGATAACAAATCTAAAGGACTTTGCCAAACATTTTATATTCTTTTAATGTAATTATGTGATACTTTTCAGACAAATTAGTTTTTGTTAGTGGTTATGATTGGATGCATGAAGTATTAACTATAAACTTAGGATCAGAAATACATGTTTATCATCACAATATAAAGTATCTAACTCCAAACTTAGGATCAGAAATAAATGTTTATCAACACAACAGAAGGGTATCTAACTCCAAACTTAGGATCTTATAAATAATTATCAACCCAATATAGACCATGCTGCAGTGCAAACCGAGTACAGTTTGCATAGGTGTATAGGAAAAGAATTAGCTACACATTAACCTCTGTTAACAAATTTGACTCTCCCTATCAAAGCATAAATATCCCATTACTCTCCAGTCCACGAGTTAATTGACCATCTCCACCAACTTAATGCAAATAAGTGCTCACTCAAGATATTTACTGCAGTATACAAAAGTTTTGTACAGCTGAAAGAGTGTGGATCTCACATCTCGCTTTGATGACAATAACCTGAAAACTGAAGACAACCAGATATATTGATGACATCTCAGTGACTAATCAAGCCTGATTGACTGCAGAGTATATCATGAGACATAATGCCTGGTTATGCAGGACTTTGAGTCCAATATTGTCTTATTACCCTCAAAGATTTGTCACAAATTACCCATGAAAGACTCATTCGGTTCCCATATTTTTCCAATAAAGTGCTAATATCACTGGCATCCCAAAATCAACTAAATTGACAGCATTTAAAGTTTGGTTGCCATGGCTCACCACCTGAACCTTGCAATGATATAATTTTCATCATTTCAAGATTCAATTAAAAAAAAACTGTGATATTCAAGGACTATAGACAATTGTAGAAAAATAGAGTGAAACATGAATGACATAGTGAATTACATGGTTCGGTTAATCCAACCTACTTTCACAGGAACGAACAACTTCTCTTCTATTTCTTCTTTTTTCAATTACAAGATGTAGAGTTTTATAATGTACGAACAGGGTTTTAATTTAGGAAAGAAACCTATCTACAGAAGGATATAATTAGGGGAAATTGCCCCCAATTTAGGAAAATCAAAATAGAAGGAAATCCCTCAATCTTGTGATTTCCACACTCTGCCTCAAGTTAGATCGTAAATGTTGATCATATCCAACTTGCCAATGAAATCATCAAAATTTTGCCTTGACAACCCTTTAGTGAATATATCGACTGTTTTCTCCGTAGTAGGAATATATATCATGCAAATTATCCCTTCTTTAACTTTCTCTTTGATATAAGTGTCAGTCCACCTCTATATGCTTGGTTCTGTCGTGTTGAACTGAATTGAGGGAAATACTGATTGCTGCTTTGTTATCACAATAGAGTCTCATACATGATTCTAATGTGATATGTAGTTCTTGCAAGAGTTTCTTTAGCCATAACCCTCACATATACCGCGTGCCACGACTCTGAACTCAGCTTTAGCACTACTTCAAGCCATTACGTTTTGATTCTTGCTTCTCCACATAACTAGATTTCCCCATACAGAAGTGCAATATCCAGAAGTTGATCTTCTATCATTAGTAGAGCCAACCCAATTTGTATCTGTAAACATTTCTATTCCCCTTCCATCACATTTCTTAAAGAATAGGCCTCTACTAGGAGTACCTTTGAGGTATCTGAGATTCTTATACACTCCTTCAAGGTGAGCCTCCTTCGGTGAACGCATATGTTGACTTGCCACACTTACTGCAAAGGCGATGTCTGCTCTGTTATGAGAGAGATATATTAGTCTACCACCAATCTTTGGTATCTTTCTTTGTCAACTGATTTCCCTGTATCAATTGTTCTATAGGAGTATCACTCGGCTTGCAACCCAACATCCCAGTTTCATTTAATAGATCAATCACATATTTTCGTTGAGAGACACTGATTCCTTTTTATTTGATCTAGCAAACTCCATGCCTAACAAATATCTCAGTTGGCCATGGTCTTTTACTTCAAATTCAGTGGTCAGGACTTTCTTCAACCTTGCCATTTCGAATACATCATCCCTTGTTAGTAAAATGTCGTCCACATACACAATTAAGATGGTTTTCTTCCCTTCTTTGGATTGTTTAAAGAACATGGTATGATCCGAATGGCCCTGTTGATATCCTTAAACCTTTATCACTTTAGCAAATTTGTCCAACCATGCTTTTGGAGACTGTTTCAACCCATATAATGATTTCTTTAGCTTACAAACTTTTCCTTCCTCCCCCTATTCGTAAAACCCTGGTGGTAAGGTCACAAAGACTTCTTCCTCTAACTCACCATTTAAAAAGGCAATTTTTATGTCAAATTGTTGTAGCGGCCAATCTAAGTTGGCTGCCAAAGAGAGTAAGGCTCGTATTGTATTTAGCTTTGCCACATGTGCAAATTGTTGTAGTGACACCACATCTACCGTACCATCTGTCTTATAATTTACTGTGAATACCCATTTGCATCTTATTGGTCTTTTTCCTCTCAGTACCTCCACCACGACCCATGTCTCATTCTTTTCAAGAGCTCTCATTTCCTCTAATACTGCTCCCTTCCACTTAGGTTTTGAATAGCCTCATGAATATCTTTTGAGATTATGATCCTGTCAAGGTTAGAGGTAAAAGCACGATATTTGGTAGATAAGGTATTATAGGACACAAATTTTGATATAGGATGAAGAGTACGAGAACATGGTTGTTTTCTCATAGCAATAGGAAGATTTAGGTCATCAGAATTTATTACCTGGTCATGGTGGGTTGGATTTGTCAATGGGTTCAACTCCTTTGGTGCTTCAGGTGTGAGGTTCTCTTGAGATTGTGGCTTTCGCCACCTTGAGTAAACCAACACTTCTTTTTGTTTCTTTTCATCTTCCCCCCAAAGGTGAGAGGGTCATAACATCAGTAGCCTTTTTGAGTAGGGGAATAGCCAAGGAAGACACATTTAATGACTCGTGAATCTAATTTGGTGCGATTATAAGGGTGGACATGAACAAAGGCAGTGCACCCAAACACTCTTAATGGCAAGTCAGAAATGAGTCTTGAGGTGGGAAAGGATTCCTGGAACTTTTGAACCAGTGTGATAAAGGATAGGATACGGCTAGGCAATCGATTGATTAGATAGGTAGCTGTCAGGATAGCATCCCCCCCAAAAATTTTAGGTAAGAGGGTAGTGAAGAGGCTCGAGCAACTTCAAGGATGCGTCGGTCTTTCCTTTCAGCAATTGCATCTTGTTGGGGTGTATCTACACAAGTGCTTTCGTGGATTATGCCATGCTCTTGAAGGCATGTGCCCAACACTTCATTAAAGTATTTAGTACCATTATCAGTATGAAGGATTTGGATATTGGTTTGAAATTGGGTATGGACCATTGGAAATTCATAAAGACTGAACGAACCTCAACTTGATCAAATAAGAGGTATACCCAACAAAGACATGTATGGTTGCCAATAAAGGTGACAAACCACTTGGCGTGTGTTCTATTTGAGTTCAAGATGGTCCCAATAGATCGCTATGAATCATGGTGAATGGTTTAGAGGGTTTGTATATTAATCTAGGAAATTGTGCCTTTGATGTTTTGCAAATTCACAAATTTCACACTGAAAATCAATGAACTGTTTATTCAAGAAAAGGGATGGACACAAACGTTTCATATAATGAAAATTGGGATGACCCATCCTAGAATGCCATAATAAAAGTTCACTATCTTTAGAAAGAAATGCTTAACCACAACCAGTCTTAACATGATATTGAGTAGTGTGACGTCGGTCACTTACAATCTCCTCCTCAAAGTAGTAGAGTCCCTCACAATCCTTAGCACTGCCAAACCTCTTCCCTGATGACAAATCCTGGAAGGTGCAATAGGACGGGAAAAAAATTAGCTGAACAATTCAATGTCCTAGTTAATTAGCTTATAGATAATAGGTTACAAGCTAATTTGGGGACATGAAGCACAGGATCAAAAATAATAGAGTCAAATAACCGAATACTCCCTTTGCCGGCTACTGAGGAGATAGAACCATTTGCAATTTTTACCTTTAAATTCCCATAACAAGGTTAGTATGTAGTAAATAAATGATAATCACTGGTCATGTGATCAGAGGCTCGTGAGTCAATAATCCATGGACTATTAAGACAAGTACTTAAGGCTTTTAGACAACTATCTCGTTGGGTTAATATTCCAAAAGCAAATGACTGACCAGATGTTTTGAAAGTCGAGAACAACTAATATTGTTTCTCCAGTTGCCCAAAACTAAAGCTACTGTTATTAGTTTTTCCTTTCAGATTCTTTCAGCCTAAGAGTTAACTTTGGATTGATAGCCTCGATTTTTTTGTCTGGGTTTCCAATTTGTTGGTTTCCCATGCAATTCCCAACAATCGTCCTTGTGCGACCTAGTTTCTCACAGTGTTTGCACCAAGGACGCCCTTTTGTTTTGGGCCCAAAGTCTGTTGCTGGGTTGGTCCAAAGTTAATAAGTTGTTGGTTTTGGCCAAAGCCCAGTTGTCATTTATTTTGGCCCGATTGTGACGCACGAGCTGCTAGGGCAGAAGACTCATGCATTTCTTTCTCCTTCAGCATGACTCGTCGTGGGCTCTCGTCACGGTGCACCTTTGCAAGCCTCTCTCGTAGATGACAAAAGGCGTCGACTCAAGATTCAGCCCCTCACTTCATTGAGTTCCCGATTCAACCTATCAAAAACTCAAAAACCCTTTCGCTTTCTACCTTCCGCTTGTAGTGTGTGTTGTCGTTAGGGCATCCCCAAGCCTCATCTAAACTTAGATTGAGTTCTTGCCAAAGCCACACCATTTCCATATAATAAATATTCAGTGACTTTCCTTTCACCTTGTTTTAGTTGACACAATCTGGTCTTGATCTCAAAGATTTGGGAAGCATTTTCAACATCCGAGTAGGTCTCCCAAACGACTTCCCAAACATCATGTGACGTCGGCAAAAACAAATAGGTCTTTTCGATTGAGGGCTACATCAAGTTCATCAGCCATGCAGTTACCATTGAATTTTTGAATCTCCAGCGTTGCAAAGCCAACGTCTCGAAGGTCAGTGATTTCTTCCAAGGTTTTAAAAGCCGGACCGGATTGGTTGATCCGATCAGAAAAAGTTTGAACCGATCAGTGATTTGGTTCGATTTTATCTAATAACCTCTATGTATAAAAACTGGCTGGTTTATCAACGAACCAGTTGGTTTTTTGTCGAACCGGTCTGTCACTGTACAAAACTACAGATATAGCTAAAGGCTACTTCAAGTTTCATTTCATCAAACACTCTCGGGTTTCTTCACGCCTCTTCACTATCTTCTCTTCAACATCTCTCACTGTCTCCATAGATGTAGAAATCGAGCTCTTCTCTTCAAACTTCATATTTCATTTCATCAAACCGTCTCCTCGCCTCTTCACTGTCTTCTCTTTACCATCTCTCACTGCCTCCATAGATGAAGAAATCAAGCTCTTCTCTTCTCAAATCAAACTCTCTCCTCGCCTCCACCATCTTCTCTCTTCTCATATCTCATTTCTAACCCCTTTTGCCTCCTTATTTCGACGAATTGCAGAGGCAAGCTACGAAGGACGTTGGCATTATTGCAGGGCTTAATTTGATAAGAATTAAGGAGCCCACAGTTGCTGCTATTGCATATGGCTTGGACAAAAAAGCGTTGAGGAAAGGAGAGCAGAGTATTCTCATCTTTGATTTTGGTGGAGGAACTTTTGATGATTCTTTGGTGACAATTGAGGGGATTTTTTAGGTGAGTCACAGCTGATGACACTCATCTTGGGGATGAGGATTTTGATAACAGGCTTTTGAATCATTTTGATGAATGGGTTTTTCAAGTTTGAGTATATCCTGGGCCCATTCTAGGTAGTTTCTACTATTTAGTTTCTCCACTGTGAGATTGAATGAGGAAGACTCCACATTTTGTGCAGCTATGGTAGGGAACAAGTCCCTCTCGTTATCGGGAGTTTCATAGGGAATGGAGCTGCTAGTGGTGACAGTCATTGAAGATGGCGGTCACACCCGCTTTGATACCATACAGAAAAATAGAGTGGAACAAGAATGACACAATGAATTACAAGGTTCAGTTAATCCAACCTCCTTCCACGGGGACGAACAACTTCTCTTATATTTTTCTTTTTTTCTGTAGAAGATATAGTTTTATAAAGTACAAACAAGGTTCTAATTTAGGAAAGAAACTCATCTACGGAAGGATATAATTAGGGGAGATTGCCTCCAATTTAGGAAGATCAAAATAGAAGGAAATCCCTCAATCTTATGATTTCCACAACAATGATATGCCATCTTTCAGTAGAAGTTACATTTTTCTCTTTCATTGCTGGAATCCAACTTTTGACAAAGAAATCATGCTACAGAAAAGAACTATAAACAATCTACCCAATGCTCACTAAGTGCAACAATATGACAAGCACTCTATAGCCAAAACAAGAACGAAATTTAATTGTTGAAGGAACTCTGAATAAGTTAAGCATCCAACATTGATGCCAAGCAAAAAAGAGTGTGTGTGTGTGTGAGAGAGAGAGAGAGAGAAAGGGCTAGATTATTGTTACACAACTGTATGGACCCACCAGGTGGAGAAGTAACCATCACCCATCCAAAATAAAATAATATAGTAGCCATTGGTTACAGTTTATAAATCGCCAGCCAAAGAAAACATGTATAAAAGAAAATCCATCCAATATGTAATCCTTCATGCTTTGAAAATGAAATGTGCATCTCTCACACTCAAATCAGTGAAAAGGCATTAAGCAACAATTTACCTTTGAATTGACACTGGGATTGCAGTTTCGCCTCCGTCGTACTGAATATATTAGTAATCACATGTCTCACAAGTCAAGAAGATCAATCTTTCCTGACGTCAAATCTTATCTCATTAGTTTCAAATTAAAGATGAGACAAAGAAGCCTTCAAGATTCACAAAATGTATGTGTCATAAGAAAAGTAAATGGTCACGTTATCTCATGTACAGCAATCCGAAGTCTGATTTCCATCTAACACCTGCTAAACTCCTTATCATTTTAGACGAGTCCTGAAGTGTACAATTGCACTGGGTCAAAAAATTAAAATCACATGCCAAAGGCTATCTTCAATTCCATTAAATAAAGAACCAGAAAGAACTACAATTTGCATGTTGTGAAAATGCAAGCCTTAGACTGCATACTTCCAAGGGAAACATGATCAGCACTTGTTTAATTAAAGCCTATTACAAGAACATCAGTCCTTTCTTCACTATCTCATAATCAACATCAAAAATTTGTAATATTACCGGTAGATTTTAAATTCCAACGCGGTAGGAAGCAAATAAAAAGTAGGTCAAACAAACTTTTCTAGACAGATATCAATTATAATTCAATCCTAAAAGCAGTTGACATCAAAATATAACTCAATAACCTATTGCAGCACGGATACCAGCAAGGAGATTACCATGAAAGATATAGATCCAAGATACGTCATAAACATAATACCAATACATCATAAACACTATAACAATTAGTAAATTTCTCCCTAAGATTGGAAGGCCTTGGCCCTTAAAGCATAGAAATGATTTGCATCTTTAAGATTCTCATAAATAAGACATTATGTCTACTGAAATAGTAGCTGAACTGTCATGTTGTCAGTAACTAAATATATACTGACTAAGCCAAGATTTGATGATCGGAATTGCTCATGCAACAGGTATTACAAGAACTATTTGAAACCTCATAAATGCATGTAACACGTGTCAAGCTTAATCGCATGTTGATCTTATCTTCATGCATGCAATCAAGAGGACTCGTTCAACAACCTACATGAAGTCTATAGTAATGATAAAAGCTTTACGAGTAGTTAAAACTCCAATTTCTGCAGAACTCAAAACTAACAGTTTCCTCAACTCAAACATGGTATCATAAGAAACATTAATTAGCATGTGCACAAGAACACAATCAAGCATCGGACATGTTTACTGTCTCAGCCACAAAATAGCATGCTTATGAACCTCAGAAATTTTTCTGAAGGGAAATTTAAACAAAATAGTACTTTGTTTGTAATTGCAAAGAGATTGCAAAAAATCTTTCAATTAGGTAAAACCTTTATTTCTTATTATTGGAAATGAAACGCTGCTACTTCAGCTACAATGCACTGTAACAGTTCCTTGCTAATTCTACTATTATCTGACAGTGAGCTAATATTACATGTCTATCATTAAAAGAAGCAAGCCTTCTCCTCCCAAAGGAAGTCAGAACCTGAGAGAAACTCATGGTAAGCCACGAAGCTCCTGGATTGCAGTCTTAAGCACCTCATCTCCAGCAACTTGTCGCAACTGTCTTATGAGAATATTCTTGGCCAACTTCCCATCCTGTAATAAACCATGTGCATAATGAACAAAAAGAATGTCACCAGTAACTGTCCAAGCACAAATTACAATCAATAATATGAGTGAAGCAAGATTTCAGTGCTCTTTACCTTAGAAGCATTATATAAAGTCTCCACTTCCTGGCATTTGGAGGGAGGAAGCAACTTTCTGATTTTTTTACAAAGTTCTTGGAGGGAATACCTCATCGAGCTCCTCACATGACCTAACAAACAAAAGTGATGAAAATCCTTCCAAAATGGAGTTCAGGAAGAGGTAACCACGACTAAAAGCAGAAATGGGGGTTTACCTTGCACTGAATTAGAAAGTTTGAAGCTCAAAACACACTCGGGTATAATGTGGCTATTCATATTACTTGACCAAACAATATACCACTTGGGATTCCTAGGATCATCAGCACCATTATCATAGTGAACACTAGAAGGATATAACTGCTTAGATCTCAGTTCCACTTTCTCTACATTTCCTAGTATTACTTTACACAGCATAACATGCTTTTCACCATTACTATCCGCCTCAGCCAACTTAGCACTGAAGAAACACAAACCCACGAATAAAACTAATCATCAGTAACCGTAACACTAAAAAGACATTGTACATTCACAAATAGCAAGATTCACCTCTCAAATGGCAATGCCAAAGGAGACAGCAAAATACCAGACCGGTAAGGTTCAATCCCAGCAAAGTTCTTGCCACGCACCCCAAACCCATACGCTAAAATGTTATCAACAACTTTCGCAGAAGCACCATGCCAAGCATACACCATATTGCACGAACCACGAAGAGCCCTTGTAAGCTCAGTTTGCTTCTCAAAAACCTCATAACGCGCTTTCTCCAAGGGACCCACGCGAGTGCACTGATAAATTGCCGTAATAGTAACACCTGGATCGACCCCCCGCATTCCAGATAAAAAGAAGTCCTTGTACATAGAGAACACGATCTCACCTTCTGGCAGTAACCTCGTACTCGGCCATCTAGATGTTTCCACTTCAGGCAAATTTACAAAATCCTGCCGTTTTGATCCTTCAAAGTCGTCGTCATCTTCCTTCTTTGTCGAACTCACCTCGGCCTCTTGTTGAACTCCCTCCATTTGCCGTGCTTCAGTAGAATTTCCATCAACCATAACCTCGATTTTGATACTCTGAACCTCCGGTTCCTGCAAATCATCGTCACCGTCCTCGCAGACGCAAACTTGAGGGAAAAAACACTTCCCCTTCACATCAATCCAAGCAATTGATCTCTGTGCCCCACTCTCCAGATCAACCTGCAACATACGCAACAAATCAAACAAATAACTCACGCCACCAATTGAAGCGTCGGCAACCGTCTTCCCCTCGGCGAAAGCAACTTTCAGAGACTCGACCACTTCTCCGGGACAATCCTGCCACTTTCCTTCACCGGTAGAGTACATGAACCGAAGCGGCGCAGCACTGAGCTTGAAGTTGGCATGGTTCTGAAGCAGCAATTGGACGGAGCCGTGATTCACTCGGGGACTCGCCGAAGACGATTCTCTCGCCGGAAACCTAACCGACAGGGACTCGACCGCGGTCTTGCACTCGCCTTCCATCTCCGCTTTTTCGCTGTTCACTTAGCTTCTCGGATTTGGGGACAAGAACCGGGTTAAATCAGAAATGGCCGTTTCCGGGACCGCCTGTTATAGCACCAAGAAAAGCCTGACTTTCAGTGTATTTACTGAAACAGCCTTACATTGAGTCGGTTGCTGCTTGAAATTTTGAAGGGTAATTATGGGAATTACAGCAAACAAACAATGTTGCTCCCAGTGAGAGGAGGAGCGTGGAGACAAGATGCCACGCTGAACTGACTTGTTGGCTAAGTTTCAATGTCATCCACGTAGGATTGATTTCAAAGTCATCTCTAGTTACTACTATTATACTAAAAGTCTCTTGTTATTTATTATACAAAATGTTTTAAGATTTATACTTTATTCAATTAAGAATATTTATTATTAAAAATTAAGTTATACTAATTATAGAAATTTCATGTAAATTCACGTTCTTTGTTCATATTTTAAAAATATACTTTAAGAAAAAAATATTAGATTTAATGCTTAAAAGGTTCAATCAATATTAAATAATTAGAAAATATGATTAAAAGAGATTGTCCCGAAAATATAAAATTTAAATTAATAAATTATTATAAATAAAAATAATATGATATTTAATTAAAAATTATTAAATAAACATCAATTGATATTTATTTATGATAATTTATTAATTCACAAAAATTAATTAATTTTTAACGTAAGAATTATTAAACTAAATTAAACTTGACCATTGAAAATAACCAAAAATTTTAAAAATTCAATCAAAAAATTAGGCGGTTCAAGATTTTTACAGTTAAACTGATCAAACTGATTAAACTTTTTAATCATTATTATTTACTTTATTCACAATCTTTTTAGTAATTAATTTTCATATTTAAGATGAACCTTAAGACACTATTGTACATCAAATTCTGCTTCATTTCAATAAAAGGCCTGTATCTAACTTAACTTTCTTTAGAAGTTGTCTCTGTGGTATCGAACCTGCGATCTAAAGCTATTGAGATCTAATCTTAAAATCATATGAAAAGTTCATAAGTGCATTTTAAAAAGTCATAACTCATAAGTAAAGACATAAAGTGCATTCCTTACTTATCACTCAAGCAAAGAAGTAAATTTTTAATTTAATTAAATAAAGTTTAAATTATTTGAATTCAAAATGATATTTAAACTTAAATCTAAAAAACTTAGAATTTTAAATTTAATAGAATTAATTTTAAAATTCAAAAACTCAACAAAATTTAAAAAATTTCAAATTCGATTGATAAACTAAATCTATTTTAACTCAAGTTAATTAAAAAATTTAACTGAATTCAAAATTTATAAAAGTTGAAATTAATTTAAAAGTAATAAATAAAAATTAATTAATTTATTTATTTATTTATAAAAATTTATTAATAATTATTAAAATAAATAAAAATAATAAATTTGGCCTGATCCGTTATGCCCAGGTCGGATCTGACCAAGTTATAGGCCGAAACTGCTTGACCCGATCGAGCTACGAGTTGGACATAGGTGAAGACTGTCCCAACCCGACCTTGCCCGTGTCCTGACCGGAAGTTATAAATTAGCCCGTCCCAACCGCCCAATTTCATCCCTATTCGTTATAACGAAGAAAAAGACGGAAAAAATGGGGGTAGGTTGTATTTGGATTCACGAATCTATCCGAACAACGTTGTTTGACTCAGAAGAGATCTCTATTACTTCGGGATTGGAATAGATAAAACCAACACTTACTCATGACGTGGTTACTCTCTGACGATCATCCTCCTGTCCTGTCATTATCCAACAAAGACATACAAACTCACCTGTCTTTTTGCTGATGATAAGCACCAATTACTAAGCTACTAACATCCGAATTCTCTTCCCGGGTCTCCCTTGTTTGATAGTAGAGTGTCTGCGAATGGGTGCTGTAGTTATGGCGGATTCATCTCTCCCTCCTGACTCTCTTTTCCTCGGTTTTGACAGCTCTACTCAGTAAGTCTTTCTCTTTCTGTATGTATCCTTTTAGATTTAGTTATTCAATGTAAAGTCCTCACATTGAACTTACCCAGATGGCCAAGTTCGAGTCTTTGTATGTTTTCCGCTGATGGGTTTACTTGGGTTTGTGTGTCTCTCTTATTCCCTTGAGATTTTGATTGTTTAAGGTCCTTGAAGGCTACCGTTTTGGACTCCAATCTCAATGTCGTTAAATCAGAGCTAGTAAATTTCGACTCTGATTTGCCACATTACAAGACCAAAGATGGAGTATATAGAGACCCCACTGACAATGGCAAGATCGTTTCACCTACATTGATGTGGATAGAAGCTCTTGATCTTGTTCTTCAGAGGCTTTCTGAATCAGGATTGGACTTTGAGAAAGTGGCTGCTGTTTCTGGTAGTGGACAGCAGCATGGAAGTGTTTACTGGAAAAAGGGCAGTGATGCAGTACTTTCATCTTTGGACCCCAGGAAGCGATTGGTTGATCAATTTGGTGATGCCTTTTCTGTTAAGGAATCGCCGATATGGATGGACAGCAGCACGACCGTGCAATGTAGGGAGATAGAGAAGGCTGTTGGTGGTGCATTGGTGTTGGCTCAAATTACTGGATCAAGGGGATATGAAAGATTCACAGGACCACAGATTAGGAAGCTATATCAGACACAGCCTCATGTCTATGATAATACTGAGAGGATCTCACTTGTTAGCTCGTTTATGGCTTCTCTTTTTATTGGTTCATATGCTTGTATTGACCACACTGATGGGGCTGGGATGAATTTGATGGATATAAAGCAGAAAATCTGGTCAAAAGTAGCTCTAGAGGTTTGCGTTGTGTATGTTCTGTTGATTGTTTGTTGCTTCATTGATTCAGCTGCTAGATTTTTGTACTTCATGCTTCATTTTTATTGTCAATTATAGGCAACAGCACCAGATTTAGAGGAAAAACTTGGAAAGTTAGCCCCTGCTCATGCCGTTGCAGGTCAGATTGCAGCTTACTATGCAGACAGGTTAGTTCCAAAAGCAACATTGCCTCTGCATCTCCATCTTTGCCTCCCAATTTTACTGCTTAATCTTTTACTGGATTTAAAGTCTTTGCACTTAATGATGGCTAATGCTATATCGTGCTCTACTTTTACTCGTTTATAGGGCTTTTAATTCATTTGGAAGTGTGCATTACTAATGCTATAGTACTAGAAACTTTCATGTGTCTTGTTTCCATTTCCGGTTCAGTCAATATGTAACACATGATGGCTTCTTAAATCTCTGAACAGGTACAATTTCAGGAAGAGTTGTGTGGTTGTTCAGTGGTCTGGAGACAACCCCAACAGTTTAGCAGGTTGATCTTTGGCTCTTTGTGTGATTTGTACCATCATTATTTGACGCTTGGCATTGCTTAATTCATCATTACCATATATAATATAGCTAAACTGAGCATTTCTGGATAGTACTAAACTTTTCAAGTCTCAAACCTGCAGGTTTAACTCTGAGCATTCCAGGGGATCTGGCAATTAGTCTTGGCACTAGTGACACCGTAGGAAAACCAAAATTTCACTGTCTTCTATACTGTGCCTAAAATGTTTAGTTATCACATTCCTGTCATGTATATCTGTTAAGCTCACAAATGGTGTATCTTACTGTTATGATCCTCCCTTGTTCCTGAAAAGGATGTGGAGATATAAAAAGCCATCTGAGTGTTTTCCTTGAGCTTCAAACACTGAGAAAAGGAAATTTCCACTCCAAGATATTGAACTTCCTATATCGAGTGGATTTATCTTTTTCCACTCTCGGTTGTTTTCTTTGTTTTGTAAAGAGAACGATTGAATCCTTCCATAACTGGCTTATCTCGTTTTTCCTATTAAGGTTTTTGGGATTGCAAGTGAGCCTCAACCTCGATTAGAAGGCCATGTTTTCCCCAATCCTGTGGACACTAAAGGATACATGGTAATGTTGTGTTACAAAAATGGTTCTCTGGCTCGTGAAGGTACTGATATAATTCTTCATATTTCAGCAGCTTCATTTAGCAGCTTTCATTATCTGACAACTGTTTTGATCAGATGTGCGCAATCGCTATGCTGAGAAGTCTTGGGATGCCTTTGAAAAATGTCTGGAGCAAACATCACCACTTAATGGTATTTATGCATGCTAATAATATTTTTATGGCAGGTTTTGATGTTTTCTTTGTCCATTTCTCACTCTGATCTCTGCAATAGGTGGAAAGGTTGGTTTCTATTATAAAGATCATGAGATTCTTCCTCCACTTCCCAGTGCGTACTTGAAACTTTCTACCCTTAATAAGATCCATTTCTTTCTTCTCGATCAATGATTATATTTTGTATCTGCACCTTTTCCATCTCTCCAAGGGGATGTATATTCCTACTGCTTCAGCATTATTACCATAATCATAGACTTATAGCTATCTCTGCACCCAGTTGGCTTTCATCGCTATATGCTCCAAAATTTCACGGAAGATGGTCTGGAAGGGCTGACCGAGCAGGAAGTGGAAGCATTTGATCCCACTTCCGAGGTTGGTACTTCAAGTAACCGGCATTTGAGATTAAGATTTTGGCGCTTGGCTTTCTAATTTCTTTGATTCAGCAGGTTCGAGCATTGGTGGAGGGCCAGTTTCTCTCCATGCGAGGTCATGCAGAACGATTCGGCATGCCTTCCCCTCCAAAACGAATAATAGCTACTGGGGGAGCATCAGCTAATAAAAGCATTCTGAAAGCTATTGCTTCGATATTTGGCTGTGATGTCTATACTGTTCAGAGACCTGGTATGTGAGTTACTGCTTTTCAAGCTCGAACGTGTTCTCTTGATTTTGCATAATGGAAATCCTTTTCTGGGGTGTTTTGACTTGCAGATTCTGCTTCGCTTGGAGGTGCACTGAGAGCTGCCCATGGTTGGCTTTGCAATAAAAAGGGAATCTTTGTACCTATAGCCTGCTTGTACGAGGGAAAGAGTACAGCTCTCAGCAGCAAGCTTGCAGTTGGTGCCGGAGATCAAGAATTGGCTCACAAGTATTCTTTGTTGATGAAGAAGAGAATGGAATTGGAGAATCTTCTTGTCCAGAAACTAGGACGGTACTAAGTACCAGATAATCCAATAATACCTTATAGTGAGTTATGTTATTATTTTGTCTTCAATATTTTTTTTCCTCAACATTATTGTACTTTTTACTCGTTTTTCGAATTAGAATAATATTATTTTGATTATATTTAATAAAATGAAAATTTTTAATTTTTAACTTTTAATTTAGGTTAAATCAAACTAAACCTGATTTAAAAATAAATTTAAATTTGTTCATTACGGTCTTAAACTTGAAAGTAAGAAAAAAGTGTTTAAATCAATAATTGAGAAATTCAACCTGTTCAATTGGTTCAACCGTAAAATTTTTTTAACTTTTTGTTTTGATTTATTTTAACTCCTCTTGTTGTTAAAAAATGATCAATTTATTAATTAATCGGTCAATTTTTTTTATATCAATAAGTTTTTATAAATTAAAATTAATTAATTTTTATCTCACAATCTCTTATTTCAATTAAATTTTAAATTATTCGATGAATAAGAATAATCTCTTTTAATCATATTTTAAATTCTTTAATTTTATTTAATTTTAGTTGTTTTATCTAATATAGACTTTTAAAATATTGGCTTAAACTATTTTCTTATTAGTAGCTAACAACTTCCATGGCAAATTCTAATATATTTTGGTTATTAATTTACTTTCATTTAGTTAAAAAACATTTATTAAAAGATAAACACAACTTATCAGAAATTATAGTTATAACAGCCAAAACGATTCATAGGTTGCGAAAAAGATTTATGGTTAATAAAAAATCAGAGCTACAATATTGTTTTAAAAAAGGAGGATTTAAGAAAAACTCAAAAGGGTTTAAAAGTTATGAAATTTAACTTAAATGTTACGTGTATGAATTATGATAGTTGGCAACGATGGGTGAAAAAATTATTTAAACCCTATTTTTAAAAAAATAATTAATTTTATAATACAATTAATTAATTAATTATACACTATCGTTAATAAATATATATTATCAGTTTATAATATATTTCTCCAAATTTTGCATTTCAATTCTAGCGTGTTATTATTTTTGTTATTTTATTAACATAACTGTAAGAATAATATAACATTGCGATGATAGATTAACCACGTTAATTTGTTAATTTAAATCCATAAATGAGTCATTAATCAAGTAATTTGTTTCTCCTAAAAATGTGGAGATAAAATTTATAAATTATTATATAAAAATTATATTTAAAAAAGGGTTATTAATAAAGAGTAGATTTTATACAAACAATAATAATAACAGTAAAAATTTCATTGAGACACATAATTTAAAGAAGTTTAGTAATACAAAATCTTACCCCTAATTAATAGAGATGTTATTTTCAAATGACCTACGTGAATGAAAAAAAAAGATAAAAATTAAAATAAATATATATATATATATAATAATAATATTAATAATGAAAAAAAATGAAAAAATAAAATAAAATGTCTATCAGCTACAAATAACTATATTTCTATCAATAAAAAATCAAAGGGTAGATTATATATTTCTATCATTCAATATCAATGGGCCCATTTCAAGTACGTAAAGCACAAGCACGCAATCAGTAAGCACACACAATGCTTTTTTAACGAGTCAAAATTTTCTGTCCAATTTTATAATGTCTTATTTTGTCTCATAAATCTTAACCATTTATTTATGCAGATCCTGCGTTTATTTATATAAAACTCACACGAGACCCGCATAAATAAATAGCTGATATTCATAAAATAGAATAAGACACCGTAAAGCTTGACAGATGATCTTTTCTCTTTTTTAACAAGTGGCTGGTTTACTGCCGAAGAAAGAACTGAGAACAATGAATTGAAAGCGTTTGTAGTGCCCGCCATTACTACCTTGAGGCTTGAAAAAACGTTCAAAAAGGTATAAACAAGCGTAATTTATGATTCCTAATGAATAGAAAACTGTTAATTCTAAGTTTCCAAAATCATTGTCTGAGTTCAAAGTCAAAAGATCGAGTAACCAAGTGGGGTGTGTGATGGATAAGAAGAAGATGATCATAAAATGGAAAAGTCATGGATGCCATGCATGCTTTTGCTATTTGCTTCCACCATCAAACTGTTGTCTGATTCGTATCAGACGGGTCCACAACCATTTTCTCTTTCACCTCTCCATTTCTGTGAAACAGAACAAACGAAAACAACACCCTCCTATATAAATAAAAACACCTACTAGGTTAGTTCCAAAAGGTTATTACTGCAATCCCAACACTCTAAAATCGAAACCCGACAGATGCAAGAAGCCCCACTTCTTATCTTATACTTCCTGCCGTCTTCTTTGGAGGACATGCATGTCCTAGGCAACATCTCCACTGTTTCATGAGCAGAAAACGTTATCCCATTTAATAAAACTACGTCAAGCAACAGGAGCAGGCAAACAGACATGGTAAACCCTTTACAAAGACAACCATTATCAACTGCTGCTAAAACATGTTTGTTTGCCGGATTCTGCAACAAATTGCAGATTCAAGATCATGCAGGGAAAATCTAGATATCACATTGAGATTAACAATTTTCTCAAGCAAAATGCTCCAAGATGTTCGAAACAGAATAATCATTTTTTAGGAATCACTGCTAGATATGAGATATCACAGACAATGGAAAACACAAGGGACATAACATCTGAATAAAATTATGCTAGGGATGCATGATACCTTACCTTCACTAACAGGAAACCAAGTACTTGATGTCATATGAGTACTAATCGTTTTGTTTTGAATATGTGTTTAAACAAACCATTTGCTCGAAATTCCAGGGGTTTTAGCCGTCACAGTGACACCTGGCATCTTAGTGTCAGACATGTTCAACAATAGCATTAAACTTTCATGAGTGATTATTAGGAGAAAGTCAGCTAAGGAATCTTGGATTTACAAAGAAACCAAAATAATAAGAGCTAGGTGTTAATTAGAGCGATAATGTTGGAAACACATAGCTAAAACATTGTGCAATTTGGGAGCAAATTCCCAGTTGGTGTACAAGAATTACAAGTATTTGATCCATGATTCTTATTGTGTTACTGTGAAACTTGCAGAATAGGGTTAGTTTGTCCGCTATTTCCAGTAGGATAAGATGAAAAACAGTTCTAGAGATAAATAACTTTCATGTCAATTATGGATGATGCAAACAGGGACTCTCAACCATTCAGTTGAGAATATGACAGTTTCCAGAAAATGAGCAATCAACAAACTTATTCCGACTTTCATTGAGTAGCAGTTGATTTAATGTAGAATCAACATAAACCAAATAAAAGTGGTCACACAATCCAGATGGATGGATTCAAACCATACGAAATTTAACATCAAACTCCTCGGACCCAGTTAAATCACAATCTTAAATGGCAAAGCTTGCAGCAAGAAAATATGGATCACAGATTTAAGTGTTGACTCTATCAGCTCCAATTAACAGCAAACGGAGACTCATCGATTCTGACCACTACCCGAATTCATAAACGTGCATGCTTGACATTGGAGCATGTTAAAGGTATGACTTTTCCTACTCTTCTCATATCATTATACCAAACGTGACAGTAAGCAAAGCAAAGAGTCTCTGGAGCAAACGTTCGTTGAACATTTCAATGTTTAAAATGCTTCAATTATCATTCTTAAGGATAGTTCTTATCAAACTTTAAGTTCCAAATTAATACGATAGTGACGAGAAAATTAAGAATAGACCAGTTAATCTTCTACCGACAACATAAAATCCACATTCCGCAAAAATCAATCTGCCTCCTAAGCTAACCCAACCAGACCCAGCCAATACAACTGAAAGCAAGAGACCATTCAATTGGAAACATATATGGACCACACAAAATGAAAATGGTGCACTAACCATACCCCAGCCTCTCATTTACAATCACACACACACCAATTGGTCAGATCCCAACAAAACCCCAAGAATCATTACTTCCTTGGAACAACAAACAAATGAAAACTACTCAACAAACATATGATTCTCTGGCAGCTAAACATTCAACAACAAATGAGCAAACGAACACAACAACGAATACAGACAAAACAAATAATGAAGAAAAAAACACAGATCACATTATGAGACGTGGAAAAGCAATATCATTATAATTTTTTTGACGAAACAAAATGGAAGCATGGAAAATTGAGAGGAAACGTACATCAACCGCCGGTCAATGACCGTTCAAGCTAACAAAGGAAAAAAACGAGATGGGTACAAGTAACAACGTATTTTTCATACATATGTGTGGAAAATCCATCGTTCCTTTATCATCTTTGGCTCTGCATTTCGATGCAATTAAAAGCGTACCCACGATCGACGACGGCGACGACATGTGCGCTCCTCTTCGTCCTCCATTAATGAAAACCCAGAAATAAAACCTAAAAAAAAACAGAAATCAAAAGGGGTGTGGTTGGTTGGTCTCTACTTTCTTCTTCCTCTTGTATTTCCTCCTTTTTTTGTTTTTTTTGTTTTTGTTCTGAGAGAGTAATAGAGATGAGCTATGTATAATGGTTTGCCTGGCTCCATCCTGTCTGCCTTTTGAGCACACCTACTGCATTTGTTGTTTGTACTGCCTATCGATGAATGCTCCAAAAAGACCTTCGATTTAGGGAGGCACAGGAAGAGGGTAGCTCGCGGTGTCCAAGGGCTGCTCGGTCATTCCACGACGAAAACATGTTCCCATGATCAAGAATAACAACAACAACAGCCATTACAGGAGAACAGTGCAACCCAGTTGAGCCCAACAACAAACACATACCTTAACTTAGAGGAAAACCCAAAAAAAAAAAAAGAAGAAGCTGTCTGGTTCTTGGGTGTCTTACAGAGTAGTACTACTACTAATAACTAAGTACTAATAAAGAGGAAAAAGTAGAGGAGAGAGTGTGGAAGGGCAGAGATGGTTTGTCTTGAAAAGGGTCTAAAAAGGGTAAATTCGATTGGCCGAAGAGAGGCAGTCAGTCTCTGCGGAGACTTCGGTGAAACGCCACTTTCAACTCTCTCTTTGTTCCTCTTCTAAAACATTCACTGCCTTGTCCTTCTCCAATCTCCCCTCTGCCTCTTCAATCTTTCTCACTTTTTATCCTTTTTTTTACCCATTGTACTCTAGAATCTAAAAAGAAACAGAAAATTAAATAAAAGAAAACATTGTTATCAATTATTTTTTAAAAAAAATTGATTCTTTATTATTAAAAAAATAATTATTTTCTTATTTGATTCTTTATTTTAATCTTTATATTTCAAAATGTAATCATTATATTATTCAATCAAATCTTTAATTAACAATTTATTAATTTTTAATATTACGTAATTATGAATATAAATATTTTTTAATTAATATTATTAAAAATAATTGAAATTTAAATTAATAAAATTCAAAATATAAAAAAATCAATTTGATAAAAAATTTGAACTATTCAACTTTTCGATTCGATTTACTTAATAACTCTTGTTGTTAAAAACTAAATAATTTATTAATTAATTAGTTATTTTTATAAATTAATAAATTCTTATAAATAAAAATTTTAATTAACAATCTTTTTTTAATTTAGACTTCAAATTCTTCGATTACCCAATTTGTGCACGCTAATTAGTTTTAAAATTAAGAAAAGGTTAAACTTAAACCTAAGTGATTATCGTTATATCTTATAAATTAGGTTTTATCTCGTAATTCAATAAATAAAGTAAAGCATCCTTATCGGTGAGAATTTTTTAATATATATAATAATAATAATAATAAATTATAGGTAGTGAGTGATTTAAGAAATTATTATTTAACTTTGACTTGGTAGATGGCAATGTCAGAAAAATGAAAACAACCTTCTAACTCCCACACCACACCTTCAATGTTATGCCTCAACAATTTCAATTCTTATATGGTCACCATTTAATACCCTCTTCGCATGGTTTATTATTATTATTATTATTATTTTAATAAAAATACAAACTTATAAGTTATAATTACAAAAATTACAAAAAATTTATGTAATTTTTTTTTAGTTTCCGACGAGGTGTTTTAAAAAGGTTCCAACTATAAAAAGGCATCTTTAAGTCATTCACATTTAGATTAATTCTCGCTCAAGTCAGATAAATTTTACAAGATTTTAACCTTAAATTTTAAACAACTTGCATAACTTTAGAAAAAAAACCCAATTAACTCACTTGTGCCTTGGGATTATTTGACTAGACTTTTGCTTGATTGCTTACCAACCAAAGGCGTCGAGAGCCGATTGAGCCAATGAGAAATGGCCGTACTACTACAAGCCAGCACAAACATAGGCCAACTATCAAACATAAGACCAAGAGCCTCCACCAACCTTTAGTAATATAATAATTAAAAAAACTTTAATAATGAGTGTATTTAATTAAAAAGTGTTTAATGATGAGAGGTAGTTGATTAATGTGTTAGGGAGTCAAGAGCCGTCCTCTCTCTCTCTCTCTCTCTCCAATTGAAAGCGATTTTTTCCTTTTTATTTATTTTTATTTACAACAATAAGAGAATGCACCCAAAAAAGATCAAATCTTCTATTTTAGTTATTTTTAATTTGATTCTATTAAATTTTATTCAAATATTTATATAAAGTTAACATAAATAAGTAAATGAGATTTAATAAAATATGATAAAAAGATCATAACTAAAAAACAAGATCTTACCTCTTTTTTCTATGCATACCTAACCCTAATTGTATATATTTAATTGGATTAATGGAGCTCTTTATAATTTATTTTTTTAATTATTTTTTCATAATCGTATAAGTTCTTCTATTATATTTCATTAATTCTTTATCTATTAATATTTTAAAATAATACAAAATTTTAAAAAAATCGTTTTGAGTTTGAGACGAGTACAAATTAATTAGATTTTATATTCATCTATCCTGTGCTTGAGTTGAATTGTCTTATGCAAAATTAAGACTTGTTCTTATCAATTTTAAGTGTGGTTTAAAGGGTTTGGGCTTATATAGTAACCTTTTAAAAACTTGATCGAAAATTAAATCGATAAAAAAGAAGTTTAAAATTTGAAAAGTTCAAACAGTATTAAACCGATAAAACAAAAATTTAAAATTTAAAAGGTTCAATTTGAAGTTAAACCGATAAAACAGAAGTTTAAATTTTGAATTGTTCATCTTTTTCAATTTTATTTTCAACTTTTGAATTATATCGTAAAAAATTAGTTAATAATAAACTATTTATAATTTAAAATAAATCAATTAATTTTTATTTAATAATTTTTAATTAAATTTAATATTTTTATAAATAAGAATAATTTTTTAATTATATTTTAAATTTTACGGACTAAAATTTTTAAACATTTAATTTCTTATTTTACTAGTGAAAATCCTGATTTTTAAAATATTGAGGGACATGCAATCATTAATGGGCTAAAGAAGGGAACACAGGCGTCGAGTCTTTCCCCAGTCCTTGGACAAGTATAGAGTCGGATTTAACGTACATTTAACTACAACTTTGAATTTCCCTTCATGGAAGGCCTTGTTTTGTCCGTTTAGCCCATGAACTTCCAAAGGCTAACTTTTCCTCAAAACCATCCTAGTGTCTTGGAAACTATCTAGTCTCAGGCACTTCTTATTCAGGAGGGAAACGATGATCCATGCTCTTGTCGATGCTCAATTCCTGATGCTCTGTAATGTTACTTTACCATCCTATAATTTATAGTTTTAAGGTAGATGAGTGGCCTCACCATTAGCGACCATTAACGAGTGGTACAAACAGGAAATTGCTTTGCCATAAACCTGAAAAGACAACTTTCTTAAGAACCACAAATTTCTGTTCTTTCAGTGTAACCCATCATTGCGATCACCTCTTTTCCCTTGGTGATCACAGAATGGATAAAACAGAGGTAAAAGTGGACATGTAATTATTACTCTACTTTGAACTTTCCTGTAAATCTTTCCCTTCTTGTACCTAGAGGACATGACTGTCCTGGATTATTATCTTCTTATCCTGGGATGCCTGATCTTTTCTTACCAAAAACTGTTTCTTCAACCATGAATCTTATTCTAGTAGACATGAACCTATTCTAATGTTTTTTTAAAATTTATATTTTACCAATTTATGCTTGTTCCAAATTGCTGGGTGGAGATACAGTTACATCAGAACAATCACTGGTTTAAGCACTAAACATGATTGACTGTTCTTGGCAGTCCAAATGCTTGTTATAATTTCCCCAAAGAATAGAAGAATCTCAATTTCTTTCTGCGAATTGACTTGGAACAGATACCATTTCCCACCCACAAATGCTAGATATATAGGGTACACGAATGGAGAATCATATGCCTGATGAGTCAGGACAACTTTTGGGTTCCAACATGTGAGTGGAGCTTCTTGGCCTCGCTATCTACGGTCACACAAGCTTAGTGTCAATCACATCCTTACAGCTACTACTCGAGAAAAAGCAATCAAATTTCACTTGTAAAAAAGCAAGAAAAAGAAAAGGGTTCTCCTTTCACTTCTGTCCCTAACTTAAAATGGAGACAAGAATGCTAATCAACCAGTCCTTAATTGATATGTTTTTCTTGAGGGTGCGTGAATCAATCATGCCACTGAGTTATTATAAGAATCAGGATCCACTTAAACACTTTGAGTGCAAAAGAAGAGCCAATGGGGTATCAGAACCTTCCACCCATGACCAATAATGTGCCTCTTTTAGACCCTCTTTCCACTAGTAAAGAGCAATGATATAGAGCAAGAAAAAGCAAAAAGGAAACAAATGTCTGAAAAGTTAGGGAATGCCAAGCGTTACTCTAAAGCAGCTATGCTCGATCAAGTTCCTTCCATATCAACTCTTAAAAGAGTAGCAAGGAAACAAAAGAAAGGAAAGTAACGAAGAAATATACTGTAAATTACTCTTGAAGACAAAAGTCTATTAGGTGATATTCAGAGGCTAATCCTAGTCTATAGTAAACTCCAAATTTCAAGTCATGAATCAACTTGGTTCTTTATCTTAGTGATATTTGATGCCTCTTTGGCCTTACTTGACGACTTGATGAATCGAATCTACAAGGGTCAGCCTCCAGCAGCAGCGGAACAACCTCGTTCATGGTTGGGCGAGAGGCTGGGTTCCTGCTGGTACATCGGACGGCAATCTTAAGAACCTCAATCATCTCATCCCTGCAAGTTTCCGATAAGCGTTTGTCCAATACCTCCATGACACCTTCCAAGGTGTTCACTTTTGTAGATACCCAGTACACAATATTTTTGTTCTCTCCAAAGTCTGCCTCTACTGGCTTCCTCCCAGTTATTAGTTCCATCAATACCACCCCAAAGCTGTAGACGTCACACTTGGTGGTTGCTTTAGACAAATATGCATATTCTGTGACAGTGAAGTGTTTAAAGTTCAATAAAATGGTTGGCAAATTAAGAAAAATGATAAGGTTATCCTGAAAGAAGCATGTTCATGAATGAAAGTAACAGATGGTTTTAATTCATAATCTAATTCAGATTTGCAATAGTAAATTACCTGGAGCCAAGTAACCGTAGGTTCCTGCAATAACAGTTGTGGTCGAATCCTTGCCTGCTCTAGCTTGCAAAACCTTTGCAATTCCGAAGTCTGCTACTTTTGGCTGACAGTTAACGTCAAGTAGGATATTGGTTGATTTTATGTCTCTGTGAATGATCGGCGGCAACAGATCATGGTGGAGATATGCCAAGCCCTGAGCGACTCCAAGTGCTATTTGATGACGGGTAGGCCAATTCAGATCGATGGACCCTTTGTGAAGAGCGTCCCACAGGTTTCCGTTCCACATGTATTCATAAACAAGCAGGCTACAATCCAGACTGGAGAAGTAGCAATACAATTTGACTATGTTCTTGTGTCTTATGCTCCCCAGAGTCTCTACTTCAGTTTTCAAGCTCTTGTCCAAAATCATCTGATCCTCTGAAACTGAATCTTTGGTTCTCTTACTCCATAGCCTTTTAACTGCAACAACCTCTTTACCACTTAAGTCAATTCTGTATACAGTTCCAGATCCCCCATGCCCCACTATGTTCTTATCAACCATTGCATCGAGGATTTCCTGTGGATTGAAACTTATTCGGTGGAAGCTCTTTAAATCGTATGAAAAGAAGGACGAGTACATGGTCTCGTCATGTTCCATTACATCTCTTGCTCTGCTGCATCGACGTTTTAGATATAGGAGACCTCCAACAAGAATGATAAATGCTGAGGTTCCTATCACCCAGATGGAGTTTAGCTTCTTTCTGTTGTAAGTTTGAGAACAAATTGGAAAATTCTGGCGTGATGAATTAACAGAGACCGGAAGACAAAGACCTGGATTCCCTGCAAAGCTTTCTACCAACCCTCCTTTAATCAGTGAAAGAGGAATTGGACCTGAAAGACGATTGTTTGAGAAGTTGATGGAGTTTGGTAACAACTCGATGAGACTTTCTGGGATGGTGCCAGTCAAGAGGTTGTTGGAGAGATCGAGGACGTTGAGAGATTTTAACAAAGAAAATGACTCAGGAATGGAGGAATTCAACTTGTTGCCTTGCAAGATAAGTAGGTTTAGCTTCTTTAGATTGCCAATTTGAGCGGGAATGGGTCCAGACAGAACATTATTACTGAGGTCAATCTTTACTAGATTGATGGCCCCAGAAATTTCAGGAGGCAGAACACCTGAAATCAGATTGTTTTGCATGAACAACTCTGACAAGTTTCTAGCACTTCCAATTGCTTTTGCAATAGGACCACTAAAATTGTTGTAACTCAAATCAATGATCGAAGCATGTGCTAGACCAAAAAGTTGTTCAGGTATTGACCCCTCCAATCGATTATGACTGACTCGAAAGCGTATAAGTGTCTTACATTGGGCATAGCTATCAGGCAACTCTCCGGTAAACATATTATCCAGGACAAGGAAGTACATTAATTTACCTGACTTGCAAACGTCTGTTGGCAAAGAACCTGACAGGCGGTTTTCTGATAAGTCTAGGACAATCATGTCTGACAGGTGCCCCAGATTTTTCGGCACTTCACCTGTTAGAGAATTATCATAAAGTGATAATATGCGCAGGCTGGTTGAGTTTTCTATAGCACTTGGTATTCCCCCAGTGAGGCTGTTGTTGTAAACCTGCAAAACTTCCAGCTTGGGAAGTCGGCATATAGATTCTGGAATCTGGCCTGTCAACGTATTGACTGAGAGGTCCAGATCAATGAGCTCTGTCAAGTTTCCAAGTTCCTCGGGAATGATTCCTGAAAGGTGGTAGTTGTAGTAGAGCTCAAGCTGTTGCAAGTTCTTCAATAATCCAATCGCTGCTGGAATGGGGCCTGTAAGGAAATTCCCACTTAATTCAAGATCAACAAGAGAGGTCATGTTTCCAATTGAAGCTGGTATTGGACCGTACAACATGCAAGTACTCAAGATCATAGTTTTGAGCTTTGTCAGCCTGGAAATGTTCTCTGGAAGTTGCCACAAACTGAGCTCGGCGTTTTCATTGAAGTCAAGTACCTCAAGGTTGGTGAGATTAGTAACTGACATTGGAAACTTGCCAGTGAAAAGGTTGTTGGACATGTGAAGTATCCGAAGAAACTTCAGAGGCGAGAAATCAGGAAGTGTTCCGGTGAGATACAGAAAACTCAAGTTGAGCTCTTCCAAAACAGTACAATTAACAATGCTGTGAAGAAAGTCGCCATGAAAATGATTGTTCCCAAGGCGAAGAACACGTAACCTAGGCAAATAAGAGCAAATCCCAGATGGGAAACGACCGGTTAATGACCAACCTGTCACGTCAACCTTCTCAACCTTTCCTTCACCGTTGCAGCCAACCCCAGAAAAATTGCAGTACGGCTTCGCTCCACCAACCTCCCAGTCAGACAAGGCGTTCCCTGAAAGAGAAGCTTTAACTAAATTGAAAAACTGAGCTTGTGTTTGTGTATGACTAAAAGCTCGCAGAGGATAGATTAGAGAAACAAATGTCAGGAAAAGGAAGAAAATAGACCGAAGAAGATCCATTCCTCAGACAAAAGTTAGAGAGATGGAAAGTTCTGAGATGGTTAAGATGGTGGTTGCAGAGGAAGGAGGTGAAGAAGCAAAGAAATATATATGTGGGGGTGTGATTGAGATGATAATAACACTGCAGTAAACCTTGATGATGACAAAGCAGGTTCCTGCAGCAATACTCCTACTGAGAAAGAGAGCCATATGCATATCTTTGCATAAAGAGGCTTTATGTTTATACCCACTAACTCACGTAGAGAATAATATCAGTTCAGTGCTTCTTTTTCCTGATAAGGTATTGTAACTAAACTGCATCTCATCCTAATCACCGCATGCTCTTGCGATCGGTACCTCTTAAACATGTGATCAATCTATTTCTCTAAAGTAAGAATGATAATCCGCAAAGGACCTACTAGTTAAAGCGGAGATTACTTAGAGTGTTCGACAACTTAAAGATGTCTTTGTATAGTTGGACCTCCTAGAACACCTTACTATTATTGCTTGCCTCTTGGAACTAAATTATTTGAGGTCGTTTCATACTATATGATGCTTATATTAATTCACAAAAACATGTGCATGACGAGATTACTATATCTTATTCTGAATGCTCTATATCTTATTTTAAAATTGGGTAAAGTTTATAAAAATTTTTTACAATTGGACATTTAATTTGTTACAGATTTCTTTGTTATATTTTTAAAAGAAGATGTTTGGTAAATTGGCTTGGGTTTGATTTTAATAAGGGCTCTATGGATATAATATATAATTATTAGGGTGATTTTTATTACTAATGTAACTAATATTATTTAAATTATTGTATATTAATATTGAATTGCTAATTCAATGCTCATTTTAATGATAATCGTTCTAATGATAATTTTGCACGTATAAATAATTTAAATGATATTTTCCAATTATTATTAAAATAATAATTTCTTAACCCTTTCATTTATCTAAATAAATAATTAAATTAGAATGAAAAGATTATTTTAATATATTGATATGAAAATTTATTTATCATATTAAGATATTTTGCAATTAATATCTAATTGAGAGATAAAAATAATTTAAGGTACTTTAAATTGCTTTATAACAAGTATAAAAATAAAAATATTTAAAGAAAAACATGTAAAGACATAAAAGCCAAATGAATATTTATTTATCCTTTGTAACTTAGACATCTTCTTTTAAAAATATAACAAATTTAAAGGGCTAATAGTAAAAAAAAATTATAAACTTCACTCATTTAACCCGAAATTCAAAAAGTAGTGCTAAAATATTTAAATTTTCAAATTTTAACAAAAAAAGTCTAACATTAAGTTCTTCATTAATTCGGATGATGTGGCGATTTTTACCACATAGCTACCACATATTATATTTCTACCATATATGAATTTGTATTTAATGAGTTAAAAATATTAAACATCAATTCAATAAAAATTTCGTTGATACGTAGGATCTGGAGATGTTCAATAGTACGTAACTTTATTCTAGCTATGAGAGAAGTTGTTTTCAAATGATCCACTAAGAAAGAATAATTATTATTATCATCATCAACGTAATAGTAATAATAATAATAATAATAATAATAATAATAATAATAATAATAATAATAATAATAATAATAATAAGAAGAAG
>JANVCL010000002.1:4049103-4071713 GCA_026546855.1 Erythroxylum incrassatum
AGGATGTAAACTCACGCCTGATGACGGTCTCCTCCTGGATAATCCAGATCGCTACCATCGCCTCATGGGTCAGCTCCCGTACTTAAACCTAGTCCTACTCTAATTGCTAAACATTTACAACTGACAGCTGCTAAGTGTCCAGCAACAGAAGAAGAAAGGGAACACATGCAGAAATATCCTTATGATGTAGGTATAGGTTGTATAATGTATATTATGATGTGTACTAGACTTGACTTAGCACATGCAATCAACCTATTTAGCAGGTTCATGTCTAATCCAGGTTTAGAACATTGGTTAGGTTTTAAGATAGTACTTAGATACTTAAAGGGGGACCCTAAATCATAGTCTATATTTTTTAAAATCTAACCTAGAAATGTATAAACGAACAAGTTTAAATGGCTATGTAGACACAGACTATGCAATAGATAAGGACACACACAAATCATTATCAGCATACTATTTTACATTAACAGGCAATACAGTAAGCTAGAAGATTCAACAACAATCAGTGGTGTCATCATCTACAACAGAAGCAGAGTTCTACGCAATTACAGAAGGCCTAAAGGAGCTAATATGGCTTAAGGGACTACTATCAAAAATCAAAGCTCAGATATCAGAAGCAGCTACACACATAAATTGCAACGTCCCACTACCACAAGGCACATATCCAAACATTCAAGCATATTCAAGTACATATCCTATAATAATGGCATGTTAGAGCAAAAGCAAATCCAACTTACACATGGCATCATCTAACATAATCGGAAGTCACTAAATTTTAAAACCCATTGATTGCATTCATTCACAAATCTTAAATTGTTTCCATCATACACATATGTACAAAACCTCTTATAGGTTCTAACAAAACTACAAAATAAATGCTAAAGCACTTCTGGTGCTAGCTAACAGACTTCTGAGCCATTTTTCTATCTAAAAGATTCCTTAAGTCCTGAATAAGGAACTAAGTCTCCTGTCTCGTACCTGAAAAGCTACATTGCAATTTTTGATGAGTTTTGCAAACTCAATGAGTAAACCATCATTGATGAATTCATCGGATTACATATACACATCACATATATCACAGATATTCATTTAGAACATATAATTATTTTTCAGATACTCACACAATATGACATAACATATGGTCACTCATTACAGCTTTGCAAATCATTCATGAATTTTAATCCTATACACTAACGTTATATGCATGAGACTCACATTTGTTCTTATTGTTGTGACTGAGTGTCTATCATATACTTATACAAATATTGGCTCATAGGGCTCAATCAGAACAGAATCACGAAGCATAGCTCTACATGCAAAACATATATCACGGAGCAAAGCTCTATGTGGAAGCGCTTCATACTGGCAACTCAAGACATAATGCCTTTATCTGAGCATGCATTTTATAAAATGCAACAAATTCTGAATATATCATATATCACAATCTTATACAAATGCTCAAACAAGATTTCACAGTCATCGGACCTAAGTTTGGCATTCAACTTTCGTTGAGAATCAAATGTCGAATTCATATCAAATAAAAACAGTCCCAATACATGCCCAACTATTAAACTCCTTGGACCTCAGGTCCGAAATTCAGAAACAACTCACAAACAATTCAATAATATTGGAAGTTTAACAAATCAAATCAATCCTAGGAAATCATCTAGGTTGACTCACAGTACGCTCCAATAAGTTATTGCCTGGATGGTCCGGCAATATCCGATTGGAGTCCGATGTGCTCCTCTAAAACATACACAACACATTCACAAATATCACGTTTTTGCATAATTGTACATGTATTCTTTTATGCACATCAATGTATAGAAAGTATGCATAATGCATGTTCAATGACAATTCCGGGTATCTTATTGTAATTTCATCATCAAATCGATCAGATATCAAAGCCCTCATTAATATCATTTGGTACTTATAATTTGGACCAAAATAAAACAATGTGAAATCAGTTTCATAACCTAATTGATCACTTCAGATTTTCTACCCACATGATTTCGAGTCAACTTTGCCTAATTAATCTGATAGGGTAAATGACAAAATTAGGCAAAACTTCCTTCTAAAAAGTTGTTCTTCAATGCCTTAAATTTCTAATGACTCCAAGATCATCCAATTTGATTCAGTATTTTATGATTTATGCTCACAATACCACAGACTGTGTATATTTGAACATTTGGCTATTACATGATCATACCCTCGAATTGTACAACTCATATCTTTCAGCTCAAATATCCAAAAATTACAAACTTTATACCAATTTAAAGCTAAGAGAATAAGATACAACTTTGATGAAGACATATCAATCTAATTCGGCCTACATCAATACAATTTATTCAATAACCACAAGACATGATTTCTGTCCTTGGTAGTGCTTCAGCTTAAGCTAAGACTCAGTTACATGCCAATTTTGAAAATCTTAGAAATAGAATTAAAATTAGACTTCTTCAAGAAAGTTGTAGAAATATGTCTCTATTTCAATTTGAATTAAGAATCAACTTATTTGGAAATCTATAGCTCAAGTTATAATCAGAACACCGAAGCATGTTCGTGAAAATTTTCCAGTTCATATCATTCCAGCAGACTTCCACACTTTCATCCTATCAATACCTTTCAATTTAATTTAGATAGCTCTAAATTGTTATGGAGAAAAAGAAAAATGTCTTATGAATCTATTGATTCAAGTTTCAAGTCATTTTGAGTTTGGATGAAAAAGTTATAGCTAAAAGACCTAAAGCTATTCAATAAAAATACTATAGTTCATAAAGTACATACAACCCATCACCTTCTTCCTCTCTCTAAAATGCAGGTTGTCTTCTTCTTCTTCACCGAACACTGCAGATTCTTCTCTCTTCTTCCTTCATTTTTTTTTCTAGATTTCAAACTTATATCTTCCCTAATTCCCTTCATTTCGACCCCCAATTTAGTTCAGATCATCCATAACAAATCAAAATCCATAATTACAAACAAACATTAAAAACCGTATATCCTTAACGTATATTTCATACTTTTCTGCAGACTTTTTCTCATCTTCTTTCCTCCTTCATTCCAAGTTTTTGTCTATCATCTTAATCCTACTTGAAGCATAACAACACATCTTATGCATGAATCATCTTTTCTACATCCCTTTCAGTTCAACATAACACAATAAATCAAAAAGCCAAGGTTTAACATAAACATCAAAACAAATCACTATTCACGCATGCATGTTGTCATGTTTCTGCATTTCCAACTTTCTGAACTTTCCATCTTCTACATCTTCCCACTAAATTCTTCATTCTTAATTCCTATTTTCAGCATTTCTATACCCAAAAACAACACATTACTCACGATTTTTCATCACTTTCTACATAGTTTCTGCACTTTCATTTTTCTGCAAATTTTCTTTTCTTCTATACATTCTCTATTTTATCACCGAAATCCTATCCCACTCATGCATGTAAACACTCAAACATCATCAAACAAAAATCATTTATGATACCCATACCTCTTTCGGTGGATGGAGAATAACGAAAATGAAGAGAAACAAAACAAGATTCGGATTGAAGTGCTTACTTGTAAGGTGTAAGAAACAAAAGTCAAGTGCACAAACATAAGCAATCAATTGTTTCAGTGATGAACAAAAAGAGAGAGCTTGGTGATGTTGGTGTTTACGGTGAAGAACATACATGAAAGCTGCAGTAATTTCTTTTTATAAAAAACAAGACCACATGTAGGCATAATACCTCTCTACATGTAACCTATGCATGTGGGGCATTTGTCTACATCGAAGACTGCCACATGTCACGATGCCTTTTGTCTATTTTATTATTATTATTATTTTTAAATCCAAAACAAAAATACCCCAATTGTTTTTGAAAATTTCTAAAATTCACCAAAAATTTTGAAAGAATAATATGACTCTCCAAATAAATTTTCAGCTAAAAAATAATTTACCAAAAATTTCAAAATATCCTAAATATACCAAAATTGCCAAATCACAATTAATACACTCCAATTTAATCCACAATTTTTCACTTATAAATCATATTTACCTAGAAATGCCAATGAATGCATGTACAATCATATAAATGTGTAAAATAGATGTGTATGTCACAATTAACTTATGCATGACGTGCATTTTTCTAATTTCACAATATTTTCTCATAAATTACTATTCTAGCCTTAACATAAATATCGGGATATTACATAGATAGTCAGAGTGCGATTTAGCTAAGTAAGGACCCAGTCCTACATGAGAGATCGAAGCATATTGATGTTCGACTCCACTTCATCAGAGACAAGGTTAACAGTAGAGAAGTCGACCTGAAAAAGATAAAAGGAGAACAAAACCCATCAGATTTTGGAACAAAAGTAGTTCCAATAAAGAAATTCATTTTCTATAAAGAATTTCTATAGATAAATGAAGCACCTTGAAAGAAAATAGTAAAGTTTACCTGTTAATCTCACAACCTCGGAAGCAAAATTAGGGTTTTGGTTTTTTGAAATTGATCACGAATTGAAGGATTGAGTGAGGATTCATGAAGGAGGGAAAAATGTGAAGAATCACACGAGATTCTCCATGAACCCTCACATTAACACATCAGACTAAGAGTTACAGATGAAGAATCGAAGCAAAGAGGATGAAAAATATATAAAGCTTTCGAAGAGAAATAAAGAATGACTCTCGAAAGTTCTAAAGGGATGTTTGAAGACTTAAGTTGACTAAGGCACTTATGTTTCAGACACACGTGAAGCCTAAACACAGCCACAAAACTCATAGCACAAGGCAGAGGCAAAATGCATAGCATAAGAGGATTACTTGATCAAAACGCAGCACTTCATTAAATACATTAATGAGAGTCAAATGGGAGTGAACAAAGGACAGAGGCAGAATTTTTAAAGGAGCACGTGCATGACAGCATGCAATATACACTGACTCAGTCAAAAGATACCCGAAGGCAGCAGTTATCCAAAACTCTTATAAATAGCCAAACCACAAGTTCCAGAAATACAACACAATTACAGGTTTACATTTCTATATATAATTCAAGTGAGGAAATAATAGAGAGTGCTATAGTACATACTGTGGGTACTACGTAATTTTATAGAACTCTTGCAGGTATGAATGTACACCCAATCTCTTGTATTTCTTCTTCTGTGATATTAGTAAAATTTAGTGTGAGTTTAAACCTTGGACGTAGATAGCTTTGTGCTATCGAACCAAGTAAATCCTCTGTGCTTTTCTTACAATATCCATTTCTGAAAAAAAACAAATCCAAGCTTAAGCATCATCAGGTCAGAATATAACACAGAAACTACACAAAGAATCCTAACAGGTGTAAAATTTACAAGATAAGCAACATAGGTTCCCTGAAGTTAAGGTGTCATCACATCACCGACCTTGGCATATGTTTATTGAAATCGACTCTATTATAACTATTAAGCTATCCCCGAGTGTCTCGTCGATCGTCTGTATTTGTGAATAGATAATGTTCGCATTGGGAATTTCGAACCAAAAGCAAACTTTCGACCATATATATATATATATATATATTATATAGGTATATTCATTTACTCACTATATCATCCACCACGAACACGGTTGTCCAAGCCTCTACTTCTTCATTACTTTGTTTTCATATCATATAGGTCCAAATCTCCAATCAACATCCGACGAGACCAACAAAGTGCGCTTTTATCCTTCTTCGAGTGTATTGGATTGATATTTTCTTCTGTTATGTAGAGGATTTTGCAGCTCAACGATCATTGAACCGTTGAAAAGAACCCCACATCCTAGTTTGTTTATCACTGCTGAGTTTAAAATATCTAGACTTAAGTTCACTTATAGTTGCATTTTAAGCACGGAAAAAACATTAGTTTGAGCTCTTTTTTTTCTTATTGGTGTATTAACTAATTACGAATTAGATTGCGCAATTCTGAAATTTTATAATTTCTACATTTAACGGAAATTTTTACTAAGATATTATTGATGTTATATTGAAGTAAATTAAATTTGAAGTTATTTAAAATTAATTAATTAATTTAAATATATGTAGATTTTAAATTACCAAAATTCAATTGAAATAGATTCAGATTTAATTGAAAAATTAGTCTGACATATGCATTGTAAAATCTAATTTGCGTATCTTTGCTTTTGAGCTGTAGTAACAAGGACATTGAGGTGGCACGAGGAGTAGGAGTTATGATGGTCGCTAGCTACGAGACTTCTTTATGGTCACTCAAATGTTAAAAAGAAGAAGGTTCCAATCCAAATCCAACTATGTGTGATATTGATTTTATGTTGACCCGGTGTTACTAATGTGATCCTTTGTGCCACTAACTTTGGCTTAATTCTGTGTGACTTTTACGTTGACCCGGTGTCGCTAATGTGATCCTTTGTGCTACTAACTCTGGCTCAACTCTGTGTGACATGTCGCTAATGTGATCCTTTGTGCCACTAACTCTGGCTCAACTTTGTGTAACTCTGGCTCCACACACAGAGTTAAGCCAGAGTTAGTGACACAAAGGATTACATTAGTGACACCAGGTTAACGTAAAATCAATATCAAATATAGTTGGGTTTGGATTGGACCCTTCTTCTTTTTAACATTTGAGTGACCATAAAGAAGTCTCGTAGCTGGCGACCGTCATGACTCCTACTCTTCGCACACAGAGTTGAGCCAGAGTTAGTGACACAGAAGATTTGAGGTGTCACTGTAGGCATAGGTATAAATAGCATTGGATGCGTGGATTAAATTTAAAGAGCATGTGCATAAGACGAAAAGCAGGGTGAAACATTAAACTAATGTCAATCATGCAAAGTAAAAACAATCAATGATGTGATCTGACCTTAATTTGTTGGCAGTAAATGATGAAATGAAACTCTGTTTAGATATACATTAATGAGCGATGAATTTAAAACGATTAATATCATTTTCATATATTAAAATATAATTAAAGTTGAGCAAGGTAAGCCTTTGGTACGACATGGGCATTATTCATTAAAGCACAAACGCTCCACCCATTCTTCACAACCAGACGTCCAGAAGGCGGAATTTGGGTCCATTGCCTAAAAGCGTGCGTGAAAAAGCATTGTTTATTCTCCTTCGACAGCGAAACATGCGCATTTTAATGATTATGTTGAGCCAAAACGACCGTGTCCTTTATGGTTTCCGAGGGCATTCCTGTCTTCTCCTCACCTGTAAACGATATTTCAACGTCAATTGGGAGTCAACAAATGTGCTCCACTACAGCAGCATCGCCCTCGGTTTTATCGTAAATTGCAACTTCATGCCATTGTTTCCTTGGTTTTTATCAATCTTGGGGCGTATCCGTAAATTTCTTCACTCGCAGTGCCTGCTTAAGCACTCAGCCCATCGGTCAACTTTCAGGTCTCCCGGTCTTCGCCCGAAAACGGCGTCGCTGGAAACAACCACAAGTTGCTGTTGCTCTTTTTATTATATCAAAATTAAACGGATGGCAGTTGCCGAAGCAGAGTCACATCGAACCAGGGCTCGAATTCCGACTCGAGCACCGGCTGCACGACCACCACCATCACCTCGCCGGACGCCTTTAAGACAACTTCTCCGCGTGACCTCAATTGCCGGTGGAATCCAGTTCGGTTGGGCGCTGCAGCTCTCTCTTTTAACACCTTACGTGCAAGAACTCGGCATCCCTCACGCGTGGGCCAGCATAATATGGCTCTGTGGCCCGTTGTCCGGCTTAATAGTTCAGCCGCTGGTCGGCCACATGAGTGACCATTGCAAGAGCCGATTCGGACGCCGGCGGCCGTTTATTGCTATTGGCGCTTCGCTGATAACTCTCTCTGTCTTGATCATCGGCCACTCCGCCGATATCGGCTGGCTTTTGGGTGACAGTGGGAGCTCTAAGCCGAGAGCTATTGCAGTATTTGTAGTCGGGTTCTGGATTTTGGATGTTGCCAATAACATGACTCAAGGTCCTTGTAGAGCACTTCTCGCTGATCTCACCGGTGAACATCGACCTTACTTATTTTCTTTTTTCACCTTATAATTCGAAATCATATGCGTTTAATCTTGCATATTCGATACTTTTAGTTTGTTGGATTAAAATCTTACCGAATCGAGACTGGGATAATGATCTCGTTAACTTAAATTATTTGTTTTTAACCATTCATAGTAGTAGAATACGATAAATGCCGTTATTATTGTGATAATTATTCCTTTTATGAGTAAACCCCCGCATTTCCTATTTGATTGGTCTAACCTTACCTTTCTTTTCTGAAGTTTCATATAATATTCTTATTTCTCAAGCTACAGACCTACAATGTAATTTGGCTAGTGGCTTATAGTAATTTTAGTTGTATCATCCTCTTGGGAGGGAAATAGTTGCTGTGACTTCGTGATCAAATTATCGTCTCCATCAGGCATTTATGTTTCACGCTTTAATTGAAATCCCACGATTCGACTAAGCAATTTAGTGATTCGAAGATTATATGTTTTCTGATAAGTAGAGATCTCTAAGCACCTCGTGAAGGAGCTGCTATCCTAGTATGACAGGTTGATGTAGCACTGTAACTGGTGGCGGTGTACTAACTCCCTGTCCCAAACCAGATTTACTTGTATACAAAACAAGTAATGACATGATGAAGAGTAACGGAGGAAGTTAGAATTTCTTGTTCCAGTAAACAGTAGGTACTTATTTGGATGGAGAGAAATGTTTTAAATGCATTCAGTCAAGTATTGTTTGTTTCACTGAGTTTAATTATAAAAAGCATTTGTCTAGTTACTTTTCCTTTTTTTTTTCAGGATATTTGATTTCTTTATCTGGATCCGGTTGGTTTTTCTGTTGAAATTCCAATTCTTATTTGTGATTGCGAATACTTGTATAAAAGAATGAAACTTTTAGCTAAAACTTGGCATTTTTCTTATTTTGATTCCTCTGCTATGTTAGGAAAGGATCACAGAAGGAATAGAGTAGCAAATGCTTATTTCTCACTATTCATGGCAGTTGGTAATGTACTTGGTTATTCTACTGGATCATACAATGGCTGGTTCCGGATTTTTCCTTTTACAGTTACCACTGCATGTAATGCCGACTGTGCCAATCTGAAGTCTGCATTCTATCTTGATATTATTTTTATGATGATTACTACATATCTAAGCATCACAGCTGCTCCTGAGATGCCTTTAGGTTTGTCAGACAGATTTCAGCCCTCTGTGGAAGAAGCTCCAGTAGAGTCATGCCATGAACAAGAGGCTTTCTTATGGGAACTGTTTGGAACCTTCCAATACTTCTCTTGGTCTGTTTGGATAATATTACTTGTCACTGCTCTGAATTGGATTGGTTGGTTTCCATTTCTTCTCTTTGATACAGACTGGATGGGTCGAGAAGTTTATGGTGGTAAGCCTAATGAAGGAAATAATTATGATGCTGGTGTCAGAATGGGTGCATTTGGTTTGGTCTTGAACTCGTTCATCCTTGGATTATCATCTCTGTTCATGGAGAAGCTGTGTCGAAAGTGGGGAGGTGGTTTTATGTGGGGGGTTTCAAATATACTTATGGCTCTTTGCTTCCTTTCTATGCTCATGCTCTCGTATGCAACAAAACTTATGGGCTACATAGGGCATCAACTGCCACAGAGTAGCATCGTGGCTGCAGCATTGATTATCTTTGCAATTCTTGGCTTTCCACTGGCTGTAAGTATCTAGATCCTTCTACTAAAATGTTCTTTCTTTTTCTAGAAGTATTGCAGCTTGAACACTCATACTGTAAGATGTGTTAAGTGACTGTTTCACCACAATAGCTTAAGCTGTTGTGTAAGGCCAACTTAATTTGTTTTATATATTCACTAACACCCCCTCAAGTGAAAGCCCTTTGGGCTTGAAACTTGCACGTACTCACTTTACCTTATGCTGAATAATAGGTGGGTGGTAGGATTTGAACTCATGACCACTTAGTCACAAAGGCTCTGATACCATGTTAAGTGATTGTTTCACCATAATAGCTTAAGCTGTTGTGTAAGGCAATTTAATTGGTTTTATATATTCACTAACAAGATGATACTTTAAGATAGTTGTATTCCAAGCTATTGGCTTCTCTGTAGCCTTTGTTGTCCAGGGTTACTCTATTTGTTGATTTCCTTGTCTTCAGTAGTACTGAGCTACCTTATCTTATAGTGGCAGAATGCAAATTTAAACTGCTACGCTTGAATATGTGAAAAATGTACATATAGATTTTTCCTTAGCGGAACATTAGTATTTGAGCCCCTAAGTGCATTGGGGTGTGTGAAAACAGAAACCATCAGAATATTTCTCTAAATGTATGTCACCTAAGGTTCATTTTAAACAAATGCCATAAATGATTAATTCTTCTTAGGTGTATTCCAAATCTTTAATTACTAATATTGCTTGAACAACTAAGGCCCCATTTTGTAAACAGTAATGAAGGAATCGGAATAAAAACACAGGAATGAGAATATAAAGTGAGGATTAGATTATGAATGAAATTATTGGTATAGGTGTTTGGTATGTAATCACTAAGAATGTGATTAATAAGTTCATAGTTATACTCGTATTTAATATTAAATATTAGGAATTATAATGAATTTTTTTACTTATGTTTAGTTATTATATGATTTATTTGTAAATAATTAATTAATCAAAATGTTTTGTATTTTATAAGTAATTAATCAAAATTATTTTTCAATTATTTATAAAATTATTATTTTTAAATAATTATGAATAATTTTTATGATAAGAATAAAATTAAAGATCTGTAAAAACTTGTTGTACTTAATATAGTATTAATAAAATAAAATAAGATAATTATTAAAAAATTAAATATAAAAGCGTGTAATATATGGTTTTGATAATAATAATTGAATAGAATTAATATCCTCACAATGTACTAAAATATTTTGATAAGTATTCTAATAATCTTGCTCATTGTTTGTCTCATATTCCTGATATTTCATTCTAGCTTATACCTACACGGAATAAAAGTTTATGATTGTTTAGAATTCATTCTAATTTTTCTTAATTCTTTATTTCATCTATTAATAGTAATTAAAGAAGTAAAAGTTAAGGAATAAAAGTTGCATTTTCATTCCCACTTTTTTATTACTGGTTATCAAACAAAACCTAAATGTACAAGTTAGTTTCAAATATTAAAATTTTATTCCCTTCTCCTAGTTAGTGCTAATTGTAATAACTCCTTAAAATGTTCATAACTGAGATGATAACTGAAGTTTTTTTATTATATTTATACGGTCATTTCTTCTCCTTATAAAGTTGACATGGTGGTAGTACATATCAAGTCTAATAGGTTACAAAACCCTAGATCCAGATTTCTATATTGGAATTTCCATTAAAATTTGGTATGAAAATGATAGTCCATAAGAATTAATAGCTCAAGGGGATTATAGACTCTGAATTTTCTTAATTCTGCTTGGTTGCCTACAAAAGAGAGAGGAGATATGAAGATAACAAGAACTTTTACCATTTGAGAGAAAATAAGGTCAGTGAGCGGCTTTCTAATTAGCTAACTAGTTCTGTATTATATTAGTACTTCTCCTTTTCTTTCTTTTTACAAGATGTTGGAAGTTTGACATTATGTATAAATTTGATTTTCCAAGAGGTCTATATTTCATTATAATATAGTATTATAATCTTTGATTAGGATATAATTTTGATGGTCTATTGTTTGTGAAAAGCTCCATTTACAGTTATAGAATTAAAAGTCCAACTCCAACTTACATATTATTGTCCAGCTACTTTTTATTTATCTGATCAGTTATCTTGTCTTTGTTTATATCTATATATATTTGTAAATGCATGATAAGTATCTAATATGAAATTGAATGAATATAATAACCCTTTTATATGTGCATGAAGCATGATATAAAATTACACATTTTCAATAAATAATTGCTAAAAATTTAACCTTAGTGAATGTAAGTTAAACAATAGAAAAACTTTAGAATAGTTACATTCAATGAATAAACTTAGATTACAATTTGTATTGGTACTGCCTACATTTTAGGTGTAACATTCTTCTGTTAATCAAGGAGGAAACTGATATCGTTGTCATTGGGATATTTTCCTTGCAGATCACTTATAGTGTTCCATATGCCTTAATTTCCTCACGTATTGAACCTCTTGGACTTGGCCAAGGTGCAATTTCTTTATTTTGTTGCTCAACTTTTTCTGTTGTTGGGAAAGGCTTTTTAACTGCTTGTTTTCATGATTGTTTTTTGCAGGGTTGTCAATGGGTGTTCTCAATTTGGCAATTGTAATCCCACAGGTACCTCTCATGTTACACACATGCATGTGTATGGGGTTTGGGATGGGCTGATCATAGTTTTTAGTAGAAATAAAAGTATATAATCGTTTTTTCTGATAAGATGAAGGGCTAGGAGGGTTGTCATTTGTAAAATGAGATGATCACTGGATGCCAAACTGCGTATTGGAAGAATTTCAAGGAAGGCTATAGAAATTCCATGCCCCCTTTTGCAACTTGCTGCGTATGATACATTTTAGAGTTACATACTTACATGCATTACATGATAATATCATTATGTTTGTTCACAAAATACAAAAAGAAGCTGATAACACCCTGATCAGGTAAATTCTAGATTTCATGTTCCTTGAGATATTCAATTCAATGCTATCTAAGATTCTTAAGTTAGTTGTACAATTGGATTTAGTTTTACGCGGAAATAATTTCTTTAACAGCCTGATTTCAAGGGATTTAGTCTTGCAATCATTAGCATCATCTTATTCGAATTTTCCGTCGAGCACTTTGTTTCTATTTACAATAACAATTTCTCCACCTAACAACTTTTATGATTGAGACAATATTTATCAACACAGGTCATTGTGTCAGTAGGAAGTGGACCATGGGATCAACTGTTTGGTGGTGGAAACTCACCGGCTTTTGCTGTTGGAGCCGTTGCAGCCTTTAGTGCTGGAACTATAGCCATCTTGGGTATTCCTCGGTCTATTGCTCAAAAGCCCAGAGCCATCAGATGAGGTATTTTCTTGTACTTTTTCCAGACTACTGTTAAGACCAGAATGCATCATAGTGCTAATTTATGCGAGGAGCTGTATTCAACTCCGAGTAATTGAGGTTTTTTACTTATTGTCTTCCTTACCCAATATCTTTTGTCTTTTGCTTTATTAACTTCTTTGGCCTTCAAGTTATTGGAACTCCTTGGTTTTAATTTTATTGCATCATGGTTGCCAGTGTCCTGGAGTAGGATCCGAGCAGAAATGTTTATGTTTACCAAAGTGGACACAGAATTATGAGAAAATAGAGGATTTCATGGAAAATTTTGAAGTTTTGGGAATTTGTTAAGATTTAGAAAGGCCATGCTCATCGGACCTTCTTTAAGACAGTGAGGAAATTCCTAAAATTTGACGCTTAAGGATTCAATTTGTTCTGCACTCTGCATGTCTTAGAAACAGTTTCGGCTTATTATATGTACAGAAAGCTGCGATATGCACCATGGTAAAGTATTGCAAATACCATAGCTGTATGTGGAAGATGGGAAATATGAGAGGCTATCGAAATTCTCTTTGTATATGTGGACGAGTGCACCTGCTTCCATGGAAAGGCAAATGAAGCTGAAGATTACTTCCGAAGACTACTGTACCAACCAAGATAAGTTTCTATTGATCGAGACAAACTTCTCATGGGAAAATAAAATCTTCCAATCCTGTTTTATTACCCTCCTGGTGGTCCAACCGTCCGAGCATGATGTATTTGAGTTTCTTGCATTGTGTGCCTGAATTTTGCTGTATGAATGTGTTGAATAGTGCTTGGTGGCCAACAGTTAGTGCGTTAGTTGTGCGATTGTAACCTTGATGGAGACATGCCTTTTTGATGCTGTGCTTTTCGGAATAGAATGATTGATTTCTGTGGAAAGCATCCCTTGTTATTTATTTCAATGACCTTGCGTGCCTCTGAACCTAGGAATAAATTCTTGCGTTCATTGCACTTATCAGTATCTAAGATAGCCTGTTTTGCTTTCAATGCATCCATGCACTGCCTTCTGTTAAGGTCTGAGAATCATTTAAAGACATCGTTTAGTTGCACATTATTTATGCTTCTTATTTGTCAAATCATAAATGAAGAGAGGGCAGGACAGTCAAAAGATAGCCTCTTGAAAAACTAACATAATATGATTGTTGAGCAGCACATCAATTATGGTTTTGGTCCCCCATGCTTGGGACACTGGAAATGCTTGCCTGTGTGCATGCAACTGTTTGTGCATGTTTGGGTACAAGGTAGTGGGAGTTTTAGGAAGAGAAATAGACCATGGAAAGATTGTAGCTAAGCAAAAATATCAATTCATATAAGAAGACAAATAGAATCCAGCTAAAAAGAATAAAAACCAAAATTTAAGAACTTCTTGACTTCTCCATTCGCCTGTGTGTGACTTATTCTGAAATTAAGCATCAACCCTTTTCAGGAAAGAAGAGGGGAAGGTGAGAAGCATGGAATCCGAGAATTTATTAGATTTTCTAGACTCGTATAATCTCTTCTATTTTCATAAACGTCGAAAGGTCTCGTCATTCTTTCATTTCCTTTCCTTCGCTGAGACTTACATTTGACCATTCGTGTTCTACTTTCTGTTTATTATTCTGCCATGAAAAATTCTACTCGACCTCCACTAACAACTTGGTGTGTATGACATGATTTTCTGATCAGACACAGTGAGATTGGCATCGCTACGTGATCCTAAAAGTGAAATTCTCTATATTCACAACAGTCAATCGGGATCTCACATTATCGTGAACCCCACTTTCGGATTAGGATGATAAAATTCGAAATTGGGTTTGGTTCTTCAGTTTCCTACCATCAAACACTTATGCAATGTCTGTTTCTTTTTCTCCCCTTATTTTTCTACGGGTTTCATTGGTTTGTTTATCTTGACACAACTTGTTCTTGTCCACTGGTATTTTGTCATGACACGTTGCTCTCATCCACAGCAGTTTATTATGCTGGAGAGTGGAGACACATGGAATCTGACATCGGAGGGGTGGGTATGGATTTCAGGGAAGTAATATCTTCCACTATATACATTGAAAACTAGGAGAAAAAGAAACAAACAAAAAGTGATTCTTCTGAAGAAGCTACTTGGGGTCGCTGTAGCCAAAGGTTAAAAAATTAAAAGAGAAAAAGATACAGAACTTGGAAACTGCAATTGCATGCTCTATTCTGTTTCTGTGCTGATGATGGATAAGGTTGGCTTTTACTTCTCTAATGTCTCCAGGCAAAGAACCTCTTCTTTCACCCCCGCAGAGAGACAGTCCCTCATCTCTGTTGTGAGAAAGAGTATACGAATTAAATGGCTGCAAATGAAGCACGTACATATTACTATTTGGTCTCTCTCTTTGTTGTTTGTTCCCTTCCTTCCATCTGCCTCTTCTCTATACTGCCATTTTACTGTCACTTCCCCCATTAACTACTTTGTGGTCCCATGCACCTACTCTCCACAAAATCCCATGAAGATAAACCTTTTTAAATTTTTCTTACTTACAAAAGTTATAGCATCATCAATACATTTTTCTCACATGTTCTTCTTCTACCCTTGATGTCTTGAAGCTTTGTATGTGGAGCATAAGCTGTCAAGTTTACAGACGAAACAGATGGGGCCTGTTTATGTACTGAAAGTTTGGCACCTCTCAAATTCGGCAAATAGTCAAGAGATGTTTTCATGTTCAAGTGGGCTTCAGATAATCAAAAGGATCGATCGTATATATGCTTAAGGATGTGTTAAATCACATGGGTTGTGTAAGGAATTGGCATATAGCATATGCATAACCTGCCTTAGAATATGAGACATATCTCCTAACTCACAGCTGGGTGGTGATTGATGCCGAGGAAGCGAATTTGCTTTTGCCCTTTCCCAATCCCTCGTGCACAGCACAACTCCACTTGACAAACTCAGAGGATTAACTTCATTAATTGGATTAATATTACCATAACTAAACCCCAATTAAACTAAACTTTCTTTCCTATCCTTACTCACTGCACCTTTCTTTTTCTTTCAACTAATTATGATTACAGGTGCTTTAGAGCGAGAGAAGACGAGTGTTGAAGAAGAGGATTGGCCTGGCCCCCACAAGACAAAAGCTCTAACAATTTTCAGTAGTACCACTTGTAGCTACTTTTTCACCGCCTTCTCTTCACGTAACTTCACAAAGCACAACGTAGCTGTAGGTCCTGACTTCTTCATGTATATATATATGAGCTGCATACCCTCTTAACAGGTATCCAGAACTACCCTGTGACAAACAAAACAAGAGCAAGAAACTCTCTCCCTCCCAACCCAACACGTTTATATATCTTGCTCTTCAATCTCGTTAAGCCTTTTTCTTTTTCTTATGTAATAAAATACTAGCCATAGCTAACATGTGCAACCCAAAACCTTCTCCTTCCTCATTTCTATGCTCTCACACTACCCGTTTCTCTATTCCCAACAAAGCCATGGATCGTTATACCGATGATCAAGAGGAGCTAAATAGATGGCCAACCCTTTCTGAGGTAAAAACAAAAGAAACAAAAGAACCAACCTTTAATTGTTTTGATGAACATATAACAAAAGGACGTGTGTTCTTCGTACTCATTTTTGTGTTTCTAACGTTGATTTCTTGTTGCCCTTTTTTCTGCTTCCATGTCAGGCCTCAGAGGAAATCAAAGCCATAGGAAGGATCTCTGGACCAACAGCAATGACTGGTCTTATTCTGTATTCAAGAGCAATGATCTCCATGCTTTTTTTAGGGTATCTTGGTGAGCTCGAGCTGGCTGGTGGCTCTCTATCCATCGGTTTCGCTAACATCACCGGTTACTCTGTCATCTCTGGACTAGCCATGGGAATGGAGCCCATTTGTGGACAAGCTTATGGGGCCAAACAAATGAAGCTTCTCGGACTCACTCTTCAAAGAACTGTTCTTCTCCTCCTCTCGGCCTCTGTTCCCATCTCTTTCATGTGGCTAAACATGAAGAGAATTCTCTTATGGTGTGGCCAAGATCATGATATATCATCTGCTGCACACACTTTCATTCTTTTCTCCATTCCGGACCTCTTCTTCCTTTCACTTCTCCACCCTCTTCGCGTATATCTTCGAACACAAAGCATCACATTACCATTAACCTACTGTTCAGCCATCTCTGTTCTTCTCCATGTACCCTTAAATTTCATTCTTGTCGTCCACTTCAAACTGGGTATTGCAGGAGTAGCCATAGCCATGATCTGGACTAACTTCAATCTTTTCCTCTTACTCATTTCCTTCATGTACTTCTCTGGTGTATATAAAGATTCTTGGGTCTCTCCAAGCATGGATTGTCTTAGAGGCTGGTCATCTCTGCTAGGTCTTGCAATCCCCACTTGTGTCTCTGTATGCCTCGAGTGGTGGTGGTATGAATTCATGATCATGTTATGTGGTCTGCTTCTTAACCCCAGAGCCACCATAGCTTCAATGGGAATACTTATCCAGACAACATCTTTAGTTTATGTCTTCCCATCAGCTCTCAGCCTCGGAGTTTCAACAAGAGTTGGTAACGAGTTGGGGGCGAATCGGCCGGCGAGAGCGCGCATTTCCATGTTAGTGTCGCTGGCATGTGCAGTGGCGTTAGGTCTCTTGGCCTTGTTGTTCACAACATTGATGAGGCATCAATGGGGCAAGTTTTTCACTAACGACGCTGAGATTCTCGAACTCACTTCCATAGCATTGCCCATCGCAGGTCTCTGTGAGCTTGGAAATTGCCCACAAACAACTGGTTGTGGGGCTTTGCGAGGCAGTGCTAGGCCTACAATTGGAGCTAACATCAACTTGGGGTCTTTCTACTTGGTTGGTATGCCAGTGGCAATACTAACGGGGTTTGTGCTCAAAATGGGGTTTCCTGGGCTCTGGCTCGGCTTGCTTGCAGCTCAAGCTTCATGCGCCATGCTGATGCTTTATGTTCTATGCAGAACAGACTGGGTGGTTCAAGTAGAGAGAGCAAGAGAGCTCACACAAACTTCGGTAACCGGTACTCCTCCATCACCATTACCAGTTTCATCACCAGCAAAAAGAACAGAGCTTGATGGTAATCTTGAAGAGATACTGTGCATTAACGATGAGCTGGTGAAGTCAACTTCACTTGAAACAGACCCATTGATATCTTCTACTACAAAAACCCTTCATTGATTAGAGATCACTTTATCCATTTTGACCCACTTTGTAGTAGAACAAACTGATCTTCACTTTCATTTCTTCTGTTTCATTTCCTTTTAGGCTTTCCTTGATTTCCACTTTCTTCATGTTGTACTAAAAACATGTAGAAATGGTGTTTAAGACATACATACTTCCAATTATATATGATGTCTAACCTATTTGATTCTCTTTTCTACTTATAAATATATTTATTTGTATTTATAAATATATTTCTTATACATTAACGATCATTATTAATATAAATAATAAGAAACATTATTTGTATAAAATGAATGTTTTTTGTTAGTAATGATACCCGTTTTAAGTAATTTTCTTATTTAGATAATTTTCGACATTTTACTTTTAAAGTTATCGAAATGCATGAGTGAATATTCGGTACACAAAACTCTCGACTTTGTAAGAGTACGAAGAGGGTCATAATAATGTACGCAATTTTTTTTTGACATTTTACTTTTAAAATTGTCAAAATGCATAAGTGAATATCCGGTACACAAGACTCTCAACTTTATAAGAGTAAGAAGAGGATCATAATAATATACGCAATCTTTTTTTTTTACAAAGAGATTATTTTCGTTACTCGAGCTTATGACCTTATGAATTAGATACACGAGTAAGTAAAGAAGAAAATGTAAATCCAGGGATTATATTTTGAATAATATTGCTTATACATTATCTAATCCCTTTCCGTCATATTTTATTATTATTTAAAATAATATAATATTGAAATAAAAATAATAAAATATATTAGAATGACATATAAAACAAAACGATAATCCTTTAAATTTAAAATTTAAAAAAGTGCAGTATAATTAAACTTATTTTTTAAAGCTAAGAGAATAATTAACCGTACTAATATTCTTTTTAGATAAACTATTTTCTCAGCAATTTTTTATACCCTTCCTTTCTTTTTGTGCTTTTTCCCTTTTCAAAAATGTATCTTAATGAAACCTTTACCTTTTATTCCTCATTATATAAATTTCCATACCAAAAAGAAAAAAAAACATTACTCCTTTTCAAATCTGTAATTTACATTTAGTCAGAATAAAATTGTGTCAAAATAATATTATTTTAATTAAATAATTTAATTTAATTTAAACTAAGTCGGTTTATCTTAAATTAAAACTCATATTTAACTTTGTTTATTTTGAACAAAATCATATTAAACCGAACAAAATATGTCAACTCAATTGGAGATGATGAGGTATATGTTGTTGGAAAGTAACACAGACATAGACAGACGAATAGGAACAAACATGAAGAAGAGAACTGAGAGGGTACATGCAGTTGTGGACAAAACAAGCCGTGGATTAAAGAATGATGATAATGTAGCTAGGCAGTGTAGGAGCAGGGGGTTCATGGCTGTGGTGGTGGGGGACCCCCACCTTCGAACTGAAGAAGCAAAATCTGTCTGCTATTCCTCAGACGACAAAATTACGAGCAGTGCCTCTGCCGACTGCCATTACACAGTTCCCACCTCCACTACTACCATCTCCATCTTCAAAGACTGTTCTTTTATACATATTTAATATAAATATACGCGTGTTGTATTTGGTATTGTATTTTAAGTTTAGATCTTCTGTCAAATTTTATCCCGATTAATGTCAATCGGTTTGGCCATTAAACATGAGTTTAAAGAAATCATTCAACTTTGTCCAACAGCTAAAATGACATCTTCATTTCGCCGCTATTTACAGCTATCGTCGTATGTCTCCATAAGACCACTTCATGTAATATATCCTGGAAATAGGCATTTACTATACTCAATTCATCACACAGTAACTGAGTAACATGCATGTCTAGATCGGTACCCCATCCTAAGGCTATAGAAAGGAGTTGTACGCTTACCTTAGCTTTTAGCTAGTTCCCAGCCTTTTCATTAGTTGCCTTGTACAAGGTACAATTTTGTAACAATGATGAAAGGTTAGAGATTATTAATTATTAAAAATTATTATTGATGGTATTTTCGAAATTTTATTTAAAATAATTTGATTTATTCAATAAAAATTCGAATATAACACATTGTTAGTCTTACACCTTTCATTTTGATTAATTAATGTACGTCTACATATGGTATCAAAGTCATTAAAAATAAAATTTTATTGACTGCTCTTCATTATCAAACTATATATATATATATATATGTGTATATATATGTATCCAATCTCATAAAAGAACATCCACTTGAAATCCAACATAGAGAAAAGGAACAAAGTTGATGAGTACCATTCAATTGTGTACTATAGAATAGAATAGAATAAGGAGTTGCATCAATCGTCCTCATCTAATGACTTTCATGTACTCAGACCTTATACGGCGAGAAGAGCCCCTTTTAGAATAGGATAACTTTCTTTATATATATATATATATATATATACACACGACTAATCCTAAACTCTTAAGACTCTATTATCCTATTTCAAGAGTTCTTAGAAAAGGTAAATTCGGAGCTTCAAGATTCTTCAGGTTTCTATATAATCTGTACATTTTTGCTCACAAAAAAGCCGTCACTTACTGATTGATCATTGGCTCTGTTCAGTATCAAGTTCTCAACAATCGCAAATTCTCTAGTAGCTTCAATTCTTATATTGCCGCTGAAAGCGAGAAGTCCATAATTAATCAGACCAAGGAGCATGCTTAGAGAGCTAGAGGATCATCAACAAGAAAATTTCCCTCTCCCCTCCTTTTTTAGTGACTCTAACTCAAAACCTTCTATAAAGGAGAGCCTTAAATGAAGAGTTGAAATCAATCAGGCCACTCCTACTTGTCAAGGTAACTTTTGTTATCACGAATGGAACTCCCTAAATCCACGTTTATGTAATATTATGAGATAATATATTTTAAAAAGTTTAATTTTATTTTCAAAATTCGTAAAAGTTAAATTATAACATTGCTTATACTGATATAAGTATAACTAATAAATTGATATTTATATGATTTTTAATAGATAGTCACATTATAAATAAATATATTTTGACTTAAAAATAAATAAAGTTTTAAAATTTTTCATCACTAAATTAAAATTTTTGATATTAAATTAAAAATTTAAAATAATTACTATTTAACTATTATCCTTAATATTATATATCTAAACAAAAGTTTATACCTTATGATCTCGCCAGTTTCGATCTACTGTTCCTACTATTCCCTTCCAACTTTATTCCGCACATAATATAATTTCGTTTTGAAATAATTTAAGTCTAAAATACGAGACCAATAATAAGATTCTGTGTTCCAATAATTCTCGTACAATCACGAATAATACAACATCGCTGTATTAATGGTCTCGCATCTACACTCAGTCCACTTCTTTTGCTCCAACTGAATGAGCATAGCAGTCTATAAGTAGCCTCAGCTAAGCTACAGGCAACGATTTGATAGGTTAAACGCAAAAACTCGTGTCCTCCGTAATCAAACCGCCCCATTCTCATTGGTTCCTGTAGTGGGCACGATCACCTAATACACCAAAACAAGTCGGATCTCCAAAGACTTGAGAAGCATACAATGAATTGTTGCTTTAACAGATATAGGTGGGTAAAAGACATTTTTCATTTTTAATATTGAATTAAAAATTAGAATAAATTAAACAATAAAAATATTTCTTTTAATTAAAAATATAATTATTACGGTAAATATACTATAATCTTTTTGAAGTTTAATTTTTTATTTAAGTTTTTATGTCACTTACTTAAAAAAGTTGACATAATTAATGCACAACGTTTTGTTAAGTGACCATTTCACCACAATAGTTTAAGCTATTGTAAGAGGCTAATTTAATTAGTTTTATATATTCAGTAACGCGCTCCCTCAAGTGAAAGCCTTTTAGGCTTAAAACTTACACAGACTTACTCTACTTTGTGCTGAATAATTAGTGGGTAGTAGAATTTGAATTCACGACCACGTGATTACAAAAGCTTTGATATCATGTTAAGCAATTGTTTCACCACAACAACTTAAGCTGTTGTGTGAAACCAACCTAATTGATTTTATATATTCACTAATATGTTTCTTATTTTGTGTTGATAACAAATGATTACAAAAGAACAACTTTTACCAATTGCTTGGAGGCTCACTTCCTTTTTTATGTCACTTACTCAATGTAATATTGTTTTAATTAATTATATATATATATTTTTTAAATGAACGAGCATTATAAATTTTATATTATAATAAAATATAATTTTAGAATTATAAAATGACAAAAAATTAAGATAATATAACAGAATAACTTATTTAGCAATTAAATAATTAAATATTAAAATAAAAATCAAGGTAATTGACCCTTGATTATAATATAAAATTGCTCAGATAACAACTACGTAAAGAAAAACTTAGGGGCTGTTTTTTTTCCGTTTTTTCTTCCATTTTTTTTTGTCGTTTTTTAAAAAGAAAAATAAGTAAGTAAAACGTGTT
>JANVCL010000002.1:4071813-4088079 GCA_026546855.1 Erythroxylum incrassatum
AGTCGGATCTCCAAAGACTTGAGAAGCATACAATGAATTGTTGCTTTAACAGATATAGGTGGGTAAAAGACATTTTTTATTTTTAACATTGAATTAAAAATTAGAATAAATTAAACAATAAAAATATTTCTTTTAATTAAAAATATAATTATGACGGTAAATATACTATAATTTTTGTGAAGTTTAATTTTTTATTTAAGTTTTTATGTTACTTGCTTAAAAAAAGTCGACATAATTAATGCACAACGTTCTGTTAAGTGACCGTTTCATCACAATAGTTTAAGCTGTTGTGTGAGGCTAATTTAATTAGTTTTATATATTTACTAACGCGTTCCCTCAAGTGAAAGCCTTTTAGGCTTGAAACTTACATAGACTTACTCTACTTTGTGCTGAATAATTGGTGGGTAGTAGAATTTGAATTCACGACCACTTGGTAACAAAGGCTCTGATATCATGTTAAGCAATTGTTTCACCACAACAGCTTAAGATGTTGTGTGAGGCCAACCTAATTGGTTTTATATATTCACTAACATATTTCCTATTTTGTATTGATAACAAATTATTATAAAAGAACAACTTTTACCAATTGCTTTGAGGCTCTCTTTCTTTTTTGTCACTTACTCAATTTAATATTGTTTTAATTAATTATATATATATATTACTTAAAATGAACTAGCATTATAAATTTTATATTATAAAAAATATAATTTTAGAATTATAAAATGACAAAAAATTAAGATAATATAACAGAATAACTTATTTAGTAATTAAATAATTAAATATTAAAATAAAAATCAAGGTAATTGACCCTCGATTATAATATAAAATTGCTCAGATAACAACTAGGTAAAGAAAAACTTAGTCTAATCACAATCTTAATTGAATATGGCATTAGCGACGTTAATGATCTCCATTTCCCAACGTAAATGTCCTCTCAAAGACCACGCGGCGCGGCCCCTCAACTTAGGCTCTTCCCACTACATTTTCTATCATTCCGCCTCCATTGCCGAAAGTTCCAACTTTTCTAAGACCTCTACCTATGTTGTTAAAAAGGGTAATGACTCACCGAGCTCCTCTTCTAATTAGCTACGTACAATATAGTGAGTGACTGATGCCTTTTCATAGTGTTTCTGAAAAGCCTCGACGGATCAGTTTCACGTTGTGAAATTATTTGTCTACCTATGCCTATAGTCATAATATGTTGCTTTTTTATATGGTTCCCTTCCTTTGAAGATTCATTCATGCATGTCAGTGTCTTCCATTATACACAGAGAGCAGAAACATGGTCAAATTATATGTTATATAACCAATCGATCATGATCCAAAGTGAGTGAAAAAAGTGGTGGTATAGAATATTATTACGATTTACATAGTGTATGCCAAACAAGAGCATTGACGTGTTGACTTGATGAAATTTATGTACAGAAGAAGAGGAAATCCCGGCGTGTCATTAGCTCACAGCAGCATGACTAGTCCACAATAAGGACATCACAAGTAGTCAAGTGCCACATTTTGTGGGTTATGTGATGGGATAAGGTCGTCTCTGTACAGATAGATTGAGAGATGGGTTTGCAATTGCATTGCATGGTTTAAAGATGCTGGAGCTTTTTTTGTGCGTGTGTCTTCCGAGGCCACATGAATGCAGGAACCAACACGTTCTACTACTTTTATGTTGGATATGAGGTAGTGAGTGGTGAGGGGGTACCGCAATTGTTTTCGTTTGTTGATGATTCTTCTGTTTCAAGTGTTTTTGAAGGTTTGACAAATTAAAAATGTGATGATGATGAGTTCAATTCCTTGTCTCTTTCGGAACCCCTTGCCCTTTTTTATCTAATCGATGTTGCATATTCTGACTTCCACGATCGCAAACTCTCTCTGTCAAGTCTTCCTTTATTAGTTCCAAACCCTGAAGTCAATGGAATTTATGTATTTCTTTCTTCTTACACAAGAACTAAAGCTTGTTTTTATTTACAAAGCTATATAATAAAAAAGGGTTATCTGATACAAAATATCCTCTTTGTTTAATGGAAAAGGAAAGGGTTAAGCATGTATTCTCAACACGTGGATGATAAGACTTAACAAAGTGAGTGGAGAAAGAGAACCAAGTTTGAACTTAAATCAAGTGTTGATTGAAACGGTTGCTCTTTTGCTGGCATGAAGTGAAGGTGAAGCAAAACAGAGGATGCCAAGTCCTCTTCACTTTGTTAGTGGCGTTTGACATTTTTTGCCTGTTTGTTTGTTTGTTTGTTTATAAACTAATGATTCTCGATTAGATAGTAATGTGCCCTTGACCCGTTTGAGTATATTAGTGTTTTTCTTTGACCCCATTTAAGTAAAATATTAAATTATACAAACAGACAAAACGTGCAAGGCATAAAATATATAAATCTTCCATTCAAAATATATATATATATACGAATCCTATAGAATTTGACGGTCAGATTTTGAGCAGTTTTTTAATTTAATAAATGATTCAATTATTCAAACATAAATTATCAAGAATAAAAAGTGACATGCCACCTATGTATTGGATGTCTACTCAAAATCGTTATTATTCAAATGTGGAATAGCATGTCAACTATGTAATGAGTATAGCCATGAACGTTGGCTATAGAAAAAAGAAAAAAAAGAAAGGGAAATTTTTAACAAAAACATATTTTTTATTATAATAATATTACATTTATAATGTTAACTTGATCACTTACATAATAACAATGAAATAATGTATTTAGATTATACTCACATATTAATACACAATTTAGTACACTTAATTCTTCAAATTTAAAAGACATAAATCATAATTATTGGTACATGCACAAAGTGTTTCTTTTCTCTCTAATTTATTCTTTAATTCATTTAACTCGTTAATATATAGTAATTAAATAGCTATTTCTCAACTTCTGATATTGTATGACTCTATGTTAGCACATAATTAAATACATTTAACTTCTAAATTCCAAAAACATAACCCAAATCCATGTATATACCCATCTTAATTCTGAGTCAATTTTTTTGATTCTTAAAATTTAAGTTAATTGTTTATGAAAAACTGAAGAGGGTAGTAGTTTCGCAGACTTTCTAATTTTACCGTGAACGTCTGTAACACAAACGAAAACAAAAGCAATAAAAAACGAAATAATAAAAAGTATCAGTAATTTAGTAACGCAGTTCGACATACCTTGTCTACGTCTGCGAGGTCCTTACCTAACTTAATACTTTTATCGAAGTATAATAGATTTACCCAATGCTTTACTGAGTTGACATCACTCAGCCCTTGACACTATCTCTCAACCTCACTTTCTGTGAAAGAATTTCACACTCAATAATACGGTCGACTCGTGATAACCTCGTCAGAGGATTTTATCAATAATATTTGATAATAAAGATACGAAATAAACAACTCAAGTGATCAATCAACTAAGAACAAAACAATAATACACTTGAGATAAAAGAGAAGAACAACTTTTCGAAATGTTCAACTCCACTGAAATAAATCTGAAAGTTGTTTACACATAATCAGTCCAACCATGAGCCACTTCACAAGGATGACAGTCCAATGTGAGCAATCTCCATACGATCAATACAGAGCCTGAGTCACTCCAAAGAAATCAAAAGACCCAGTCATGAGTTATTCCAAGCCATAGACACAAAAGTTTTTACACCCACATCCAAAACACACCCACGGCATATCTAAATATGAAACACCTGCACAACTTTTGATATAAGCTACTAAGTCATTAATTTTCTACATTTGGCCACACCTTTTAAAAATTTCGGCATGGTTATCCTGTTGACTATAAGACTCTCACGCAAGATGAACTTCTTCTTTATAGAGACTTCAACATCTAAACTACGTGTCTCAGTTAATGAACCAATAAAATAAGTTACGAATGCAACTCTAACTTAAAATAGAGATCTACATTATCCCAAAAATTTATCATATCTCTTCTCAAGATACACATCTTATAACATCTAGAGCACTATTTAAAATAACTTTTTGAATATAAGTCAAACAAACATTATTAGTTAGCTATCATTATTCAATTAATATCTTATAGGTCCGATTAATAAGAAATACCAAAAATAATTATTTAAATATATAACATATACCCTAATAGTTCCTAATAATAACCGATTAACATTAGAAGGAAAAGGTTTAGAACTTAGCTTCACTATGTTGAAAATGGCCATACAAGGGCGTGGGTTATTATGATTGGTCCAAGGGAAGAAAACACTGCACTAGACATGACAATGAAGAGGGGTTTGCCTTTTCAGGTATCACTCTCCGCAATTAATAATAATACGCAAAGCATGTGCAGTCAATAATGGAGCAACATGACCAACTTCCTTGCCTAAGAGACACGCATATCTATTATCTAGACGTAAGGATTATCTTATTAATAGCAACAGCTTTCCTTTCATGTCTGCTTGTTATTGAATTGAATACGAGATTGTGTAGCATTCTAAAATATGATTACCATTTCTATCGTCGCTCTTTTTTAAAGAGTATAAATCTTTTGTTTAATATTATTTTATCTTATTTTATTTTATAAAATTTAGTTATTTATTTTACAAAATTTATATAAGTTCTATACAAGACCTATATAAATAAATAACTGAAATTTATTAGACACAATAAAATATCATAATATTAGATCGAATATCTAACATGTAATTGACATTTTAATGCTATTAAGCAATGATCAGTCAGTTATCATATCTTGCAGTTCAATACCACCAATTAGCGGCGTTATCAGGAGTCAAAGTTCAGACCTTGGAAGCCGCAAAGGCACTGTGACATTTCTCGTCCAAAAGTAAGTTGGACCAAGAAGTACAATTACGAAACTATTTTGAGACGGAGGCAATGCCCAGAACGTAAAGCAAAGCTAACCCACAAGCAAAGTTCACCAGCCAAAAATGCCACAGATGTCTAAATTCCAAATGCCTAGAACTTTCAGGACAGTTGTTTTTCATGTCATATTCATATCCATTTGCATTTGTACGACCAGGAATTGCTCAAACTTGGAAGCAAGAAACCGGCGAGCAATGAAACTCTAGCCCAGTCAAAGGCAGGAAGTTGTGAAAATGATTGATCATGATTTTCCAAGATAGAAGAATTCAATTTTCTTGTTCTCATTTGAGTGAGTATTGAATAGTCTGCAAAGACGACCAATTAGACGAACAAAGTCATGAAAGATTCGGTTAGAAGAGAATGATTCCAATTATTAGTCATGTCTTAATCGTTAGTGACTGGCTGCCAAATCAATTTCTGATACATAGAATATTCTTTGCCCAAATAGCAGTTCTTTGATTGGTGGCATTAGTCCAAGTACAGCGTGCTATTTCGGTTATTAACCCAATAGAACAGTCTTTACCTTGTTTTATAATAGTGTAAGACAATTTTCAATACATAAGACTCTTCTTGAAACAGACTCGTTGAAGGTTATAAACATTCTTTCTTTTTCAACTTTTTCAATAACTAACCAACATATTTTGGTAGTAGGTATTCGTCAATTACTTCGTCAAGAGTAGAAGGTTCAGATTCAGCATATCTATCGAGAAAGAAACAAGTGCGCTGATCATTTAGCTACTCAAGCCTACTCTACCAGCCCAATGTTGTCTATACTACCACATCCTCCGTTGGTTATCATGGATCTTTTACATTACGAGGGGCGAGGCACCTCTACTGCAGATCTCTATGTTCATAGTGTGTGATGGCTTCAATGGAGCATGTGTAGTTTTCTTTTCCGTGTAAGCAAAAAAAAAAAAAAAAATTACACGCAACTTTTTTTTCGTTTAAAAAAAATGTATTTTATTTAAATTTGTAATTTTCAGACGTCAAAAATAACTTATTTCAAATTTGTTCTAAAAAGAAAAGATCAATCTTCTAAATTCTAATCGGAAGTGTAAGCCTGAGAAGCTTCTTAGAGACAATTTCTGACGGAATGAAAATTAGGCACAGGGCCCATTGGTTTGTGTTCATCGTCGAAGAAGGCCCATAGGTGTCTTATTTTATTATGAATTCACTGTCCAATTTTTATAGACTAACTAATTTTCATATATTAGAATAAACTGTTTAATTTTATTTAAAAATCTTTTTCTTCAATTAAATTTTAACATTTTCGATGAACATTAACAATCTATTTCTTTAATTATATTTATTTTTAATTTTTATTATATACTAATTTTACAACGGTCTAATATGGATTGAATTTTTAAAACCTGCTGGTTTAATTTCAAACTCTTTTTAAAATATTGATAACATAAATCATACTTTAGGTTGTAAATTTCGCATTATCCTTGTCTTGTCGGTCCAAAATTATTCGTTTTATTGGGCAGTAACCATGAAAATGTCGGAGGGCCCAAATTGTAATGGATATCGACGCTATGAATGGATCAACCCGATTCTTCATCCATATTAATTGTTGGGCAGCTTTACAGCAACAGGAAAATAAATGAATGGATCAACCCAATTCTCTATCCATATTACTCGTTGGGCCAACATAAGCTGCTGATTAAATAGAACTTGTTTTAAATGTTAATTTAAATAATTAATTAAATATATTAAATTTTATGTATTTTAATATTTTGTTTTAATTAACATATTTTAAAAATATTATTTACAACAATACTATAAAAAAAACTCACCGAGACGCAAAATATAAGGATAATAAAGAGACAGTTTTCAAATGACCTATGTATAAAAAAAGGAAATAAATAAATAGAATAATGCATATAAAAATTTTAAAAATTGATGATAAGAATAAGAATAACATAACATAAAATAAAAATTTGTTAAATACATTAAAGTCACTTATAATATTATATTTTATTTAAATTTTCTTGTTTAAAAATCATCACGTTTATAATATTATTTATCTATCATATAATTCCCTTTGTCATAATATATATATTTTATCTATTTTATAGTAAATAAGTTTTATATATTTTATTTAAAATAATAAAATTTAGATTTTAGTACAACGCTATTTAAGAGATATAAATAAACGAAAAATTAATCATAAATAACAAAAAGAACTATACCGTAACTAATAATATTGTTAAAAAAAGAATACCTTAAAGAAATAATAATTAAAATAAAAGTCAAGTATATACCAAATAACATCAAAGTAATAATTAAAATAAAAGAAAAGTCAAGCATATACAAAAAGCCTTTTCCAAACGACAACAAAGCAATCAATGCCATTTGCTCTGGACGTTGAAACAATCAGAAGCCTTAAAAGGTGGATTTTGATAAGCCATTGATTCACTTATACCAACCTAAATTTCGGCTGCATTTAGAAAAGGCAGAGGTCTTGTAATCCATTTTCATGTAAAAGGTCAATAACTGAAGAAAGTGCGTATTTCCATTCTGCATTTAGATGTTCTTGTTGCTTGTTTCCCGGGAAAGTGAGAAGTAAAAAAGAAAACAATTTACAGCCACCATTTGTCAAAAAACAAATTCCTCAATGAAGGCTCTCTTTTATATAGGGTTTTGAGCTCAAGTCATGTAAGAGAGAAATGAAGAATTTTTTTTTGTTGACGATTCTCTGACTTTTTGGGCAAAACTCTTTAATCGAATTAATTTGGACGCTTTACTTCTTGTGATAATGTGAAAGTTGAAGCTATTCGAAAAATTGGGAGTTGATGGGAACTTAACGCTGAGTAAGAGAGGGTTAGTGATCAATTATCAGCTGAATGATCAGTATGTGAAGACTCCTTGTGTTCAGAAGTTTACAGGTTATGTAGGAACCTGAGAGATTTTAAGATTCTAGATTTACCTCCTCTAGGACTCTTGGGGTGGAGTCTTAGGAATTTAGGATTAGTCCGGCTAAGTTAGAATACCTAATGTAATTAAAAAAAGAAAAAAAAGAAAATCAATACGTGTACGCTCCACTTCAGAACTGGGCCACTTGTACACCGGTCAATGGCTTACCACTCGTTACTTACAATAAACAAATGTGTAGCAGAACCCTCCCAAGTCCCACCCCCCAAAACTCCACCCTCTCCGCATTGAAACTCAAAATTTTCTGTATTCCAGATCTAAGATATATATATCATATAGCACTCGCCGAAGTATCTCATTTCGGTTTACAGTTTCATTTCAAGCTTGGTTCTATGATCTCCTCTTTTCAAGCTTTCTTCTCTCCGTGAACTTAGGGTTTCGTTTTCCCGGCGAATTTGATGCTACTGTTTGCTGTGAGAAACCGAAAGTTCCGGATTCGATCATGTGATTTGTCTAACTGAATCTATGGCGTCCATTCGTCGAACGCTTTCACCGGCGTATCAAGATCGTACGCAACTGAATGGCGCTGTCAGCTCTCCGTTATCCATCGGTTCGCCCTCTCACAAGCTTTTCTCTAACTCCGGTAAATACTCGGCTTCTTCTTCGTCGTCGTTTCTCTGCTTCAGCGAATCATATCTCCGCAGGTTCCTCGCCGCCGCTTTCTCTCAGAAGAGGAAAGGATTTCGCAGATTTTTCTACAGGTGCTTGCCGTTCTTCATTCTCGGCTTCTTGTTAGGCATTTTTCCGTTTGGTCACGTGGATACCGATCTCCGCCACCCTGATTTCTCGTTCGAGATTAAGCAGCCGCACGTCAACGCGAGACTCGACGAAAACAGCAGTCACGGCATTAAGCGCCATGATTTGGCGGTTAATTCAGTGAGTCTAGTGGTGGATACACAGCCGAAATATGTTCCGAGGTTTGATTATGTACCGAGAAAGCAACTGATCGTCGTTACGCCGACGTACAATCGAGCCCCGCAGGCGTATTTCTTGAATAGGTTGGGCCAGGTTCTAGGATTACTCCAGCCTCCGGTGCTGTGGATTGTGGTGGAGATGAAAGTGGCGTCGATGGAAACGGCGGAGATACTGAGGAAAACGGGGGTGATGTATAGGCATCTGGTGTGTGCTAAGAATTTGACTAGCGTGAAGGACCGAGGAGTGCACCAGAGGAATTTAGCTTTAGAGCACATTGAGAGGCATCGGCTTGACGGGATCGTCTACTTTGCGGATGATGATAATGTGTATTCGCTGGAGCTTTTTGAGAGCTTGAGGGAAATCAGGTCAGTTTTCAACATTGATTTACTTTGCTTAAGAGCATTCGTGTGGTGGATGCTATGTCATTGTGTTAGCTGTGAATGTAGGATCTGAATTGCTCTTCAATGTGAGTTTAAGTGTTTATTTATTGGACTTCTTATGGATCTAGCTTTGGGTCCATTTGAGATGAGCTTTTGAAATGGTATTTTAGATGAGAAAGCATGTCAATTTCATGCTAGAGAATGACTACGACATCTTAAGCACAGAATTTTCTCTGCATCACAAGACTTTTGCATTGTATATCTGTTTGTTAAGAGTGCTAGACTTATATTCTGCAATGACTGAAATTTGCCTTCTGTGATGCAATTTCTTTGGAGATATTATTGTTATCATGCTTCTTTCTCTGCTGCTTTGATGTTTTCATCTGTAAGTTTCTAATATGGCTATACTTCTATAATAGCCGTTTTGGCACCTGGCCTGTTGCAATGCTTGCACAAAGCAAAAATAAAGCCATATTGGAAGGTCCAGTATGCAATGGAAGTCAAGTCATTGGCTGGCACACAAATGAGAAAAGTAAAAGACTCCGTAGATTTCATGTTGATATGTCAGGATTTGCATTTAACAGCACTATATTGTGGGACCCAAAGAGATGGCAGCGTCCATTTTTGCAACCAATTCGACAGTTGGATACGGTGAAGGAGGGTTTCCAAGTATAGTATATGATCTTCAGCTTGCCGTTTTGTAGATATTCTTTCTAATAGACTTTGTTGTTGGTGTGTATCAAATATGATGTTGAAGTGTATAATGTGTAAATCGCCTTGCTTTATCTAGGAAACCACATTCATGGAGCAATTGGTTGAGGATGAAAATCAGATGGAAGGTATGCCATTCGGCTGTTCAAGGATAATGAACTGGCATCTACATCTAGATATCCGTGGAATTTTCTATCCAAGAGGCTGGGTACTTCAGAAGAACCTTGACATTGTTCATCCTGTTAAGTGATGGTCCTTCAACTGGAAATTTTGCTGCTAGGTTCTGAAGAGGGTATGTTCATGATCAATGTCTTGATGCTTTTCAATTTACTTATTTCACAAGAGAAGTCCTAAACATGAATCTACGAATGTTGACTTAATATGGAGGTTCAAAAAAAGGAAAGAAAAATTAAACAATTTTCTTGCTTTCTTTTTTGTCTTCCTTTGGGCCCTTGAAGTATTCCTCTGAAAAATTGAATTCAAATTCTGGTGAAAATGCACTAACCTAACTCTATATGCATTACTCGTTTTGCAGTTTCATTTCTGTCCTTGTTCATGGGATTATCTGAGCACAGTGTTCTGGCATCTGCTCTTTCGCCTCCAAGTAAACATCATAAGGTGCTTTGAAATATGACAAAGAAATAAAGATTCTCTCTTCTTTATTCTTTTTTCCTTCTCTTTGAACCTTTTCGTATTTGTTGTGCAGAAAATTCCTAGCCCGCAATTCTTTTATAGAATGAAATTCAGTTTTTGTCGTAGGGCCAGCTCTTTGTTTCTTTGGGTGGGGTGTATATTTTTGGAATCTATGGCCCTCCAACGAGAAAGTTAGCTATGCTCTGGGGGGAAGTCTTCTGATCTTTCTTTATGTTTCACCTTACTTTTTGTTGATTTTATAGGTTTTTCTTTTCTTTTTGTTAGACTCTCAAGCATAGCGGCTTCCCTTCTCATGGTCCAATATTCTGAACTATTTTGTAATTTCATCTGACCTTATGTCGTAGAATATGATTTGGGTATTTTTGCAAACTCCAATTCACGTAAACAGATTGACAGCGTTGAAGCTTTATATAGATCTCTCGAATTAGAGAATTCAACGCCATTCTTTCTTGGCACTGTACCGAAATTCTTTGTCCCTTACTTTCTAATTAGTACAAAATTAAATGCTGCTTTATGGACATCTGAGAGGTTGACCAGAAACCAAGCTTATCAGCGGTACTTTTTTTCTATGTATAATGTTTCAAAATTATCCTGTTTTTTTTTCCTCCTTTGTTTGATAAAATTTGAGGACTTGTTTAGAACTTGAATCTTGATGGATGAAGGGCCTATTAAACCGTTGGATTTTGTCTACTTGCCTTAATTTCGCCCCTTTGTTTGGTGCCTACACAAATTTAAGTATTCAAGCGTTTCATTAGGCATCTACTTGAAGGAATTAAAAGAAACGCCTTCTGGTCACTTGGACCGAAAGACCTGACAACAGATACAGCTATATGAAATGTTGCTTAACAACCTCTGACAGCTAACTACCAGATAAGGTTTGTCCCACGGCCCGACACACGATTCTGAGGATAGTACAGATGAAACATTATGCTGCTGCTTTCCAGCCCATTTGCTAGATCAAGAAACTGCTGATATTGACCTGTTAATGCAGTTAATTTTGGTACTAACGGTAGCATGAAAATTGAAGGCTTTAATTATAATACAACCAACCTGGGACTAATCGAATTAAGCTAAATGACATCAACACCAATTACCATCTATCTTATGTTACACAATGATAAAAAAGGTACATTTACATAAGCGTGACAAGTGCGAGCCTGTCTCGATTAGGAATTAGTAGGTTTCACAAATTTCGCATTATAACAAAGTTTAGAATTGACAGCCTTTTAAATAAAACAGTTATATGGAAGAGAAGGCTATCCTAGATTAAAATAAACATATTAAAGTAAGTTTAACGTAGTTCATTTACAAATATTTGGACCGATGTTATCCATAGCAATGTAAAGCTTTTCATCCAACTTGTATCTCAATCAATCTCCAGAAACTTGGTCGGATATCAATGGCACAACATTTTCTGTTCCTTCTATTTCTGATTTTGAAAATAAGATCACCACATGGTCACATCTTTCGTTGTCTTATAATGCTTTAATTCCCAACAACTTAATTAATCTGATTGACAGCAAAATTATTTTAGGACCTTTTTTATTTTTATTTTTGCTTCAAATTTAATAAAAAAATCTATTTGTTTGACTTTTTATTTTGGTTTTTTTAGTTTTTTTTGACTTTTTAATTTCGGTTTCTTTTAGTTTTCATAATTTATGAAAATTATAAAAAGTAAAAATTGTTTTTTTTGTTTTTATAATCTGATTTATTATCAATTAAATATATATTATTTAATTATTTAATATTAATTATTAATAATAATTACGAATAATATAATTTAAGATTATATATTTAATTATTTAAAATTATGAATAATTTAATTTTAATAAATTAATTTAATTTAGACAATTAATTTGAATACTAATTTTAAAAAATGAAATGATCTTAATTTCATAATTGTTAATAAATATAATTTAAAATTTAAAATATATTCAAATTATATAAAATTCTAATAAAGTCTGCTTTAATAATATTTAAAATAAAATTATTTATTTTAATAAAAATATATAATTTTTTAATGATAAAAAATTATCTTTAAAATTTATCAAATATATAATTATTATCAGTAATAAAAAATAACTCTATTTACATTATCAAATAAATTATGTGGTTTGGAATTAATTATGTGGCTGACAACATAATTTGAGTTACATAAATAACCTCTTCGTAAAATGCAAATAGAAGGTTGTGTACAATTGATATCCTTCCCTTAATCCTCACAAAACTATAAGTTTTGTACAATGGTGTTGTTGTTATTGTCGTAGAAACTAAAAATTAAAAAATTTAAACTAAAAATCATAATAAAACTTCAGAAGTGAAACAAATGGCCCCCTCAACATGTAACTAGAAACATTACAATGCCTGCTGCTAAATGAGCTATTTGGTGCAAACTGAGGCGTTTTACACCATTACATCGTTCATTTGATCTTCTCCATCTCTCAGCCCATTTAAAACAATTGCTTAGAACACAGGACCAGCTGCAAGAATCTCCTCTGTCAGCTTGTTATCTTTTCCAATTTTATGATTAGTGAATACCTCAAAGTTCTTCCTGAATAGGCTAGCCAGCTTCTGCAGGGTAGTTATGTAGGCCATTTTGTCCATCCTCTACAATTCAAAAAATCAACCTTGTTGCTCATTTGTAAACTATGGTATATTTTTTATCTTCCAAACACATTCATATGATTGAATGAAACAGGAGCAACTTACAGTGTTCACAAGATCAGGAATTTCTGAAGGCACCCCCTCAATTTCTGTTGGGATTTCAAGTCCAAACACTTTAGTTTTCCTATACTTGGCCTTCAGGAGGTTCCCAGAGTGTATAGCATCAATTATTCTCCGAGTGTATGCTAACTTGATAGGGCTTCCAGATGCATAGCTGCATTGGAACATCGTATTTAGTAATTACTCACTGAACTGAACAGATATTTTTGAACATGTCAGGTCACAATACCTGCCACCTGACCATCCTGTATTTACATGCCATCCTGTAGCTCCATGCTTCTGCATCTTTTCAGCAAGCGTTTCTGCATACTTGGTAGGATGCAACATTATAAATGCTGCACCGAAACAGGTTGAGAATGTCGCTGTTGGCTCCTTAATTCCATCCTCTGTACCAGCAACCTGTTCATTCAACATCACAGTCAAAGTGGGATCCCTGAAAGGGTACGAGAAACATGTTCGTATTGTTCTGAAGAAAGACAGATTCATAAAATTGGTTTAGTACCAGTGCTGTATAGCCTTTGATAAAGTGATACATGGTTTGAGCCAAGTCCAGTTTGCTAACAGGTGGGAACACACCAAAGGAATCGCATGCCAGAAGAACAACATTTTTGATATGGGGACCTACACATGGTATCTTGGCATTTGGGATGTACTCTATAGGATATGCTGCTCTTGTATTTTCTGAAGCAACAAAAGGTCAAATTAATCTTCTGGTATTCAGGTGATTGTAACATTCAATTCAACCGGGTTGAGAAATGAATTGATTAGTACCTGTAAGGTTGTAACAGATTTGTCTGCATAATCTACTTCCCTAGTATGCTCCTCGAACACCACATTCTCCAGAACTGCAAGACAAGCATATTTATTAGCTTCCATTCAATCAATACCACCATTGAGACGCCTAAAAATTAAAATTTCAACTCATATTTCCTCTTTGAAAGTTTTCCTCTTTGGGCATAGATTTTAGAAGATCGACACATAGTCGTCACTCAACAGTCCCAAACTTGATGGCATTCCAGATATCAGGCTTCTTTTCTTGTGACATATTAATGCATTTAGCATAGCAGCCACCTTCAATGTTAGACACACCATTCTCACTCCAGCAATGTGCGTCATCTCCAATTAAGTACCTATTATGATTAGTAGAAAGAGTTGTCTTCCCAGTACCTGCAACAAATAAAACCACCCGATTAAATTCGTAGGCAGCAAGATCACAAGTAACATTGTCATCATGTATCAGTTGGCAGGGAGCTGAACCCTCCAGAGTGACCATGACGATCACAAACAATATTGTACCTGATAATCCAAAGAAGAGGACAACATCTCCATCCTTCCTTATACTGCAGCCAGAGTGAACAGATAGAATCTGACGCTTAGGCATCAGATAGTGCATGACTGTGAAAAGACCTTTCTTTATTTCCCCAGCATATTGTGTACCAAGTATGACCATCTCCCTCATCGCGAGATTGATGTCTATGCTAGTAGAGGAAGTCATGTACTGGGTGTAGCGGTTACATGGAAACTGTCCAGCATTATATATGGTGAAATCTGGAGTTCCAAAGTCCTCCAGCTTTTCAGGTGTAGGTCGGATGCACCAGTAACCCACCCACCCGATTATCAAACATGTCACTAAAGAATAATCAATTCGAAATTACAGATTAATTTCATAATTAATCAACACAATTAATTAACACTAGGATTGCAACGTCCTAGATTCAATAATTGGATGGATAAATACCTAGAACTTGAGGAACAATTGAATCCATTATTATTTTCTGTGAAGCGAAGTGACAGAGACGTAGAGAATTGACTACTGCTATTCCAAACCCTGATGAAAAACTCGTACAATTCTCAATGGGGCGATTGTATTTAAGGTTGGCTAGCAATAGGGCCTCCTGTGCATTACAATACACGGCCAAGCCTACTCATCATAGTAAGTCCATGAACTCAGGCCTAATGACACGTATGAGAGAAGTACCATTGACATCTAATTAATCAGAGTTTGTAAAAAATTATGTTTATTATGCTAGTCCACAAAATTATAATAAAATGCTATCATTTTTACACGTGAACAACATAACCAACATCAATGAACAATAAAAACAAATCCCCAGATTAATATAACAATATGTGGCCATAATAGGATGTCAAAGTAAAGCCAACAATCTCTCAATCATAAGTTCAAAATGAGGTTACAAGTATCTCAATAGTATAGAAATCAGACCCGATAGGAGTACTGATAACATATATACAAGATACCCATATCTCGATGACCTAAACAAAATGAGTCATAAAGAAATGCAAACAAAATGGTGATCCATTTGTGTAATACCAAACAAAATGGCCTAAGCATCCACCCAAGATGCCAACTAAGATTTAACAAAATATTTCAAAACAACAAAATGAGATTGAGTACAAAATGTCTCTAACAAAATGCCATATATATATAAACATTTAAATATATCTGTGCAGTATATCAAGAAAGTATATGGCAATAACAATAATAGCAACAATTATAAGCAAAAGTCTCTAGACAGAATAACAAAATAGTCAAATACAATGTTGCTATTAAAATAACATAAAAGACAGGCTCCCACTAATCTAAGGTATCAAAAGATCTAAATAGACCCATACGGGTGACATGATTCACAAAAGCTTTAACATTCAAGCCTTTGGTTAGAGGATCTGCCACCATAAGATCAGTAGGTATATGCTCTATACAGGTCTGAAACTCCTTAACCTTCTCTCTAACAAACATATACTTTGTATCAAAATACTTTAAACGCTTGGAGTTCTTGCATATTTGAGAGAAGCCTACCATAGCAGAGTTATCACAATATATGGTTAGAGGTTTGGAAACACTCTCCATAAGATGAAGCTCAGAAATGAAATTCCTCAACCATATTACCTGTCGAGTAGCTTCATAACAAGCCACATACTCTACCTCCATAGTTGAAGTTGCTGTAAGTGTTTGTTTAACACTTTTCCAAGATACAACTCCTCCAGCAAGCATAAAGATATATCCTGATGTGGATTTGTGATCATCAAGGCAGCCACCATAATCAGAATCAAAATAACCTATCACCTCTGTTGGAC
>JANVCL010000002.1:4091776-4110038 GCA_026546855.1 Erythroxylum incrassatum
AATACAGATCACCCAGAACATTAAATTATGCCCTAAAGCTAATATCGATAGGATATTGAAAACTTAAAGACATAATTCAATGAATTAAACAAAACATTAGAAACCACATTGATAAGGACAAACCGATAGGGTAAGTGCATCATTAACATAGTATCTAATGTATGCCCAATAACAACATCACAATAACATTTTCTAATAATTGGTCTCACGATAGGCGAGCTCACAATTACACAAAGTGAATGACAATAGTCCAATAACATTCTTCAAGATTGTTCCTCTAGGTTCAGTTAGCACCACAATTACAAAATTAACCATGGTAATCATATAATATAACATTATATGCATAAATTACATCCAAAATTAATTTTGATGCATAACTACATAAACACTGAGAGTACACAAGACCCCACAAGCCCAAATAATACCAGAAACAAGTAAAAAAAATTTCAAGATAAAATTCAGAGAGTACAATATATTTTTATTAAATTTAAAATTCGGGAAAAATAAAAATAAATATTTCTATTATCCAAAAATTCCAGAAAATATCACTAATTAGAACTGGGCAAATGGAGCAAAATGGAAAAATTTGGGACAAAATAGCCAACGGATCAGGCCTCACATGCCTGCACGCATCACCGGTGCGCGTGGGGAAGACTAAGCCGGGTCGGGCTGTGTCTTCTCCACCTGAAAAACCAAAAATTTGGGTTGTACGACCCAATTCGCAACCCGGTTCGAAAAAATCGATATCTTTCTTGATTTTGATCTGTTTTCAACGAAATTTGTGTCATTAGATTCAAAATTTAACGATATATCAAAAACCTCCATTAATTTCACAAAAAAGGCTACTGAAAAGAGGTTCGAAAAAATCAAAGATACGGTTTTTTGAATAGAGAATGGTTTTCATGGTTTGTTTTCGGGTTTTGGGGTTTTAAAGAACAAAAAGAAAGTTCAACACTAAATCGAAATAAAACAATAACAACAAAATCAATTTCACAGAGATTAACAAAACAGAATTCAAAATTAACAAATTAACAAAAAATGAAAAATTTAATATAAAAAATTACCCAACATTAGCGTTCATAATTAGGGTTAATTGGCCCTGATACCAATTGAAGAATAATCAATTCAAAATTACAGATTAATTTCATAATTAATCAACACAATTAATTAACCCTAGGATTGCAACATACTAGATTCAATAATTGGATGGATAAATACCTAGAAATTGAGGAACAATTGAATCCATTATTGTTTTCTATGCAGTGAAGTGACAAAGACGCAAAGGATTGACTACAACTATTCCAAACCTTGATTAGAAACTCGTACAATTCTCAATGGGGTGACTGTATTTAAGGTTGGCTAGCTGTAGGGCCTCCTGTGCATTACAATACATGGGCTAAGTCTACCCATCATAGCAGGTCCATGAACACAGGCCCAATGACATGTATGAGAGAAGTACTATTGACATCTAATTAATCAGGGTTTGTACAAAATTATGTTTATTATGTTAGTCCACAAAATTATAATAAAATTCTATCAGTCACTACACTAACTTCACATCAATATCTACCACAACTTACCCTCCTCTCTGTTTAACGAGTTATGCTTGAGGGTTAACTTTTGGGAAGTAATCATTACATGATAAGTAAAACAGAACATATTTTGTCAAAACTTTTCTTCACTTTCGCTTAACTTTTATGGCAGAAATGGAATCTAGTTCTGTTGATTTTGATTAGCAGTAACAACTTACATGTTATGCATGAACAAGGTATGGTAAGCCCTTGTAGATACAATACGGACTTTAATACGGTGTTCTGGATTCCAGTTAAGAAATTGATCATTCACAAAGACCGAAAATTTTTGCATACAGATTTCCAAGTGTCATGGAACCAATCGTCTTTAGTTGTCAGAAAAGAACACAAGTAACTTGTTTAGTTTTAGTTTGGTTCAAGAAACATCGATTGAAAAGATGAAGACAGTCTGAAGAAGTGGCAAAACCAAAAGTTGGATAAGGCACACGAAAAAGGAAAATCCAACCTCACTAAACTTGGATACTATATCCCACCTTCCCAGTAAAAGCTATGAAATGTTGTATCAGAATTGGTCACTACTGTACCCATAGAACCTGATCCAATATATAATGACATGCAAAGGCATTAACTAGGCTTGTGTGTAACACATAGCATGAACTTTATTGCGTATTTCAGATCGTTCATGAAAGAGAAATAAACAAAAAATGTCAAATAGCTGATTTTGGTTCCATTCTAGCTTCCGAGGCAGTTTTTGTGGCTAAAACGAGCTCCAATTTTTTGGGACCTTTATGGGAATCGTTCACCGACACGTGGTTAATGTCTTTCTACAGTTTCTTCAAAACATAAGCGCTCTTAACAGGTCAGAGAATTCGTATACTTACGAATGATATGAACAACTACAGGAGACCTTAACTTTTATATATAACTTCCATATTAGGCTTCTCCATCACATGTCAGATATGGGTCTGATCCATACTAATCGGGATTCATTTTTCTCCAGGATTTCGACCCATTGATTTAGAACATTATTAGGCCACTTTATTACTTTTATCTAGATCAAATTACATAACTTAACTGATAAGTTATTTAAAAACTGAAAAATACAATTAATGGTTGTCCAACTTTATGAGAAATGTCTAAATTATCGAACATTCTCCTCTTTGGACAATCATCAATTGCAGTTTTTTTTAACTCGAGTTTAAAAAAGTTTGAAAACTCGGTTAAGTTACGCTACTGTATTGATACCAAATTTAAAAATTAAAAAACATAAAGTCCAACATTCCGTCTTGCAAGGCTTTCGATACCGAAAAATATCAAATACAAGTGTCATGTGTGACACAGGTCCAATATAATCACTCATATCTAATACCTTACTAACATTAATAGGAAAATGGATTATGACAAACTAGGATGATACATGTATAATCTAATATGTATTATCTTCGTTTGTAGGTCTTGATTTCTCCAACTTTATGTTAAACTGCAGCAGAGAAATCCTGCTTTCTTTCACCAAATGTTAAATAGCATTAAAGAAAACTTGTTTTCTCTCATCAAATGCTAAATAACATTAGAGAAAACTTTTATGCTCTCTAACCAAATGCTAAACTGCATTAGAGAACCTTTATGAGATAAAAAACTTATATCCTTTTATGTCATATTTAAACGTATAGATATCCAATTTAAACTGTATGTGTCTAAATGACATAGGTTCAAGGTCAATTTGTATATATGCCCAATGACCTTTAAAAAGCTTAAGATCGACACAAATCTTAAGACTTTCGTATGTATTATGACTATACACAAGAACATTTATTATTGAGGATAAAAAGATGATCTTCTATATTAATAAATAATCATAACGTCATAATACATCAAAATGTATAAATATATAAGGAGCAAATACAACGATCCCTAACTCCTATTATCTGAGGACCTCAACATGCCCATACTGGATACATGTTTAAGAAATACTAGTAGGAGAAGTCTTTTAGTCAACGAATCAGCTAACATGTCCTCGGTCCTTATATGCTCTACTTCGACGTCACCTTTCTGAATCAACTCCTTTATGGTATGCTTAGACCCTATGATATTCTTGTTGTTAAATAATATTGTAGCAAGATTATCATAGTACAACCGAATAGGTCTAGCTACCGAATCTACCACAAACAACTCAAAAATCAAGTTTTTGAGCCAAACCGCCTGTGTAGCAACTCTATAACATGCAACAAAATTTGCATACATGGTCGACGAAGTTACCAGTATCTGCTTGAAACTCTTCTACAACACTGCACCATCTGCCAACATAAAAATGTACACTGAAGTAGATTTATGATCATTCGGACACATAGCAAAATCAGAGTCTGTATACCCTGTGAGGTTTAAATCATTGACTTTCTTGTATGTCAACATATAATCCTTGGTATCCCTTAGGTATCTCAACACTCGTTTAACCGCATTCCAATGGTCTACACTTGGGTTAGCCGGATATTGACTCAACAATCCAATAGCAAATGCAATGTCCGATCTAGTGCACACCTGGGCATACATTAGGCTACCAACTGCACTAGAATACAGATCATTCCTCATAACCTCTCTCTCAACTTCATTCTTTGGGTACTGTGCCAAAGATAATCTCTCACCACGAGAAATAGGTGCTACAATAGGTCTATAGTCAGTCATATTAAACCTTTGTAACACGCGCTCAATGTATGCTTTTTATGAGAGGTTTAATAAGTGCTGAGATCTGTCCCAGTGAATTTATATACCGAGGACAAAAGATGCTTTGCCCAGGTCCTTCACGTCAAAATGCTTAGCCAAAAGTTGCTTAACTTCATGCAATATGGTCAAGTCATTTGACGTGAGTAATATATCATCCATATACAACAGTAGGAAGATAACCTTGCTTCCCCTAACCCTGTAGTATAAACATCTTTCAACTTTGTTTTCCACAAAGCCGAAAGATATCAAAACCTCATCAAACTTTATATACCATTGTATGGAAGCTTGTTTCAGACTGTATATTGATTTGGTCAACTTACAAATTTTTTTAGTTGTACCTTGATACTGAAATCCTTCAGGTTGCTCCATCAATAGACCTCCTCATAAAGATCACCATTCAGGAAAGCAGTTTTTAACGTCTATCTAATCGAGGATATATGAGAGAAGGTAACATCAAAGTCAACTCCTTCTCTTTGAGTGCATCCCCTGGCAACTAATCACGCCTTAAACTGCTCAACTTAATCCTGTGTGTCCTTCTTAGTTTTAAATAGCCACTTGTAGCTGACAGGTTTGCGATGTTGAGGCAAATCAACTAGCTCCCATACTTTATTGTGCCTCATAGATTGCATTCCATCCTTCATAGCTTCCCATCACAAGTATGCATGGGGTCCAGAAACAATTTCTGTAAAAGTAACTAGATCCATAACACGTCCTATATCATAGTCTTGTTCACCCAAATAGATTCTATAATTTGATGAGATAATAGGTCGTCTCTCTTTGGTAGATCAATGTAACTGTATAAGTTCTCATACCCCAGGAACCCCTACTCGAATAGGCATATGTTCCTATGCCTACATAGGCATGGTACTTGGATCTTGATCCACTGGACCTAACTGTATGAGTGATGGATATGAAATGATCGTCGTATCCATCCTACTATCTCCTGGAGGGTGTGAGGGTTCACTCTCATCATGGACATCGTATTCCAGAAACTTAGCCTTCTGTGATTCCACTATTTTGGCCCCTCCTTCTCTACAATAAAATCTATAGCCCTTAAAGTGGTCAGGATATCTTACTAGATAGCAACGAGTGGAACGAGGTCGTAATTTACTCTTATAAGGATTATATAACCGTAGCAACCCCACACTCGAATGTATGTAAGGTTTGATTTCCACACTTTCCATAATTCAAAAGACGTCTTAGGTACTGACTTATTTGGGACTCTATTTAAGATATATAATGTCGTCTTGATGGCTTTTCCCCAAAAGTATTCGAGTAGGTTAGTCTTGCTCTACATTGACCTCATTATGTCCTTTAGGGTGCGATTGTGCCTTTCGGCCATACCATTTTGATCAGAACTATTCGGCATAGTGAACTGGGTTACAATTTCAACTGATTCTAAATACCTGAAAAAATAGACCTTTTTCTTGTCCTGCAACTCCATGTCTGCCATAGTATTCACCTCCCAGGTCAGATATGACAATCTTTATTGATTTTTCCAACTGGTTCTCAACCTCAGTCTTAAAGATCTTTAATTTATCAAGAATTTCAGACTTTTCCTTAAACAAGAACACATAACATAGTGGGAATAATCATCTATAAACGTCATAACATATCTAGCATTACATAATGTGGCTGTATAGGGTCCACTAACATCTGTATGCATGAGCTCAATAAACCAGAAGCACGAGTTGACCCCTTTTTCTTTATCTTGGTTAGCTTACTCCTGTAACAATCAATATATGTTTTCGGATCACCAAAGTCTAGAGTTGGGAGAATGTTATCCTTTATCAATCTCTTAACCCTCCCCCCGGAAATGTGGCCAAGGCGTTTATGCCATAACATGTATGATGTTTCCTTTATGAAAGCTCTCTTACGAGTAACAGGTTCGAAAATATAAAAAGAAGTATACATTTCGTTAGGGGTAAGACATATTCAATATAATATGTAGGATAAGAAGGCAGTTTCGATATGTCTTGCATTGATAGAAATATTTACAACCGAAGTATCAAATACAAAATAATAACCCTCTTTATCCAAAACTGACACATAGATCAAATTTCATCTAAAAGACGGTATATAAAAAGTGTCTCGTAAAATCGGTACAAACTTTGTGTTGAGGTTCAATCCTACATTTCCTACATACAAAACGTCCACTTCTTCATTGTTACCAACCATCAGCTTCTCCTCTCCTTTAGTCAGCCTTCTCGTTGATCTAAATCCTTGCATTATGGAAGCAACATCATTAGAAGCTCCATTATCTAGCCACCAAGAACTTGATGTGACTATAACTAAGTTGGAATCATAAATCATATAGGTTGAGGAGTTACTTGATAGCTCCTGTTTAACCTTCTAAAGTTTATACTTCGTGTAATCAGCCCATTCTTCTTACAAAAGAAGCACCTCATACTCTTCATGTCATGGAGGCCCTTAGCAATGCTAGACTGTCTAGTCTGAATCTGTGTAGGGGGTTTGGATTTCTTAAGAGTACAAAAGCCAAACCCCCTCCAGAGTGTTGTGCTGACGTCAACATTATAGAGATGCTGATGTCAGCACCTTTAATAAAAAAAGGAAAATTTCAGAATTCCTGTAAAGGTGCCCCAGGTCCTTTTGGGTCAGTTTTCGGGTCGGAGAACTTTTAAAGTGATTTTTTCAAATTTTCTGGATTATTACATTGGTAATTGGATTCCAGAAAAGGTTTTTAAACTAATTTTGAGTGTATTTTTGTGCTCCAAACTACACATAAGAGAGACACTTAAGGTTTCATGTCTCGTCTGGTAGGTTCAATATTTGAGAAAGTACGATAGTCACTCTCATTGAGTTTTTTTATATAAAAGTCTCAAATAAAGTTTAAAGACAATGTCTTCAGTACTGATATGTGATTAATTGACTGTGCATTTGGTTTTTGCATTTATAACTGATTTTCACATACATTATGCCCATATAAAATGTGAAGATGACATAAGGATGTATCCCTTGTGTTTGTGGACTTTCTAGGGTACTGATGAGAATGTAGTCACCAAAGTGGTTATTCAAGTCAGTATTTTTGGATTGTTCTACTCACAAGTCAGTATTTTCCCTAATGAGCAAACTTCCCATATGCTTGTTAGACCATGTGTAGAGCCTACCTGATGAGTTAAGGTCCATCAATTCCACCTTGTTTAGCAGGTTATTGAATTTTTTATGTCTCCAAAATTGAAATCCCCCCTTCAATCTCATTAGAATTTAGCGTGAAATTGAAGTCCCCATTCACTAACCAAGCTTGCTGAATAATTGTTTATAGCCTACACAAATCCTTCCATAGTTGTTGCCTTTGAAACCTAAAATTAGAAACGTAAATAAGAGTAATGTCAACATCAAGTAATTGACCTCCTAAGTGACATCTCAAATTTAGGCATTGGTCACTCTCCTCAATTTTTTGAACTACCATCATCTCTATGTTTAAGGTCATTGAGCCCTCTAGTGTTCCACACCAATATTGTCATTAAGGGGAAGACCCCCTTTACTTTGATTTTTCCCTTTTTTCTTGTTGACCTCCTTGAGTTAACAGATTGTAAGAAGGAATTTTCATTTCACCTTTGTTTTTATTGTTCATACTAACCTCATCAGTACTCACACTAACTGGGAATTGTGAAATATGTTCAACAGGATCATCATCAACTCCTTCAGAGTCTCTATAGCTACTATCTTATATTGCTTTGAACTATTTTTTCTCCTGATGTTGAGGTTGCATATTGCCATCAATACTAAAACAGTTTTGTTCTTCAACATTATAGACAGTTATAGTAGCCTCAGATGTTCCATGACTTCCTATATCCCCATTTTCCAGCTTTTCTGACTGCAAATTGGATACATTTTCATTCACTCCAATAGCCAATGGTTCATCTAGTTTGCTATTGTCTTCCTAACAGTTTGTATTGGAATCAAGCCCTATAATTACCTACCAACTAGTTTGGAATTTCCTCCCTATTGGCTGCCACTTCTTGATGGAGTTACTGGGTTTCCAAGGGTAAAAAATAGATATCTCCTTCTTTAGTTCACCATTGCCCCTAGACACATAATTTAGAGATTATCTGGTAGAGAAGTGGTCTTCTTAATCTCTATACATATTTTTGCATACCCAATTCTCTCTATGGAAGCAGTTTATAAGTCCATATTCCAAGTGAGCTAGCAAGGTAGCTAAGCCCCTCTATGGTCTATAGTTCCAAAGGGAGATTATGGAAATTCACCTATATAGGAAAAGTGTCCACTTTACCTCGATCCATCTCCATGCTTGGCTACCATTTCTGTATGAAGAGAGGTTGGTCTCCAATATGCCAAGGCCCTTGCTCAATGATGTCGTTAAGCTTATTTTCATTAGAGAACTTAAACAGAATAGTCCCATCTTCATACAATATAACCTTCTCCAAACCCTTTATATTCCATCTGGATTGCACCTATGCATTAATCACAGGGTAAGCCAAATTTTTGTTTTAAAAGAGTCCGATTAAAGCAGAGGACCACACTTGAGCTCCTATTTTTAGAAGTTCAACTGGGGGACTACTGATGATCCCTTCATTCACAACATTATGGAAATGCTTAAGGGACCCTTTTTAAGGTTTTGTGTAAAGCTTGTTCTTCTAAACTCCCATAAGGTTGGTAGCTTCTACATTTTCACCAATTTTGGTGAGTTTAACCGCATTGCTTATTTTACTAAGATCTAAGGCCTTAGAGAGAAGAGTCTCTTTGGATGGTACAGGGAAGTCTTCTCAAACAGAAGAAGACTCCCCTATGTCCCTAGTAACATTCAAAGCCTTAGGAAGGCCCTCTATAAGGGATGAAAAACCTAGTGAAAGAGGAGCAGACGAAGCACGAAGACAGCAACAAAACTAGAAGTGGAAAAAAGAAACCAAAAATGGAAAGTGCAAGGGGCAGAAAGGTAAGCTAGAGAGAAGTCGGAGAACAAAAGCTAGAGGGGATGTATTGTTAGCTTTATAATATAATTTGTTAAGTAGTTTTAAGCAATAATTAAAAAATTAAACTGATTCGACCGATTTAACTTTAAAAACTTTAAACCATTCAACTTATTGGTTTGGTTTAATTTAATAATTAGCTATTAAAAATCAATCAATTTATTAATTAATAATCAATTTTGTAAACTATTTATTTTTAAATCAAAATAAACTAATTAATTTTCATTTGACAGTCATCTTCTTCAATTAAACTTTAATCTCTTCAATAGGCAAAGATAGTCACCTTCTTTAATCCTAGTTTAGGTTCTTCAATTTTGTTTAATATTTGTTATATACCAATTTTTGATGGTATTGAACCTTTAAACCTTTTATCTTGTCGGTTTAATTTTTGGTCTAATTTTTAAAACATTGGTTTTAAGTACGTATAAAGAATAAGTAAGTGTTAATTTTTTTATTTTTTACTGTTTAGTTTTAAACACTAATGGTTAATCCTTTTATATAATTTTTATTGAAAATTCCTTTTATATAATATTGATGATTACGTATTACAATAATGTTAAAACCAAATTGAATTGGGCTGAATAGTTGATCGAAATAAATAAAAATTGACCTAGTTTTCTTGGTTTGGTCTATGTTTATAACTACTATAGATAAAAATTGGTCAGTTAAGTAATATATAAGTCAGTTTGTTAAATCGTAACTTAGAATTAAACAGTAGGTCATATACTTTCATTTAGTCTCTTCTACTCTTCTTTGATTTTTAGTCTCCTTCTCTAAGCACACTTCAATCTTTCTTGAGACTCTTCATATTTGCTCAATCTTAGACAAATATTAAGTCTCTGTCATCGATCAAACTTCATCCTCTTTAGTTACTCTCCAATTTTTATTAAATATTTCTACTAGTCTCTTATTTGAATTGATTTTCTTTAACTTTTTATTTTACATTAACCTCTTCTATGTTTCTTCTATACATTGTTTTCATTTGTTGTGTCGACATATCATAAGTTAACCCTCCCTTTTGTTGCTTTTTTCTTTTGTTGGTAGACACAGAAGACGCAAGAGTCATGAAGATAAAGTTAAAGGTTGTTTTCAATTTCTTTATTTTCGTTTCATCTGTATTTTTAGTTCATTATTATAGGATTTTATGACTTACTGGTTTTTTTGTTCTAATTTATGAATCTATTTTGTGTTTAGGGGTTTTCTATTGAGGTTTACCAAGTTGTGAATTATTTTGCTTTCCCTGATACTACTCCTCTAAGAGAATTACTTACTGGCAATAAGTTTTTCTAATATCGATACAAGTGTACAGTGAATTTGGTAGTGCTCTTTATTTACAAGAAATTGACAAGTTAGCTTTTTTGTTTTTTGTTCTCTCCCTTGCTTTAAAAATCCCTGAGTTTCTATAATGGGATGTATTGAAATCTACTTTCACTAAGGTTTCTCTATTCAACTGATATGATCACTAATCTTTACTCTATAGATATCATTTACAAGTGCACTTATCGAATTATAGTATAATATTAGTGAATATCGAATTTTGACTCTGTAGGGACTACAAGTATTAGTAATGACCTTTTTTTATTCTCTAACTGACTAATTAAAATGATGATTTAATTTAAACTGAAATTCAACACGATAATAAATCAGAACACAGATAACACTAAAATTTATCAATATCAAATAACTAGTACCTAGGTAATTAATCTCCATAAAATCTCTTAAGTATTAGCTCTTTATCATGCATTTCAATTATTTATCATTGGACCATGAAAATGCCTATCTTATGATAATATCTTTCCCAAGGCTATTAATAACTAATCCTCAATTAATTAACTTAAACTTTTTTCTAATTAAAACCCCTAAGATTGTATTACTCGATCTGTGAATTTCACTATTAGTTTTGACCATAATTCAGAAGATTTATGTTGACCTATTATACAACTCCTTCTAATTATAATAGATCTATTCATACAAAAGGATTTCTCAATCTCAATCATATAAAGTCATATATTAAACTAATATCCCATACATATTACTTCAAGACTTAAAACATGCAATTGAATCATAATGAATCAATCAATCAAATTGCATTAGATAAAATATCAAATTATAATATCCATCCTAACTTAGGGTTCTTCATACCTAGGCACTAAACAAACTTAGTTCATAAACATAAAGAACAAGACAAACATCAAAAGGTCAAAAGAATAATTAAATAAAAATATTACAATATGTACATGTGTGCGTGCGTGCGTGTATGTCCTTTTCTGTAATATAATCCCCTTGAAACATCAATGGAAAGCTATTCTTTATTGGATCTCTGAAGTAAACTTCATGTTTTCCACTATTATAGGTCCAAAATTGTGTCTTAAACTCTAACTTTGACTCTAATTGTTGCTCTCATGTATGTTCTTCATAATTGCCTTTTATAATGCAAAATTAAGATTTTTGGATAGTGTGACTAACCATGAACCTCAAAAATACTTTAGAATTACGCACTTACATGTTTTTAAAAGCTTATACGAGTATAGGACACGACTGTGTACATTACTTACATAGACGAGTATCGTCACATGAGAAAAACAACGTCTTCAAAGTTTTACATGTTTATAATGACTTACACAATCCCTTACAGGACTGTGTACCTCTAAAAGAGCTTTAATTGTTCCATTTTATCCCCGATGTCTCTCCACTTTCTCTCATTTTGATCCATTAAGGCAATTGAGACTTAAAAACATACTAGAAACAAAATAAGTATAAAAACAATATAAAACTCTCAAATATCAAGCAAAACAAACTAATACAGGAAAAAAATTCCATTAAACATTTAACACCAACCAGTGGTAATGTTCCATTTTGGATTGGGTAAGAGTTACAATGTAGATGCAAACTCGAATAAAAATAATTGTCTATATATGCATTTTTGCTTTTTTGGGGTACTTTCAGTTGAAAATTTTTAGGATAGCTGGGGTACCATAGAGCATAAGTGATTAAAAAGATTCGAGCTTGTAACATGTTTGTGGTTAACTATATATAAATGTCAACTTAGGTTGAAGATAGCTTTGCTGTTATTTCCCACATATGTTCCTAAAGTCTCTATTTAATTAACTCATTTACCTAAATTAATTTCATTATTGGTGATGCTGGAATGAAATGTCTTGGTATTTAGAAACTAATAATCCCATATTTAACTACTATATATTTTCTATGTGATATTTTTATGAGATACAACTTGATGTTTTCTAGGAGAATACTTACAACACATTGAGGCTGACAAGTTGACCTCTGTATAGTTTATCATGTTTAAAGAAGAATGATCAAAACTTGTGATTTTGTTACGGTTTATGATAAACCTTGTAAAGTAGAAATTAATTAGTTAATAAGATGATATTCAATTTCATAATTTTGAGGACGGTGTTTAAAAATAAAGGTAATATATGATATTAATTCTTGGTTCAATCAATCCAATTTCATATTATATAAGTTTCTTATTTTCAAATTCTCATTTCATATTTATATTTAATTCAATAAAATAAATAAAGAAATATTAATCAAAATTTTGTTTGTTTTCAAAAGATATTTTAAGGAGTACTAAGACAAGCAAGGAAAAATTGTGGTGTGAAATTTCATGTCTATATATGCTTTTATGTTAATTTTAAGCTTAAGGCTTATTTTTATCTAGGCCATTTTGAACTTAAGTTTTAGAAACTTTATGTTTCTTGTTCAAACTTTTAATTTAATGATGCATTTTTCTTATTCCTAATTGCTTACGCTTTCTTATTTCATTTAGTCAATAACATTTTATTTTGGCCAAGATGTGTTTTAGACCACACACAACTCTACTTATCTCTACATGTTGCTTATAAAAGCTTAACAAACTAAGCTCAAAATTATGTACCAATCCAGTAGTACATTCCCTTAATTATGGATTCCAAGTGATTAGCCTCTCAAGTATTATGATAAATGATGAGAGAACTTTTAGTATCAATTAAAATATGATATGGAATTTCTATCAAACCCAGGTGATTATGTCTATATTCTAAATTGATGTTAAAAGTTAAAACAATTATACAAAAGGTTATTTAACAATCTTCCTTTAAATTAGACACATTTCAATTGAAAGCTATAACTTATTATAGTTAAAATAAAGAAGTAAAAGGATACTTAACCGTTGGAGTCTATCTTTAAGAAATGGACATTAGTCCTTCATTGGTATAAGAGAAGAAACTAAGTTAATATTCATGGTCTACTAATGTATATCAACTTATAATCCTGGATCTAAAAAGTAAAAACAAGATGGTAAGTAAAATTACAAAAGCTTTATTTAAGATTTTGTGGAACAAAACAAGGAAAACGAGAAAAATGTAATCAAAATAAGATCAAGGAATACAAATAATGTAAATGGTAATTAGTAATTACAACCAATGAGCCTAAATTGGAGTAATATATGAATATTCCAATTTATCATTAAACCCCAATAAAGTGATGATAACATATAAACCAATATAAAATGTTTGTAATTTTTTTTGACATAATTATATAGTAAAACCTTTTTACCTATTTTTTATGATGTAATATTATTATTTAGTTAGTATCAATAGGACAAGTATTTTGAACATCTTTTGTTCTTTTTAGAATGTTCAGATCTTATAATTGTGCATAAAACTATTTATTTTTTATATTTTCATATTGAAATTATAATGGAGAATATGGAATCATCATAAAAAGATTTGATGAATTTAACATTTTCTACTCGTGATAAGTTTGATTGAACATGAAATTATTTTTCTTCTTCTCAAACATTTGATTGAAGTATCCAATATAATTGCATATTTTACGGTAGAATGTTTAAAGAGGGAGAAATTTATAAAATGAAAGAACATCTTACTGGTGTTGAAGATAATATTGCTTCTTGCAAAAAAGTTTCATTTGAACGTGAGAGGATTGAAAATTATTTGTAGCAACAAGTGAAAAAGAAAAAGAAAAATAAAGAGACTCATAATATATCTTTTGGAGATGATGAAGTTCAATAGGTATTTAATAGAAAGAAAAAAGAAAGTTATTATTGACATAGATTTTCATTTTCCTCCAATAACTACTCTTAATTCTTAATCTAGTTTCAAAAGTTTTTTATTTGATAAAGAAGTTGTTTTGCGATGCAAACAAGCATGAGACAAATGATTCTATCATTCATATAATCCTTTAAATGCTTTAAATTCATCATATTTTCAATAAGTAATAAATGCTACGATGATGATAGGTCTAATATTTAAGGCACCTTCTTATTATAAGATTCGTGTGTCTTTACTTTAAGATTTAAAAAAGGAATGTCAGTTGATTATGGTAACATATAAGTCTAGTTGGAAAAAAAATGAAGCACTATAGCAGATGGGTGGACTGATCAAAGATAAAGAACTTTGATTAGTTTATTGGTTTATTGTAATATTGGAACAACTTTTATCAAATTTTTTTATTATTTTAATATGTTAAAAAGTGTATGTGCTTTATTTGGATTATTTTATAAATTTGACGAGTGGGTTGGATAAAAAAATGTTGTGCACTTTATTATAGACAATGCAACTAATTATGTATTAGTTAGGTACTTGTTACAATCAAAGCATGAGTATATTGCAATAAGTTATCAAATAATGCAAAAGGAAAGAGGATTACAATATTATTATGGATAATAAATTTTGGATGCTTGCTTGATTATTATAAAGATTTTGGGCCCATTTATAAGGTTGTTGAGAATTATAGACTTATATGAGAAGATGAGATGTATAGATCTTGCAAGACAATTATGAATCTTTTTAAGGGAAGGAGAAATTATACAAACCTTATATAGATATTCTTAATCAGAGATGAGATAAGTATCTTACTCGAAGGATCCACTTAACAACTTACTTCCTCAATTTTTATTAATTATATAGTGGAGATATATATACAAATGTTGATATTGTGGGTGGTCTCTTTGATGTGATTGAATCGAAAGGTATTTTGATTTTCTTTAATGAAGAGCAATCAAAGGCAACAAATGAAACTAAATTGTATAGTAAAGGTTTAGGAATTTTGGTAAATCTTTTGCCAAAAGAGAATTTACGATTAAAAACTGTAGCCTAGTAAGTTTTCATACTTTTAGTTTATCCTTTACTTATTAATAATATCCTTTTTACATTTATTACTATTGATTTGAGATGTAGACGAGTGATGAAGATTATTTTATAAAAGTGCTCTAACGTTGAAAAAATTTGCCATTAGATTACTCAGTCAAACAACTTCTATATTAGGTTGTAAATGTAATTGGAGCATTTTTAATGTATTTATACGAAAAAAATGAAATCACCTTGAACATTAAAGATTCAAGACCTTATTTATGTTCATGTATTTTATTTTACTTTTTTATTTTTTCATTAACTTTTTTTGTATTATTGACTTTATAATTCCTTTATTATGCATTCAAGCCGCTTAGTAAAAAGAGAACGTATGATCCAATTGATGTTGATTGTATTAACCATACTAATTTTTGGATCGAAGAAGAATAATCATCTCTTGACCTTGATTATAATGAATTTTAAAAGGTGATTTATGAAGAAAATATATTTATCACGGCAAATAAATTAAGAATAACTAACTGACGGTCAATTTGTAGCGCCCTAATAACCCCTGGGAGGATATTGCGGATGCCGCACACACAGAACATACAGAATACAAAACATTTCATAAATGCATTTCCAGAATCTCATACAAACATACATTACATATCATAATTTCAGAAAACAGCCTGAATTAAGCTTATTACAAACCTTTAAACAAAAATCCAAAGTCATATACAAGTCCAAAAACAAACTCAGAAATACATTTTGAGCAAATCAAAACTCAGACTCGTTTGGCCAGTGCGGTTGACCTGTCCCAGTCCTTAAGTCCTTCTCTCTGAACCTACACGGGGCAAATCTACCGTGCTAAGTATATAGCTTAGTGAGTAATAACTAATCTATACATAAACTGACAACTCATCACACTGAATCATGTAACAACATCAACATGCATTCAAAGATTTCTTTAACAGTAAGTTGAACATAATGTATTTCAGAATAGATTTTTATAAATAACAGGAATGCATAACACAAGAGGATATAAACCTTCAGAATCAGAACATAATTTAGTTTATGTCAAATCAAACAGATATCAGAGTGAAAAATCAGATGACTGCTAAATCCATTTACAGAAGTGGGTAATAGGACTTATACAGAAAAGACCAAAGTCTCGACACTGAAGTGTCATAGAAAAGACCGAAGTCTCGATACCGAAGTGTCAATAACAGAAGACATCGAAGCGTCACATAAGAGACCGAAGTCTCGACATCAAAGTGTCGATAACAGAAGACACCGAATTGTCACAGATGCAGCTGCAGACCCTTCTAGGCATGCCTATTTACCCACAACTAGGACTTAATAGATTCAAAAACAAAAATTTTTGAAATTCAATTTAAACATATCAATCTGACGGCTTTGCAAATCATTCAATGGACCAAATCAATAGAAAATAGAACAGTCAAAGCAAAACTATCAAAAATTTCTTACTGAATTTCTTACAAATTTGATCATCTAAATTACTTACAAAAGCTTCCTCATTGCTTATTGCCTCGAAGTCCCGACAATATCTGGAATCGATTGCTCTATGGGTTCCTCTAAAACATTTAATGCAAACATATATCATTGTTGTGCACAATTATGAATTCAATTATGCACATTCATATATACTGAATATGTATGAAGCATATTCATGACAAATTCTGGGTTTCTTATCCTTAATCTTGTCACATTATTGATCATATGAAACCATACTCAATTCCTCAATCCAGATTTATTTCACAATCAACTTTCGGGTATACTTTTCTCAATTATTCTCATCAGGAAGGTGAGGTAATTAGGTAATAATTTCTTCTAGAAAGTTTTCCCTCTTTGTCTTAGGTTTCTAATAATACTAAGGTCATCCAGTTTGGTTAAGTATAAGGCATCATTGACCAAGCCATCGTCTGATGCATCATTGACTGAATCCTTCGTCTGATGCATCATTGACTAAGCCATCATCTGATGCATCATTGACTGAATCCTTCGTCTGATGCATCATTGACCAAGCCATCATCTGATGCATCATTGACTGAATCCTTCGTCTAATGCATCATTTACCAAGCCATCGTCTGATGCATCATTGACTGAATCCTTCGTCTAATGCATCATTGACCAAGCCATCGTTTGATCCATCCTTGATCATTAACCAAGCCATCGTCTAATTCCCTTTTGACCAAGCCATCGTCTGATTCACTTTTGACCAAGCCATCGTTTGATTCCCTTTGGCACCAAGCCATCGTTTGATTCACTTTCGCACCAAGCCATCGTCTAATTCCCTTTCGCACCAAGCCATCGTCTGATTCACTTTTGCACTAAGCCATCGTCTTTTCCAGAAACTCAACTACAGATTTGCATCTTCTTCATCTCTTCTCCTAAATCCTTCATCACATACTTGAATACTTACATTCACTACTTCATTTCAATCCTATATCATCTCAATTTATTACAAACACAATTCAAAATCAAATTAATACTTCAACAATCACAAATCTGAAACTCCATATATTCATCCTCTCTCTACTGTAATTTTCATCCCTTCAGCAAATTCACAAATTCACAACACTCAATAACCTCATATTCAATTCCATGTACTCTTACTACTCATTCATTAAAAAATTCAATTCATTGAAATAACCAATTTCCTACTCCTCTTTCAGCTCAACAATAACTAACAAACCAAAAATTCAAAATTAAAACATAATCATTTAAACATCGTATATCACTATTCATGCAAATTCCATTTTACTGCACTTTATTTCTATCTTTTGTTCAATACAATCACTTCATTTACTCATCTCAGTATCAGAAACTCACTAAATTCATTTTCCTTATCCTTACATTCATTTCAGATCACCTCAAAACCATGCATGCATGTATATATTTACACCGTAAAAATATCAACAACAAACACTTACTTGTTTCAACAAAA
>JANVCL010000002.1:4116179-4135231 GCA_026546855.1 Erythroxylum incrassatum
AAAAATATATAAAATAAATATTAGTTTATAAATAATAATTTTTAAATTAGTTATTTTAAAAATAATATATTTTTATTAATACGTTATTAATAAATATTATATAATAAATTAAAATAAATAATTTATTTTAATTTATATTTAATTTATAATTATTATTAGTAATAAAATATTTATTTATTTTAAAAATAAAAATTAGAAAATCTCATTAAAAGTTTAACTAAATAAAAATTAAAAAAGCTTTGAAAAAAAAGGGGGAGATAAATTTTAAAAAAGAATTGAAAATTTTGCAACTTAGTTCCTAAATTTTTCAAAATTTTCGATACTAATCGGTATTATTTTATATTTTTCAAAATTTTCGATACTAACCAATATATGACCGGTATTATAAACAAGTCAATATTTACACTCAATACATAAATACTCCTATTTTATACTGTTCTTTAGTAGGTACGATATGTACCACCCGGCACGAAATGAAATTCAAAATCATGCAAATAATGGTTTTTAATCAAGTAAAAGATGCCTACGGTGAAACAATATTATTAATATCTATTAATTTGTTTTGACATAGCATAATGAAATCTATTAATTTTTTTAAAAAATGTCTATTAATTTTAATTAGATCATAGGATTAGTGTGATTTGGTATTGTCTTATCATATTGGTGACTTGATAATCCTATCCCTAAACGTGAGTCCAAGTTCCATCCACGACCGTTTGGATTCCAAGTTGAAGTTGTGGCAAATAGACACCCTTATGTTATTGGTGTCATTTATGTTCGTGAGTTACTTTCTTTTAAGCTTCGCCCGCGTCATCTACCGAAAAAAATATACACCCTGAAATCTTGGGAGCCGGTCTCAGTCAGTACTTTGGTGATCCCCCGTTTCCCACCTTATCTTTTTCATACATATCAACAGATCTCATCAAATCTAACGGACAAGAAAGTGCCACGATGTCATATGCCTTCTTCTAGTTCATGAACACACACACACAACCAGATTCCAAGATTAGAAGGTACAATACTCTCGTCTAGATTTTAGCAGTTTCGGGTCAATCCTACTTTATGAACCATACCCGAAAAATGTGGTCCGAGTAGAGGACGGACTTGGAAATGGAGTGTGGATAAAACGTGCTGGCATCCACCAATCAGAATTCTGGAATCCCAAAAGAGAGAGCGACTACGATCCTCCAATCCTCAGTCGGATTTGTTTTTTATTTTTATTTGTAGTTTTCCCCAATAATCCCACTAATTCAACTCCCAATTGTGCAAGGTCAATAATATTGTACCGACCAATTACTTTCAATGTCAAACTAAAACTAGGAAAATCAACACTAGGCTATAAAGACTACACACAGGCACAATGTTGGCCACCCGCCCATCTTCTCGCTCCACTTTGCCGGAGGTCGTTTGGCATCTCATAAACCTCTCCGGCCACTCAAATTCCTTCTCCCGGGCAGGAGATTTACGGTTAGGGTTTGAACGCTATCTGGTTGCCATGGCTGTTTCGAGCGGTTTCGCCATCACCTTGGTCGGTTCCAAATTGGAGACTTTGTTGTCGAATTCTTCTTCTCCGTCGTCGTCGGTGGCGTTTAGGGTTCGCATGTGTCCACCGTTACAGGTTCGGTTGGTCCGCGAATCGGGTCTGAGCAATCGCAGAAGAATGTTGGCTAAGAGAGAAGGGGTGAGATGCGATGTCGCGGGACCGGCTACGAACGCCGTTATTGAGACTGACGCCGGCGTCGATCCGGCGATGGTTTCGCGCTTGTCCGCTCTTGAACAACTAAAGACGTCAGCAGCCGATAGTGAGTCTGATTTTCAACTGATTTAGGCTTGATAAATTTTGTCTTTGTTTTACCGTCATTGTTCGTCGGATATTTATCTGCCTGTTAATACTGTTGAGACTGTACTGGTTAATTCAAAACTGACATGGCTTTCAGGAGTCTGATGTACGATCAGGTTCCACTTGCAGATTTTGGGGTTCTAAAAGAGCTTTCCATGCATTTATATTTCCAATATTGTTTATACTAGTGTTTGGATTGTTAATTGGAAGGGTCTGTCAAAACTGAAAGGAAAAACGTGTCCCTTTCTGATAAAGGCCAGGATTTGAACACCTGTAATACTTGGCGTGGTCTTACCCTACCTGTATCTGTTTACCTTTGTTAGATTGTTCGACCGAATAATTGTACATAATCCATCTTTTGATGTATTACCGTAAAGTGTCCAACTTGTGTTGTTATCTGATTGTCTTGTCATTCACCTTTCTCAGGATATACAAAGGAAAGAGCCAGCATTGTGGTTATTGGCCTAAGTATTCACACTACTCCTATTGAAATGCGCGAAAAACTTGCCATTCCAGAAGCTGAATGGCCTCGAGCCATTGGGGAGTTGTGTGGATTGAATCATATCGAAGAGGCTGCCGTTCTTAGCACCTGTAACCGAATGGAGATATACGTTGTTGCCCTGTCTCAGCATCGTGGGGTGAAAGAAGTGACTGAATGGATGTCAAAGGTCTTTTTCTTTCTTTTTTGTTATGCTGTTTATTGACTACTAAACTATCTTTTCTATTTTCTGTTTATTCTACACCATTCAAATAGAAACCAAATGTGATTTTATGGTTAAGGAACATGGCATTTTTTAAAACATTTACAGCAACTGATTCTCTGAGTAGCTGCCTTCTATTATTTTAGTAGAATGATCTCAATCATCCCTTATGAATAATCTTAGATGTCCCTAATAAGACATCAATTATTGAGATTTAGCTTGTTCTGGTTTGAAAATTTTGATTTCCTTCTCTTTACTGTGTTTCTAACCAGTTATCTTTTATTCTACTTTTGCTACAGACAAGTGGTATCCCTGTTTCAGAAATTTCTCAGCACAGGTTTTTGTTGTACAACAATGATGCCACACGACACCTCTTTGAAGTTTCTGCAGGACTTGACTCTCTTGTTCTTGGAGAGGGTCAAATTCTTGCTCAGGTTAAACAAGTTGTGAAAGTTGGACAAGGAGTTGTTGGTTTTGGGAGGAACATCAGTGGGCTGTTTAAGCATGCAATCACTGTCGGAAAGCGGGTTAGAACTGAGACCAATATAGCTGCTGGGGCGGTTTCTGTAAGTTCTGCAGCTGTTGAACTGGCTTTAATGAAGCTTCCTGAATCGTCACATGCCAATGCCAGAATGTTAGTTATTGGAGCAGGCAAGATGGGGAAGCTTGTCATAAAACATTTGGTGGCAAAGGGCTGCACAAAGATGGTGGTAGTTAACAGAAGTGAGGAAAAAGTTGCTGCCATACGTGAAGACTTGAAAGATGTTGAGATTATCTACAAGCCCCTGACTGAGATGCTAACTTGTGCTTCTGAAGCTGATGTGATATTCACCAGCACAGCTTCAGAGGCTCCATTATTTTTGAAAGAGCATGTTAAGGATCTTCCCGCTGTTGGTTCTGAAGTAGGTGGTTTGAGGTTATTTATTGACATCTCTGTTCCACGAAATGTGGGCTCATGCGTCAATGATGTCGACGGTGCACGAGTTTACAATGTTGATGACCTTAAGGAGGTTGTGGCTGCTAACAAAGAAGATCGTCTCCGGAAAGCAATGGAAGCTCAGGCAATTATCCTTGAAGAATCAAAACAATTTGAAGCTTGGAGGGATTCGTTGGAAACGGTTCCTACAATCAAAAAATTGAGGGCTTATGCTGAGAGAATCAGAGCTGCAGAGCTAGAGAAGTGCCTGTCAAAAATGGATGATGATATGTCAAAGAAGACAAGGAAAGCCGTGGATGATCTTAGCCGTGGTATAGTGAATAAACTTCTGCATGGTCCAATGCAGCATCTGAGATGTGATGGAAGTGACAGTAGGACTCTTAATGAAACCCTTGAGAATATGCATGCTTTGAACAGAATTTTCAGCCTTGAGACAGAAGTAGCTGTATTGGAACAAAAGCTTCGAGCCAAACAAAGCCAGAAGTAGTACCATCCTAATATTTTCCCTCAAATCATACCTCAGTTCACTTTTTCAGAATTGATAAGGAAAAAAAGAAATTTCCTCAACTTCTTGCCAGTGTTAACCCCATTTTAGTCTTCAGTACGACATTGAATTGTAGAGGTCTCTTATAGAACCTCCATTTATTTCTTGTGAGACGCTTTTTCCTAATTTCCGTTGGTTAAATGTGTCCTACTCTTTCATATGTAACTCTTCAGCTTTTAGGAAAATTTTTAGTGAGGTGAGCTTGATCCCTATACCGGTTTGTGCCTGTATCTTGTATGCTGATAAGTCTAATCGGCTGTAATTACTTTATTTCTTATTTTCAATATAGAGATGAGCTTTTCTTACCATTTTTCTTAGAATACTTACCCTCTCAGTCCTATTTTTCATTGGAACAAGTTATTTTCAGCATTCGTAATTGATGATGCTTAAGGTGCGGTGGAGTAGGTGAAAGCTCGTATCTTTGAGCCTTGATCTCCAGTTCGTCAAATCAATTCAACCGGACTTCAGCTCAGGCATTTGAGTATGACAGATTTCAATTTCGGATTTCAACAAATTATTTGGATTCCACTAATTATGAGAAATCTGATTGACTTGACTTGATGTTAAGAGGTCAATATATATTTGATCACACTCAGATTTAATCCGATGATTAGGTCTAACCAATTGAAGAAAAATGATATTGCTACTGTATTAATCTACAATCTTTAATGGTATGTGATAATGATAATAATATCTTGAAAATACCTAATTAATTTACGTATCATATTAAAAATATAAAATGTCTCACATCAATATTAATGTGAAACATAACAATTAAAATTTTTATTTAAAATTCATTTTTATCGTAATTATAAATGTTCAAATTTATTTTAAAATTTTATTAAATTAATTGTTAAAATTATTTAATAATTCATAAATTATATAATTCTTAATAAATTAGAGACGAACTCAATCTAATTAATATTTATAAATTTAATATATCCTTACTTTTAAGAAATTAAAGTAACAACGGACTTTTAATCAATTAGTAACTTTAAATTGGTAGATAAAAAATCAAAAATTACCAATCCGAGGCATGTCTATTTTCTTAGTGCATACTAGGACACCGAGTCTGAGAAAGACGTGCTTACAAGAATTTGAACTTAGGATTTCTTAACATGGCTGCCTTCATTCCATTCGACCCTTTTTATGCAGCAGCCAACGTTATACCCTTCATTCCATTCTTAATACTTAAAAGGCTTTATAAACTCACAAGAGACTAGAATACGAGAACTCTAATATTTAGAACTTTTAAAAGAGACTCATGAACTCAGAAAACCCAGAATACAAGACCTCCAATATTTAGACCTTTCGGAAAGATTTTACGAACGAGTTGGACCACACCCTAAGATGCACTTCCTCCATATTATTCCTCTCTTGTTTCATATACATCTTCCTTCATATCCTGCACTCGCAAACAATGCTTGCTTTATTTCTTCTGAACTCATCAATACCCTGCGACCCAGTTCCTGTAATTAAGAACAGACAGAACACAAACTAGCCATCTGCATCAGTCATTTAGAAATAAGAACAATACGGCTTTGATGGCCGAAATTTAACCTCTGAGCAAGAAGCCTGCATTGAAAACTCATTGAAACAGCTAATAACACATTGTTGAATCTCCACTCCTAATGCTTCTAAGGTTTTTACGGTTGATAATAACAACCCAGGCTTTCCTGCACAGCAGATCTCAATTCGAGTACCTGCATTTCTTCTTTGCACGTCGAACTGTAGATGGAACAGTTAAGAAAATTGTTTTAAGGTATTTCTTAAAGAGTTCTATAGATAAGCACAGTGCATGTACCTTAGGTGAGTTCCTCACTACGATTTCACTTGATTTTATGTCCTTCAACTCATCTGAATCTTTACCCACCTGAATTTCCTGCTGCAGGAACTTGATTCGCTCCGACAGCTCCTTTATGTAATCTATTGAGTCTCCAAGTATGGATGTCCTGTCCATCTGGTGCAAAGATTTTGAGATATCAGACAATTTGACCTCCTTCAAGTGCAAGAAACTTATCAAAATGGTAGTTTGGAGCTGCAAAACTACTTACCTTGCTTATCTTGGGAACTATTGATCTCAGCAATGAGAGCCTGTCGTTTAACCTCTTTCTACGCCTTCTCTCAGCCATTAGATTCTTTGATGGCTGCCCATCAAGCTTCTTACCTCGAACTTTTCTTCCTGGACAAGAACCAATGTTCAAAACAGGCACTTCAGGAGGCTCAGGAGACTGAATCAGCTCATCTTTGCAAGTAGCTTTCTTCTCGAAATCATGGCCATCATGAGCTGTAACCAGACCATGATCTTCATTCTCCAATATGGATATTGGTGTGTCTTCTTGGAGGGAAAATGGTAGCGTCTCAAATGTGACACGCGAAGACTCAGTAAACTTTGGTACTGAGAACTCATCTCTGAAATGTGATGCAGATAATTCATCTCCAAACGGGAAGCCATTTATTCCATTGAAGCAGTAGTAGTTGTTGAAGTCTTGTTGCAGTATGGAGAATTCTTCACAGAAACAATCATAGTTCCAGCTACAGCTACTAGATAAAAGCTCGCTCATTTCCGCTGAGAATTGAGAAACCTGGAAAGTTTTCCCAATTCTCTCCACTCTGTTTGTAATTCCTGTAAGCAGCTCTGTTCGTCGAGCTTCACCCCTCACTCCCTCAGTATCTCTCAACCTTCCTCGGGAATGGACAATGCCTTGGTAACTGAGCTGCACGAAGTTGGATAATGTATAGGACAAACAGAAAAGGACACCATTGGATTATAATAACAAGTATTTTAGTATGCATTATTTGGTAACACTATGATCCTTTTCTCTTTGTTTTTTTCCGGTGCTTGGGACTAGAGTCATGTCTTTTTTCACCAAAATCTCTGCAACCCAAACAAACAAAATAATAAATTCGTGTATCGCTGAAAACTTTGACGCCCCCCTGCTGTCTGAACCGGAAAAAGGACTGGAGCTAACATCAGTCAGGACCTGACACCCTATTCCCCCTGTTTTCAAATGATCCGGCCATTCAATTTTCGCGAGTCCATTGTAGGGATGAATTTTTATGAAATAGAGCAGGTATATAGAGTATTAGAAAGAGGTGATTTGATCTTATTGTTGAAAAGGAGATCTTTTGTTCGCCTTTACCTTATTCTCTATGTCAAGTGATCTTTATTATTCAAATTATGTGGGTCTCATTTATTTAATAAATGAATTTTTATTAAATATAGTAGAAAGAAAGTAATAAGAGCAGACTGGTCTTATTGTTGGGAGAGATTCTCCTATACTTCTGTTCTCAAATGATTTGGTAATTCAATTTTTGTGGGTTTTATTTATTAAATAGATGATTTTTTATAAAACATAGTAGGAATAAAGTAAAAACAGGTGATCTGGTTCTATTGTTAGGAGAGAGCCTCTTTGTTTCTCTTACCCTATTTCCCCTATTCTCAAGTGATTCTGACTATTCAATTTTTGTGAGTTTCATTTATTGTATAGATGATTTTTTATAAAATAAAATAAAAACAGAGTAATGAGAACAAATGATCTGATCTCGTATCGTTATAAATGAATTTTTATGAAATAGAGCAGGTATAGAGTATTAGAAGCAGGTGATTTGATCTTACTGTTAAAAAAGAGATCCTGTGTTCCTCCTTACCGTATTCTCCTTGTTCTCAAGTGATCCTAACTATTCAATTTTTGTGGATCTTATCTATTGAATAAATGGATTTTTATAAAACAAAGTAAGAACAAAATAATGAGAACACATAATCTGGTCCCATTGATGGGAAAGACTTCCTCCTATACCTATGTTCCTAAGTGATTTGGCCATTCAATTTTTGTGAGTCTTATTTATTAAATGAATGAATTTTAATGAAACAAAGTAGGAATATAGTAATAAAAGTAGGTGATTTGGTTCCATGCTAGGAGGGAGATCCTTTGTCCCCCCTTATCCTATTCCCCTTGTTCCCAAGTGTGGTCTCATTTATTGAATAGATGGTTTTTTTTTTTAATGAAATAGAGTAGAAATAGGGTAATGAAAATAAATGTTCTGATCTTGTATTGTTAAAAATGAATGTTTATGAAATAGAGCAGGGTAGAGAGTATTAGAAATAGGTGATATGATCTTATTGTTAAAAAGGAGATCCTTCGTTCTTTCTTACCTTATTTCCCTTATTCTTAAGTGATCTGACTATTCAATTTTTGTGGGTCTCATCTATTGAATGAATTGATTTTTATAAAACAGAGTATGAACAAATTAATAAAAACAAGTGATTTGGTCTCATTATTGGGAGAGAGATCCTCCTATACCCTGTTCCCAAGTGATTCTGACCATTTAATTTTTGTGAATCTCATTTATTAAATGGATGAATTTTTATAAAACAGAGTAATAATAAGGTAATGAAAACGAGTGATCTAGTTCCATTGTTAGGAGGGAGATCTTCTGTTCCCCCTTACCCTATTTCTAAGTGATTCTGGTTATTCAATTTTTGTAGGTCTTATTTATTAAATAAATAGTTTTTTTATAAAATATAGTAGAAACATAATAATAAGAATAAGTGATCAGATCTCCTCTTATTCAGGTAAGAGTAGGAAGTGAGTAATGGTTACAAAAGATCTCATTCGGCCAATAGAAATGGCTAATTACGTCAAATATAATTCAACTTATTCAAAATTAATGGATTAATTTTAGGTTTAATAAGTATATTAATAAAATAATATTAATTTATTAATTTATATTAAAATAATTTCAATTCAATTTATTATTATATTTCGAATTATTTAATTTAATTTTATATTATTTGTTTTTAAGAAATTGTATTGATGTCTTTTATATGCGTGGATGACATTTTAACTTATACTTTGGGTTAGGTTTGACTTTTTTCCTATTTCGAATTAGAGCTATTTAGTTAATTTAAAATTTTAAAATTTCAACTGAAAATAATGTTATTTTTAAACTTTTAAAATTTAAATTAATTCATTCAAACTTATGCGAAATTGAAAAAGATTCAGGTCATACTTAAGCAGGAGCATAAAATTTCGGGCTTAAGCTCAAGTTTGACTTTAGTACAAAATAAAATTTTGAATATATATAATAATATGTAAATTACTAAATAAATTATTTATTAAATTAATAAATTAAAACAATTCAATTTAAACAAGCACAAAAATTAATCAGAACCCCCTATTATTATTTTATTATTAAAAGATCACATGTTAACTTATTCAGCTACACCGCACGAACTTGTGCCATTAAGTCTGAGACAATACTGTTACTCAAAAGGACCTATTTTGGCCGATATGTATGGTTTTAGTGAGCACAAGAATAAAACCTCTTCCACTGCAATCACTTTTCTTAACTCCTGTTTCGGCCCTTGCCGTTTCATTAGAAGAACTTGGGTGACACCTGGGGCCTGAAACAATGGACAGCTTTACTCTAGACATGTTGTTTTCGACAGATGAGGAAAAAAAAAAGAAAAAGAAAAAATGCAGATAAGATAATACTAATTAAAAACAAGATGAACATAAAAGATAATAATAATAATATAAATAAATAAATATGTAAAAATAAAAATATACAAATAAGTAATAAAATTAATAATAAAACAAATGTAAAAATACACAAATAAAATTCTATGTATGAAATCCTTTATTCGTATTAATTAGGTAAGTTTTAGTAGTGCTATATCATTTTTTATCACCTCTTTGTAGTTCTTCTTAAACATTGATTTTTTTTGTTATCTTACAGGACTTGCACATCCGGGAGCACAGCCGAATCAAGGTCTCCCGCTTAGCAGCTTAGTGGGCTAGACCAAACCGCTAGCACCTTGGGTTAAGCTCAATTTGGATTGTGCGTTTTTCCCAGAGAACAACATTGCTACTGCGGGGGGTCTGATTCGGGATTGGACCGGACAGTGATGTGGAGGTTTTATTCACCACATTGACACCGGTTCACCCCTAACAGCCGAACTTTGGGGAGTCCACTCGGGCCTCACCCTAGCCTAGTCGATGGGATATCGATAACTCATCGTGGAAGTGGACTTCTTAGAAGTCATTAACATTCTCTCTGCTCCAGTTCACATGATTGACCCATCTCATTTTTTGTTGGCAGATATACGCAGGCAACTTAACCGAGCATGGGAAGTCCAAGTCCAGCACGTGCGCTAGGAAGGGAATCAGAGCGCCGACACGCTGACTGCCTTAGCACGCATGACCCGCCCAGGACTCCATTTTTTGCAGGAGCCGCCGTTACCTACTTGGGATCTTTATCAGCAGGACAGGGCAGGCGTAATGTATAGTCGTACCTTGCGCTAGTGACCTGATGTTTTTTGTTTCCTTGTAATTCAAAAAAAAATCTCGTTTTTCTCTTTTTTTTTGTAAAATTAAATAAAGATAACATGTATCAAAATAATTTGATTAAATTTGAATCAAAGTTGAATTGTTTAATTTGTCATTATTAACTTAATCTGACCTATTATCGAGGGTGTACATGTATATATTTATTACACTACAATAAACAACCTTTCTCTGAAATTGAAGGGTAGGTGTGGTCGTTTTGCATTCCATGGGAAATGTCTTGGAGATGCAGTGTGAATAATCGTTTAGAGGAATGAATCACTTTCTTCCTCTTTCTTTTGATCTTACGTGGTAAAGGCAATCTTTGGTACATTGTTGCCTTTGGATACAGGGAAGAGAAAGCCAATCCAATCTTTGTAAAAGAGAAAAAAACTGAAAATGACAAAACGAAGAGACGTGCCTTGAACATGGAGAGTCTTTTCATCGGCGTTTTAGTTTGACCAATACAAAGGATGAAGCATTTCTCTCTAATAGATTTAAAAGAACATGTTCGGTTGGATTGATTATCATCCTATTGATTTGTTCAGATACTAGAATTCAGGCAGACAGAGAAGATGCGCTTCAAGTCATAATTCCAATTTTGGGTTGGAGTCAAGGTCTGAAGGAAGTATTTGTATGCATTAGCTCCTTCGAACTGTCGTGTGCAATTGCTCTTTGTAGCATGCAATAGCTTATAGCTTACAACTCCTAAAAAGTCTTTATTGTGTATATTTTAATAGTTTATTTATATTATTTACTTATTAAATAATTTTTTTAAAATATATAATTTATAAACTGTTATGTATATTTAATGATTTACCTAAACATATTCTCCATTTGTCTTCTCGCGATGCATCCGTTTTCTTTGAAATTAAGGGTTTTTATAAACTTATGATATTATCAAAATCTATAATTTAAACTTTATGCCGGTTAAAAGCAACCATATCATAGTATCATTTATGCATTTGTACTAAAACTGATATTTATATTTAATCTTGTTATATTTATATTGTCTTGCTAAAGACCACTTATAACTTGTTGGCGTACTACTAATATTAAATAAGCCTACAGGGTTGCACACTAGAAAGCGGAACATTCATTAGGCTTTAATAGGTTTTTGGTTTTTGTATCTTAGGGTTTTACTATATATATAGATGTATGGTATGACTTGTTTGAGGTAAGACTCATTTGCCTAAAAGGAAACGTAGTGTCGTCGTCCTCAAGTGATAGAGAGAGAGAGGTGTCTAGAGTAGTGCTAGCATAATAAAAGCATTTGTTCGATCTCGCAAGGGTGTGGATACTGGTAGAGGCGCGACATTTGACATGTTCTTCCGTCACTACGAGCTTCTATGCTATTTCCATTGCGAAAGGTATCATCTGATATGGATTTGATTTCGATGTTCACATGGCTCTTGGTGTTTCGTATTTGCAAATGATGGTAAATATTATTACATGCTGATAGTTCAAAATGCTTACAGTGATATCAGAGCCGCTTGTGTTTATTGAAATTTAATTCGATTAAATCCTATGAAATTAGGGTTATTCGTTAATTAACTGTGATTGAATGAACGACTTTTTCGATGATTCAATGTGATTGAATGAGGGGTTCTGTCGATAACTCAATGTGATTGAATGAACGGTTCGGTTCATAATTCAATGTGATTGAATTAGGGTTTCGGATTAATAAGATTAATTTTGAAACAGAATTATGAACCCTTGGACCCCATAGGGGGTACGACCCCCTAACCCCCGCCAAATTTCGCATTTTATGTTGATCACATATGTCTTTACAATTGGTGTTTTGTATACTTTGATATTTGATATCTTGCATTCATTATGTATGTTGATTATAATTGGTAAATAGTATGGCCCATAGTTGTTTTACATTTTGGATACTGCCTGCGTGTACGTTGTACGTTGTGTTTTCATGTAATAATTAGATTATTACTAGTTTCAGTTATAATATTGTATCTTTCAAGTTAATTGAAGAATCGAATTGACTAGAGTGAAGGTACGAGGATGGCGATCCATTTCCTACAAAGACATTCATAATGGAGATTAGATCTTTATACTTTAGGGGCCATACTATATCATGTTGTTATTTCTTATTCATGCTTTTACTTATAAATTCATTAAAGCATGTAAATGGCAATTTAATAATCAACTTAATCCCTCAACTGTATTAAGTAATAATTGATGCCTTTGTAATTCTACAACTGCAAAGACTTGAATTGTTGAGAAGTGGGCTTGCCAAAGCAAAGTGCTCTTGATTATTCAAGTACAATAGGATGGGTAACAATTACCTATAAGTGAGGAATGGTTTACTTAAAGGGGTTACTAAAACGATTTTGAACCTTGAGGCATGTAGTTGGGAGCCGGGACATAAGTTGTCAACTAACAACCAAGAGTTATATACGATATAACTAGCAAACAGTTGCTTACCTAAATAACTAGGATTCAGGCTATGGTCAAAGCTTACTTAGGTCTTAGTGAAATATGGATCTTGGACCACTATACTCACTTTCGAGGGGCATTTAGTACATGGGTATAGTGAGAACTTCTTAATAGTTAATAATTGGGTTTTATTAATGAACATGTCATTGAAATTTTGCATGTTTTATTGTAGATAATTATAACCACCATTACTTTATCTAGTTTTTCACTGTAATCTATCTTTGAGAAGGACAAGTTGAATGGTTCAAATTTTCTGGATTGGTACATAAACTTGAGAACTGTTCCCAAGTAAGAAAAGAAGGACTATGCCCTTGAAAAGCTACTCCCCATAAGGGCACCTCTTTCCACTGCTCCCCTTGCTGAAAGGAATGCTTATAAGAAGCATGAGGATGATGCTCTCGATGTAATTGTCTCATATTGGCAATTATGAACCCAGACCTCCAAAAGCAATTTGAAAATGTGGGGGCCTATGAGATGATTGCAAACTTGAAAAATATGTTTCATGAATAAGCACGAATTGAGAGATTTCAAACTATATAGCTTGTCTTGGAGTGCAAGCTAGCAAAAGGAAGCCCAATCAACCCACATGTCATTAAGATAATTGGCCTTATTGAGGACTTGGAAAGATTGGGATTTCCTATAAGCTAAGAGTTGCCACTAACATCATCCTTCATTGTGAACTATAATATGCATAATCTGAATAAATCTTTGATTGAGTTGCATGGGATGCTCAAGACTGGTGAGTAAAACATTAAAAAGGACCTTACCCTTAAGGTCCTCATGGTCCAAAAGAAGAAAGGTTTTAAGAAACAAGGCAATGGTAAAAGGGAAGGGCAAGGGCAAAGGGCTAATCAAAAATCAGAGCAAGCCCAATCCTAACCCAAGACAAAGCCTATTCCTTCTAATGAAGATCTTTTCCATTATTGTAATGAGTCGGGTCATTGGAAAAGAAACTGCAAGAAACATTTGAAAGATCAGGAGAAGAAGAAGGGTAATGACACTTCTACTTCAGGAATTTATGTTATAAAAGTAAATGTTGCTACTTCTAGTTCTACATCTTAGGTATTGGATACCAATTGTGGTTCTCACATTTGTGTAAATGTGTAAGGATTGCAAAGTAGTATAACTTTGGCAAAGGTGAAGTGGACCTACGCGTAGGCAATAGAGCAAAAGTTGTTGCTTTAGCTGTAGGGACGTTTCATTTATCTTTGCCTTCAGACATGCTTTTGGAACTTAAAAATGCTACCATGTACCTACAATAAGCAGGAATATTGTCTTTGTTTCAATTTTGAACATAAAAGGTTTTTGTTTTACGATTAAAAACAATTGTTGTTCATTTTCTCGTAATAACATGTTTTATGGTAGCACCCACTCAGAGAATGGGCTTTATATTCTAAATTCACAAAGGCCTATTTGTAACATAAATACCAAGAGGTTCAAATCTAATGATTCAAATTCCACTTACCTTTGGCATTTTCGTTTGGAACACATAAACAAAAAACACATGCATAAGCTCCATATTGATGGACTTTTAAACTCTTTTAATTTTGAATCATATGAGATATGTGAATCTTGTTTATTGAGAAAAATGACTAAAGTACCTTTATTGGACACAATTAGAGGGCTGTTGGTTTATTAGCACTCATACATACTAATATATATGAACCATTAAATGCTACTGTTAGAGGAGGTTTTTATTACTTCATTACATTTACTAACGACCTCAGTAGATATGGTTATATTTATTTGATGAAACATAAATCTGAATCATTTGAAAAGTTCAAGGAATTTCAAAATGAAGTACAAAACCAAATTGGCAAGACAATAAAAGCCCTTAGATCGGATTAAGGTGGCAAATATTTGAGCCAAGAGTTTAATGACCATCTCAAAGGGTGTGGAATAGTTTCACAACTCACTCCACCTGGAACACCATAATAGAATGGTGCGTCTAAAAGGAGGAATCGAACATTATTAGATATGGTTTGATCTATGATGAGTTATGCAAATCTTCTATTATCCTTTTGGGGATATGCTTTTGAAACAACTGCGTTTACACTAAATAGAAATCCATCAAAAGTGGTAGAAAAGACACTATATGAAACATGGACAGGAAAGGTTCCTACTTTATCTTTTTTAAAGATTTGGGGATGTGAAGCTTATTGATAAGTCAAATTATTTGTAGATGATTTTGGGATGAATTGGAATTAATTTGACTTATTTCTATATGGATTTTAAGTTTTATGTGGTCAATTCTTTCACATTCCAACTATGTTGCTTGATAGGTACAAATGGATAGATTGTGGGATAAAAGGCATAATTTTTCTTATAGATGTCGGATTAAGGCCACTCAAGAATGATTTCAAAGAGGACTCCGAGCTCTACAACTTCCAAGAAGACTTTGAGAAGAAATTATATCAACTGGAAGATCAAAATGTTCGTTTAACAGACATCGCCTGGCAAAATAAACTTTCAGACCCGAGAAAGTCCGTTTAATGGGCATCACTTAGCAAGATGAACCTCCAGACCTGAGAAGGTCTATTTAACAAACATCGCCTGGCAACACACAGTTTCAGACCTGAGAAGGTCCGTTGACATTGGCGGCCAGCACGATCTGTTTTCTCTTGTTTAGGAAAACTAGGTTTTTTGGGACAAGGACACTATAAATACTCACTATTTAGATCTAAAAAAGGGGGTTGGACACTAAAAACAAGGTTACTACATTTGGGAGGCACAAACTAAGAGGAAGATAGGGAATTTGGGGGATTTCCTCAAGGATTGGGAGCAACATTCTCTTGTGTTTCTTCTACTTTCTCTCTCAACTCTTTCTTAAATGCTGAGCATCCTTATATGTGTGATTTTTGTTACAATGTTCCGGAACTAAACCTCATTTAGGGTGAGGGATGTAGCCCATTTGGAAGATGATTTTTATGATATAGATTGTTGAATGTTGAATGAAAATTTCTAGGTTATGTTTGTCTTCCTTGAATCTCACTGTTGTTGTTATGCTTGATCTCCATAGATGCAATCTTAGGAATAGTATGATGTACTGAAGAGTGAAATATGGTTCATGCTATAGGAAGATGAACACCTTGGACTTAGAGGTAGAGATATCCTAAGCTAGGGTGAGAACTTGTGGTTGCTTGTTCTTTATGGATTTGGTTAGTAAGTTTGTTGGACCTCGAACTTTTCGTAAAAGATTAGAACTATTGATGATAAATTTTGGTGATTAGTCACAAGTAAAGAACAAATGAATGAAAATTGTTGAACCATGAACTGATAGACAAAAATAAAGTAGGAAATGAGAGATGTGGATAGCTTTATGTTTTGCTATAGTGTTTTTAGTAGATAAGAGATCTTGAAATGGGAAGAATTAAGGTGAAAGTTAGAAGTAAAATAAAAGCAATATATGTGTAGTAAGTTGATGAAGAATATGTACATAAGTGTATGTTCTGTTATTCGTGTTCATGATTAATCATGGATTTAATTTTTTCTTATGGAGGACATTGATTTGAAATGGAGTTGAGAATGAGGAGTAAATGAAGTAGAAAAGGTGATCTTGGTGTGAGTAGTGATAAGGAAAGTTTTAGAAACAAAATTGGCAGTGATCTGGAAAATGTTCACTGAATATGCTTCGGTCTGTTAGCCATAACTTTTTCTCTAGTTATCTAAACAAGATGATTCTTAATTTGGATTAAACTAAAAATGTATGGCTACATTTCTTATGAAGATATCGAATTTCAATTTGGTCTCTAAGAGTCTGAAAATTTCATGAAATTGAGAACTGAGTGCAGTACATTGGTGGATGAATGTAAAATTCATCTTCGGACTTTAGGAGGAAAATTTGGGAGTGATCTAAATAGATTTTGGCAAAATTTCCTTCTTTAGAGTTATATATCTTTCTTTTATCTTTCCAATGGTATATACTATAAAAATTTTAGACATCTGATCTAAAAGTTATGATTTTTATAAGTGGAGATGCTCTGGAGAGTATAACGAGTGATTAAGAACTTTTGGTGATGTGAGGAAGCAAAACTAAGACGAAAGGAAAACTAAGATGGAAAGGCAACTAAGACAGAAGCAAAACTAAGACAGAAGCAAAACTAAGACGGAAGGAAAACTAAGACAGAAGCAAAACTAAGAAGGAAGCAAAAGTCAGCAGATGCAAAAGTAAGAAGATACAAAAGTCAGAAGGAAGAAAATGTAGAAGATAGAATTTGTCTTTGAGGTCTTATGAAAGTTCTAGCTCTTGAAGTCCTCTTTTGAGCCATCCAAAGAATACCTTAACCTGAAATTTCTAGAGAAAGTCATGGCTGTTTCTCTGAAACAGGTTCAATATGATTGAGGACAAAAACATGTTTGATTCTTTTGACCATAACTTCTTCTCTAGACACCCAAATGACTTGATTCTTGAACCATTGGATTCTTAGGACATTGCTCTACATCTACACCAAAAAACTTAGTAATCTGAAATGAAGTGAGAAATTTTGAGTGAAAAATATGGGACGGGTACAGTGAGTGTGTTCTTAAATAATATGAACTGGTGTTATTTCACTAAATATACTTCAGTATTTTGATGATTTCTGAACCAGTAAAGCTCCAAATGAGATGATTTCTGATTTTTGGTAAACTAGAGACATAGAGCTACAAATGGTATGAAGAAATTGGAACTTAATTCAATCTCTAAGATATGTAAATTTCATATGGAAGTTGTGCATAGTATACTATTATGAACAAGAGCAGTCCAAAAATGTTTGAAGCATATATTTTGAATCCTTGAACCAAATCAAATGATTTTGGAGGCATTAGAAACTGAAGACAATGAGGGACATTTTTCTAGAAGAAAATGTTCTGTTAAATTGTTTAAGGGTACTGTTGGCAAGATACTTAAGTATAAAAGACATAAGGCATAAATGGAAGGGCAAATTGAAATATTCAAAGGGGGCATAATTGGAAGAAGAAGTATTGTCTTGCTTATAAATGATGAAGAAAAACGTGAATGGAAGGATAAGCAGCAGAGAATAAGGAAAATGAGTAAGAAAGAGATAAGAGAGAGAAACATGACAAAGAATGAGAGAGAGAAAGAAGAGAAAATAAGCTAGAGTTTCAATTGTGTTAGCCCTCAAGAGAGATTTTGAGGTTGTTCAAGAAGCAAAAAGGTAGAGGAAGAGAAGAGCTTTCTTTTAAGCTAAAGATCCCTTCATTTGGTGAAGAATGAAGGTAAGATCAATTTAAATCTTTTGAATTTTTGAGAGGATTCTAGTTCATGGAGTTTAGAAAATGTTTGAGCTTAAGTATTTTAGAACCAATTTTAGTGTTTGTGCTTTTGGAGGATTTTCAATTGAAAACCTTATTGAGTAGGATTTTTTATTGTTTAAAGGGATCAAGAGAGAGAAGAGGAACAAGAGAAGAAGTATTTTGAGCAAATCTATAAGCAAGGAAACTAAGGTGGGTACATGTTTATAATAAAATGAACAGGCCATTTTTTCTTTAAATCAAAGAAACTTACTGATTTCTACTGCATCATAAATGTTGCATCTATTGTTTTTGAATGATTTGTGAAATCTGCTATATGTTTACTTCATGAATTGTGTGGTGATTGATGAAAAGACTTTGAAAATGATTCTTTCTGGAAAAGATATATGTTTATGAAATCATGTTTTAAAAAATGGTTTTCAAGATATATATGAGAATGCAAGTTTTCAAGAAAATGTGTCATTTTGGGCATCAAGCTTACAAGATATTGAAATCTATATGTTATGTGGGTTTGTGGTAGTCCCTCAAGAACTATCACGTGCACATTGACCCAAATACAGGCTTCTCCTGCCTGCCCACTAGTAGCATGACGCTCCCTCAAGGATTCCCTCAAGAATTCACGATTATACAGGACCATTTCATTGGAAATGTGTAGTGCATCATGTTTTGGACTTACCTAAACCATTTGATGTGCTTATGTATTCATGACAAGTTGACATGAGTGATGCATTCATGATTTTCATACACATAGATTTTTTGCATTGAAAATGAGTTATAAATGTTTTAGCTGAAAGCCTAAGGAACATGTGTTTTGTATACTCAATAAGATATTTTCTATGACAAGTAAAATGGTTCAAAAGTTTTGCTTACTTTTCTATTATAAACCGTTACCCACGAGCTTTCAAGCTCACCCCTTCCTGTCCCATCTTCAGGTGATAGCTAAGAGATCAAGTGATCGAGAGCCTAGGGGAATTGCTTCATTTGCTATTTTGTA
>JANVCL010000002.1:4135331-4152396 GCA_026546855.1 Erythroxylum incrassatum
ATAATAATAATAATAATAATAATAATAAGTTTTTGGTTAAATTGATGATTATGATTCACATATGAGGAAAGGCAAAATGAATTGATGGTTGTGATTAGAATTTGAAGAAATAAATGAATCAAAGTTATGGAATACATGAGTTCAAAATGGGAGATCGAAATAACTTCGAATGATGTGTAAACAGAATAATAAGGATTGAAAAAAAAATTGAAGCGATGTTATCTAAGGTATGATCGTATGATATGTTTCGTTGGTTAAGAAGTTGGGTCTCGGAAACGGGTCCCAACACCGGATGTCGGACATTCTTTTTCCGATTCGATTCGGTTTGTATTCCGATTCGCGACTTTCCACACTTTGTTTCGCTTTTCGTTTTCCGTCTTTTCCAGTTGGAGTCCGACTTCGGGATCGGGTCCCAACATATGTGGATGATTTGGCAAGAGTAGGGCTGAGCTTTTTACTGAAGTACGCAATAGGGTGACCGTTTTTTAAGAGAACTGCCCCTATGCCAGTACCGGATGCATTTGTATAGATCTGAAATGGAAGGGAAAAATCAAGCAAGGCTAAAATGGGAGTGGTGACTAGTGCGTGTTTCAGATTGTCAAAGGCTAGTTGAGTTTGGGGAGACCAAAGGAAACTATCTTTCTTGAGAAGGTTAGTGAGGGGATTTGCAATAGACGCATAGTTGGATACAAATTTTCGATAAAAATCGGTGAGACCAAGAAAACCACGTAGAGATTAAAGATTATGTGGTGTTAGCTAGTTTTGGATGGCTGAAATTTTGTGAGGATCGGGTCTCAAACCAGTAGAGGAAATCACATGGCCTAGATAATCGATAGTGGTATGGGTAAAACAACATTTAAATTTTTTGGCAAAAAAGGAATTAGAGCGAAGACAATGAAGGTCAGTTTCTAAATGATGTAAATGTTCCTCCAAGGTTTTACTATAAATGAGTATATAATCGAAGAAAACAATGACAAATTTGCGAAGGAAGGGTTTAAAGGTTAGGTTCATGGCAACTTGAAATGTGGAAGGCGCATTGGTCAAGCCGAAAAACATTACGAGAAATTCGTAATGACCATCATGGGTGCGAAATGCAGTTTTGTGGATGTCATGGTTGTGAACCCTTATTTGGTGATAACTGACTCAGAGGTCAATTTTTTTAAAAAATAGTTGCTCTATGCAATTCATCTAACAATTCATCAACGGTTGGAATAGGAAACTTGTCTTTAATAGTGACTTGGTTTAAGGCTCGATAATCGACGCAAAAATGCCAAGTACCGTCCTTCTTGTGAACCAAAAGGACAAGTGATGAAAAAGGGCTGTAACTGTGTCTAATAACACCTGAATTTAACATCTTTGAAACAAGCTTCTCAATTTCAGCTTTGTGGTGATGAGGGTATCAATAAGGTTTCACGTTGACAGGATTGGTGTTAGCTAGTAGGTGTTAGGTGTATATGGTGGTCAATGGGTCGATTAGGTGGTAGAGAAGTGGGTTCCACAAACACATCAGCAAACAAATCAAGCAATGTATTCAAAAGAGATGAGTTAGAATGTACCTCGAAAGACTTCGATGACACAACGAACATGGATAGCAGTTGAAAACATTGTGCTATGCCTCCCGTCGTTGTCATTTGATGAAGTTGATGCATCTGAACTTCATCCACTTTATGAGGAATGTCACCCTGCAATTTGATATCACGGCCATGGTAGGTGAATTCCATTGTGAGTTGTTGATAATCAGCGGTGATTCTACCCAACAAAGCCATCCACTTAACTCCCAATACAACATCTGCTCCCTGCAATTTGAGGACATAAAAATCAATAAGGAAGTCCTCCTCACCTAATGCCAACTTGACCTGTGGACAATAGCCCTCACAAACTAGTGATTGTCCATTGCCAACCATGAAGCTAAAGTGTGGCGAAGTAATAATTGGTAGCTTCAAAAACATTGCAATTCGCTCTTGAATGAAATTGTGGATACTGCCCCCATCAATTAAGGTCTGGACAGGAGTTCCTGCAATGTGACCCTTCAATTTCAGCGTACGAGGACAAAATTGGCCAGCCATTGCATGGATGCTAATTTCTGGAGTGTCGAGGATAGACTCGTGTTTAGGTGAAACAGAGGAACTGGCTAAGTCTGCAGCAAGTACGTCGTCTTCATCATCCGCTATCATCGACAAAAATATTTTTCCTTTACAACGATGACCCTTGTGGAATTTCTCATCACAATTGTAACATAATCTGTTCTCTCGATGAGCTAACATTTCAGCTATGGAAAGTTTCTTAATAAGGTATGAGGTTGGTGGGTGGCCTTGAGAAAGGGGTTTTGTAGTGGTAGGGGTGGGTAGTAATGGAGGATTTTGGTCAGATGGGAAGGGTGTATATGGTTTCATCCAGGGTTTATTTGTGTAGGAATGGGGTTGGAATCGATGGTCAGCTGATTTATCTGAGTACAATTTGGCTAACCCCATTGCTTGGATGAGAGACTGAGGTTTAGCGACTTGAACCTCCTTACGAATATCCTGTCGTAAACCTGAAACAAAACAACTCACCAATACATGTTCTGGAATCCCAGGCAGCTGATTCACCAACCGCTCAAATTGGGTTTGATACTCATTGATGGTAGAAGTTTGTACCAATTTAATGAGTTTGCCATAAGAATCTTCATATTTGGATGGACCAAACCATTTATCCACCGCAATAAAAAATCCCTCCCAATTAACAATCAAGTTATTGTTATTCATCCAATCAAACCATTCAAGAGCAGGACCATTTAAGTGAAAAGAGGCAATCAATAAACGTTGAGTAGCAGGGGTATTATAATAGTGAAAATATTGCTAAATGCGGGATATCTAAGCTTTCGGATTTTCGTTGAAAAATCGAGGAACATCGAGCCTCATAGTCTTCATGGATTGTGAGCCTAGGGGCTGTTGAGTGAGAAGGTGATGATGATGTGGATGTGGATCTGGGGAATGGATTGAGTTTAAATAGGAAGGTGGAGGCTGCTGGATGATGGGTGGTGGGCGGTGAATCTACTGCTCAATCTTGGCATCCAGAGTTTGTAAACCAAGAACGAGATCGTGGATGGAGTTGGTAATAGTTTCAATGTTACTGTTCTGATTTGTGATGAGGGTGGATTGCGATTCATGCATCGCTGTGAGCTTTGCAATCGCTTCTTCCATTCTGTTCTGGCGAGTACCCTCTGTCATTTGGATATCAAGGGAGTCAATGAAAGCACAAAAAATGATAGGTTTGCCGATTAGAGGTGGTTTTCCTCCTTAGACGTTCAGCAGAAATGAGTAGAAGAGAGAAGAAGATTGATAGAAGAGAGAAGGCAGATATGAAATGATTGCAACAACTGTTGCTTCCCCTATTTCCATTAAGACATATATATTGTTATAACAGAATTACAAAAGGTATCCCAATAATACCCTTTTGCCAAAATATATATGTATTGAAATCTATTTAATTTGTGACAAAGTCTAAAAACTTCTTGGGTGGGATTCTACTTCTAATGGGCCGTGATGGATTACTGGTGGTCTGATTCATATCATAGCACCCACGTTAGAACATCATCTTCTAAAACTTTGTAGTTCAAAGACACATGCTTGGACAAGTATATCTGTGGACAGCTAACGAGAGTTAGCTTAGAGTTGGCAAATGCCCACTAGAGAAGAGACTATTTGCACTCAATTGACATGTTTCGGGGTATGAAAGTTTCAAAATAATTATGACACGATTGTGCATTTCTAATATCTTATATTTTAGTTTACCAATAAAAAGAATTGATAAATTAATATATACATTTAACCTAGGAAAAATTTCAAGTGGCAAGACAAGTTAACATGTGAAAATTTAGGATGACTAAGCCTATAAAATGAGTGACAAATAACTTGGAGAATTAAGTGACAAATGGCTTTAGAATTAAGTGACATTTGGCAGCAAAAAAAGGAGGACATGTAGCTTGCCTAAATACATGACAACTGTCCTTTTAAAAAAAATGAGGAGAAACACTCATTTTACACCAAATGACTTACAACATTTCATGGTTATTTTCTTTTGTTATTTTCTATTGTATGCTCTCCATTTCCTCCTTCTCATTGCCGAAACCTACACATAATCCGCATCTTTGAGTTTCTTCCTTAGTTCCGTACATCACCACCCAAAACCCATACAAAATCCTTCATAAAGATAACTATAGAGGCAATATATTGTGACATATACTGCTATTTGTTCTCCTAGTCATGGCCAAACCCATCATACCCCCTCAATGTTCTTGAATTGTTCTTGCATGTGAGGCTAAGCAAGCTTTACATTTGAGGTGGCATTCAAACTAATCAAGTAACTGAAATACTAACCTATTATGGTATATGTTAGATGAATTTTATTATGGCTAATTAGGGGTGGATTGAATGTGGTGTTAGTGTTAAAGATGTGCTGGAAAATGAAGAATGAATGGTACTTTTCTGTTCTGTTTTTGCATGTACGAAAACAATAGTTTATAGGCTATTGTATGGATGATTTAAGTTGGGATTTGAAGTATAATTGATGAGGAATTCATGCTAAAGATAGGTATTATTAAGGTGTTTTCGAATATGGAAAATTAGAGCCGTAGGTGTGTTTGTAAAAAGTGACTGTTAATGACCAAAGTGAGCAAAATTTTGTAAGCCTTAGTGTAACCAATATGGAAGTTATATTAACTTGAAATGAAGTAACTGTAAATTAAATGAAATATGGAAAATTTCAGGTGTTAATAATATCTCTAAGCTTGTAAAAATCGTGAAGTATTGAAGGTAATAAAGTTACACATATTAGTGATGTTGATGACAAATTCTGGAATTTTAATTTCAGCCTTTTGTACATGTCAAACTAGTTGAGAAAATTCACTCTAAATTGGTAATTTGGACTTGATTAAGGCTTGTAATGAGCCTAGATTGTTGTTTGATTAATTAGTTAAGAACTTGATAAGTTTATGTAGTTAGTTGATTTCATAACCTAAAGAATGGATTGTTTTGATGTATTTGTATTCAAAGCTAGAAATTATGATTTGTTAAAGGAATAAATGTGTTCTTTTAATGCAAACATGATCTTAAGGACATGAGTAATGTGTATAAGACTTCTCTATATATTGCACCTGGCTTCCTTCTTTGTGAGAAATCATTTTATCTTTCATCGCTTCATCTGATGATTTCTTCTCTCCAACCGCAGATATTTTCCCGCTGGGTTAAGATTTTGATTTCCTTACACATGAATAATCTCCAATAATTGTCTCATTTAATAGTCTTAACTTTCAAGAATAGGGTTCGGGGTCCAACATCTATCATCTCAAATTCCTTGAGCATTTCAGACTTGAATTCATCAATGAGCTCCTGATTGTTTCCTGTATTTAAAAGATCATCGACATAAACAGAAACAATGATAATGTTAGTGTCTTCACTTCTTACATACAAGGTTACCTTACTTAAGCTTTTATTAAAGCCTGAGCTTGTTAAATAATAATCAATTTAGCTATACTAGGCTCTTGGAGCCTGTTTAAGGCCACATAAAGCTTTCTTTAGTAGATAGATTGTCTTCTTTGCCCTGTACAACAAAACCTTCAAGTTGCTCGACAAATGTCTCTTCTTTCAAGAAGCCATTTAAAAAGGAAGATTTTACATCTAATTAGAATACTTTTTATACCATTTGAGTTGCTACTGAAAGAAGCAATCTAATAGTATCAAGCTTGACCACTGGGGCAAAAGTCTCTAAAAATCTACACTAAAGATCTGTGCATATCCCTTTATAACGAGCCTAGCTTTGTATTTGTTTACTAATCCATTCTCATTTAGTTTTGTTCTAAGAACCCATTTAACTCTAATGACCTTTCTATTTGGAGGCCTTTGAACAAGCTACCATGTTTGATTTTTCTCAATCATGCTCAACTCCTCTTTCATGGCTAAGAGTCATTTTTCGTCTTGCATTGTTACTTCAACTCCAAATGGTTCCATAAATACTACAATGCATCTTGCATAGATGTATGCAAGTGATCTAGTTCTGTAAATTGATTAGAGCTTTTTCTCCTTCATTTTATGAATTTCAGTCCCACTTTTCATCCTCCATGAACACAACATCTTTGCTAATTAGAATTTTCCAAATCGAGGCTGAAATTTTCTATAGGCTTTGGAGGAATTGTTGTAACTTATAAAAACGTCAGGTTCGGCCCTTTTATCAAGTTTGTCCCTTTTGACCTATGATATTTGAGTAAAACACAAAGAACCAAATATTCTAAAATTTTTCAAATTCGGTTTGAACCCATACCATGCCTCAGAAAGAGTCTTCCCATTCACAGCCTTTGTAGGAAGCTTGTTTAACAAGAACACTATTGTGTTTTTTGCTTTTGCCTAGTACTCCTTAGGCAAACTTTCTTATGCATTATACATCTTTCAATCTCAAAGATGGTTATGTTCTTCCTTTCACTCACTCTATTTTGTTGTAAAGTGTATGGGGCTGTTAGTTGATGCTCAATGCCAACTTCCTCACAAAATTGATGGATTTGATCTGAAGTAAACTCCTTGCCATTATCAAATCTTAATATTTGAATGGTACAACCACTTTGCTTCTCAATCCATTGCTTGAATCTCCAAAAAATGCCAGCAATTCATATTTAAATCTGAGAAAATAAATCCATCACATAAAAGCGAAGTCATCAATAAAGATTATGTTATATTTACTCCCCTTTGGTGAAGGAGTTCTCTTAGGTCCTACAAGATCAGTGTGGATGAGCTGCAACTTCTTTGTTTCTCTCTAGGATGAGTTTTTAAATGATAGTCTTGCTTGCTTACCATATTGACAAGCCTTGCAACCATGTAATTATGATTCTAGTTAAGGCAACCTCTGAACCAACTCTTTTCTCTACAAGTTCAACAATGCAACATGGTGGAAATGACCTAATCTTCATTGATCAAACATTGATTGCCTTCAAAGATGACTTTGAAGCCTCTTTTAAGTAGTTTTCCCACGCTCAACAAGTTTTGACTAATACATCTTTAATCAATTTTGTACCTGAGAGACTTTTAATTGCTAAAGTTCCCTACCCTTTGACAGCAATATATTCTCCATTAGCAATCTTAACTTTGGAGATAGCTTATAATATCCAGCTCTTTGAAGAGCTCATGATCAAAAGTCATATGGCTTATGTAGTTACTGTCTATAAGCCATTTTCCATTAAAGCTACTGGTGCAAAAAAAGTTGCTACAAAGAGTTGCTCCTCCTCTTGTTGGTCTACAATTTAAGCATCATTTTTCTATTGCAAATTGATTTTAGTCTCATTCTTTTGCTTGCAGATTTTATGGTGGCGCCCCATTTTCTGACATTTCTCACACTAAACATCAGGTCTTCTCCAGCATTTGAAGGGTGGATGGCCCTTAATTCCACAATGTTATAAGGAGGATAATCATTTTTGCTTCCTCTTCTTATTTTAGCAAAATCTGACCATAAGGCTTCCTTCTTCTTCTTCTTCTTGTTTTTCCTATTTCCTCTTTGGTTTATTTGCACTTTGACTGATAATGCCCTTTTAGTAGAACCTTCGAACCTCATAACCCTTCATTGTTCTTGAGCCTGTAAGGCATTTAATGTAAAACTCCGATCAGAAATGATTACCCCTTAAATAAATTAGCCCAGTTTTATGTAGATGAGATAGTGAGACTCTATAGTACACCAACCTCTATTGTTTCAAATTGTGACCTTATATTCACATCCAAATTCTGGCCCAACTTACAAAAAGCCTTGGGTATATGATTGAAGTTTAGTACTAGATTTCACCCTCGTATAAATGGTCAGTCAGAGAGAACTATTCAAACACTTAAGGATATGCTTATGTCCTGCGTCATGGAATTCAAGGGGAGTTGGGACACCCTCCGACCACTGATAGATTTGCCTACAATAACAGCTATCAATCTAGTATTAGCATGGCCCCTTATGAGGGGCTTTATAGAAGAAAGTGCAAAACTCCAATATGTTGGGACGAGGTAGGAGAAAGAAAGATGATAGGTTTCGAACTTGTGCAGGTGACAATAGACAAAGTCTAGATTATTCAAGATAGATTAAAGATTGCCCAGGATAGATAGAAAAGATATGCATATAATCGTCATAGAGATCTTGTAGTTGAAATTGGACATAAGGTGTTTCTTAAGATTTCCATTGGAAAGGCATATTAAGATTTGGGAAATGTGGTAAACTAAGTCCGTGTTACATAAGGCCGTATGAAGTTACGGAAAGGGTTAGACCAATGGCGTATCGATTGAGGTTACCAGACGAACTTGCGAGGATTCACAACATCTTTCATGTGTCTATGCTTTGCAAATATCTATTTGATCCATCTCATGTAATCATAGAACAATCGGTGAATCTAAAAGAAGATTTAACTTTTGAGAAAAAACCAATACAAGTCCTCGACCATAGAGAACAAGTTATGCGTAACAAGACCATTCTGTTAGTTAAGGTACTATGGAGGAACCACGCGATAGAGGAAGCTACATAAGAGCTTGAGTGACAAACACGTACATTATACCCTCATTTCAAGCAGGCATGCTCAATTACATTTTGACAAGACATTCTTTATAAGGGGTGATTGTAAAACCCTAAACTTTCTCTTCTATTGGTTTATATATTTTATTCTGGGTGAATAGTATTTTTAAATGAATAGTGAACTCGAGTAAACAATATTTCCACTTGAATAGGCATTTTGAGTACCTAACCTTGAAAAAAATGTGAAAATACCCAGAATAGGTATTAGAGTTAAATGACATTGAAACGAATCGAAAACAAGTCCAATCGGATGAATTTTGGGAACTTTATAAGTTTAGGACAAAAATGCCCTTTTTGGAAAATAATAGGTATTAATGATTTTAAACCCATTCAAAAAAAATTTAGGCATCTAATTACTAAGTATTGATCCTAATTAAAGTATCCCATGGTCAATTTGGTGGTGAGATAGTTGTGGAACATTTTCGAGATTTAATATGGTTTATAGGTATAGTAATCCATGAAAGGCGAATTGGTCTTTTTACATAAATGGAGTTAATTAATAAATTTTAAATGACTCACATTTATTGACCAATTACAAGACTCCATATGGTTTAAAAAACATTAAATTAGATGGTGATGAGTCATTTAAGATGTTTAATAAGAAAATGAAATGTGTAAAGTATTAAAGTAGTATAAAAAGGCAAAAGAAGACAAAATTTAGTTCATTTGAAAGGAGGATTCGTGAGAACCAAAAAGAAAGGAAGAAAAGAAGAGAGAAAGAGGAAGAATTAGGCCAAGGAGAAGAGGAAGAAGAGAGGCGCCATTTTTGGTGGATTTGGAGTAGAAATTGATTCCTAAGAGATTAGGAGAAAAAAGTGGTAATTTTTTCTTAGTTTAAGTTGTTTATTTTGTATATTTCATATGGAATGGAGTTATTTAAGATCAAAGGTTGTTTTTTTGACTTATTATAGAGTAAATAATAAACTTGAAAGCATGTAAAGGTTGAAAACAACAAAAGCGAATCAAGAAACCAAGGCTAGGGTTATAATGTTCATGATAGGATTTGATGTCACTGAAGTAAAGAAATGAAAAATGATTGAATTAACATTGGTTTGAGTTCATTTATGTCTAATGAAGAGAAGATGTGTTACAAAAAATAGAAGGATAGTGAAAGAGTAGTGTGTTCGACCAAGCTAGGAAATATTGGAGAAAAATTGTAATTTTTGGTTTGATGAGTTTAAATGATGCTTGGTATGGACCTTAGGTGAAATGTATTGAAAATTTTGAAAGAAAGTGGAATAGTATATATATAAGTGTAGTGAGGATAATTTAGCCTTAAAGAGGAAAGTAATTGACGGTGTGATTCATTGAAGTTCAATTACGGTCAAGGTGTAAATAACTCGAAATCTTAAGGTTGTTTTCATAAAAAATCAAATGGAAAAAGTTAGCGTGACCTATTCAGACATATTATGATTTAAGCAGATGGGATGATGTTTAAAACAAATGTCATAAGTAAATTTCAGAGTTAGATTCCGAAATAGAAGCCAATGGAATAACTTATGGTAGTTAAAACTGAATTGATAGTTGTAATGCTTTATTTCCTATAGTGGAAGTAAATGATTAAAAGACTTGTAAATTGTGTAGGTCAAGAAAAGACACTCAACATGTGACCGTACTTGGCGATAAACAACAAAAATGTGAGTGTATCTTTAAATTAATTTTATGAAAGAAAAACGGTTTCTATTTTATCATGAAAAGTATGTTTATGAATAAGTTCATTTGTGTTGCTACTTGAATTTGAAAGCTAATTTTTATGAGATTTATATATATGCTTTGAGATGGCATCGAATTGAAATTACATATGCACTGAATTGGCATGACAACGAAATTTGAATATGAGCTAAATTGGTATAGAAATGTGGTGCACCTGTGTATTAATTGTTGTTTAGCCTGTGGTATGCCGTTAGGTCTACTTATATATATGATTCTACCGATCAAAGTACGTCCTAACATGCATGACAGTGTCTGGGAGGGGGGCGTCTATCACTAACGAAGGGTGGTATTGTGTCTGTTAGTATGTCTTGTGAGTCACCCTCTACACGTATGAAGTATATATTATGCTAGCACTGTTACGGGTAAGCGATGCAGAACCAGCTCCATAACCATTGATTTATATGTAGTATCAACATCGTTATAGGTAAGCGATGCAGAACCAACTCCATAATAATCAATATATAGTGGTTAACCTAGTGTGAGTAAGCGATGCAGAACCAGCTTTGTTACTAGAGGTTAGCTAGGGACGAGTAAGTGGTGTAGAACCAGCCCCGTGGCCTTACACCTAATGGTACCAAATGGCAAAGAAAATTTTAAAAGAGAAAGTTCATGAAACTATTGATTACCATTTCTATTTACCTTACAAGAAAAGGAACTTGATTGTGTTTTACATGTGCATTGATTATATGAATTTGATATATCAGAACATTGGTTATTTCTTGAAAAGAAAAGGAAATTATCTTTGTTCTTTATGGAAGTTAATGTTTGTATAAACGTTTTTATTTTCTATTCTTTTTTTAATTTTAACCTCCAGGTGCATGCTTAGGGATTTCAGTAGCTGGGACTCCATCATTTGAGTAGCTACTTTTGTCACGTGCGACTGTGTAGGTAGTTTTGCTTGTGCATTTGTTTTACATGTATAACATAATTATGAACATGTTTTGAACGTCTTTTGTGAAAAGATAGATTGTAAATGTTTTATTACGTATAGTTCATCAGCTTCATAAATATGTCTTGTCCTTGGTTTTGTGAAAATAAGATCATTTATAAATGTTCTTTTCTTTAACTAAATGCATGAATGTGTTTGAACCTTTGAGATTGTTTATTACTGGACTTAAAGTCCAAAAGTAGCAGTGGTGCTTTGGTTAAGTGGATAGAAGTGTTTTGAGTTTCTTTTCAGGAACCTAAAATTTTTTGTTTTATTAAATAACAGTTGTTATGCTGTCAAAATTTTTAATGAAGGCTACTTTTAAAAACTTCCACTACTACCCCTTTTTTTAGATTGAGTTAAAATATTTTGAATAAAATGGAAAAGACTTAGTTTCAAGGGAACTTTCCAGTTGAATTGGATATCAACTAGAGGGCTTTTGTGGGGTGCCGGGCAGGTCACCTAGTCATCAGGAAAGGGGCCTGTCAAGATGGAAGTTGATAAAGTGAAAGAAGTATTACTACGATCATCAACTACTACAATAAAAGCACCTATATATATCATCAATTGTCTCAAGCAGCGACAATGTTGGTGGAACCTTGTACAATACTCCCAGAAGAAATGGAAGGATCACTTTTGATATTGCAACCTTGTACAATACACTTTGAAATATGTAATATATTAATATCATTTTTATTGAAGATTTGTGTATATTTTTACATTATTTTGGTATCTAGTACAGAAGTCTTTTAATAACATTTATAGTGTCTTAGCATTGTATATAATTCTTTTATTTTTTGATCTTAATTTTGTTAAATATTTTAAATCTTGTAAGTTAATTCTCATCACTTGTACAATATTGTTTAAGGGATAATTGTAAAAAAAATCCTATACTTTACTTAATTTTGTAATACTAGTATAAGCTTTTAAAAGTAAAACTAAAATGATTCAACTTTTAATTTATTTCAACAATAGCCTGACGTTAAGTTCTTTGTTAATGTGGCTGATGTCATTGTAATGAAATCGATTAAATCCTATGATAGTCTGAAAAGCTTACAATGGTATTAGAGACGATTGTGTTTATTGAAATTGAAATCGATTAAATCCCATGAAATAACTTTCGTTAATTAAAAGTGATTGAAAGAGGGGTTCTGTCGATAGTTCAATGTGATTGAATGAGGGGTTATATCCATAATTCAATGTGATTGAATTAGGGTTTTGTTTATAGTTCAATGACTGCCGCCAGGGGCACTGCCCCTTGGACTCCACAGGGGGCGCGACCTCCTAAACCCCGCCAAATTTCTCATTTTATGTTGATCAAGTATTTCTTTACAATTAGTTTTTTGTATACTTTAATATTTGATATCTTGTATTCATTATGTATGTTGATTAATAATACGGCCTACGTGTCATTTTGTTTTCATGTAATAATTAGATTATTACTAGTTCAGTTGTAATATTGTATCTTTAAACCTAATTGAAGAATCAAATTGACTGGAGTGAAGGTACGAGGATGGCGATCCATTTGCTACAAGACATTCATGATGGAGATTAGATCTTCATAGTTTAGGGGCCAAACTATGTGACGTTATTATTTCTTATTCATGCTTTTACTTATAATTTCAGTAATGCATGTAAATGGCAATTTCATAATCAACTTATTCCGCCATCAATATTAAGTAATAATTAATGCCTTTCCAATTGTACACCTGCAAAGACTTGAATAATTAAGAAGTGGGCTTACCAAAGCAAGGTGCTCTTGATTATTCAAGTACAATAAGATGGGTAACGATTACCTATAAGTGAGGAATTGTTACTTATCAAGGTTACCAAAATAGCTTTGAACTTTGAGGCATATAGTTGGGAGCCGGGACATAAGATCTCAACTAATAACTAAAAGTTATATATGATATGACTAGCAAATAGTTGCTTACCTAAATAACTAGGATTCAGGCGATGAGCCAAAGCTCACTTGGGTCTTCGTGAAATATGGATCTTGGACCATTATACTCATTTTTTAGGGACATTTACTATATGGGTATAGTGAGAACTTCTTAGTTGTTAATAATTAGGTTTTTTTAATGAACATGTCACTAAAACTTTGCAGGTTTTACTGTAGATAATCATGACCAACATTACTTCATCTAGTTTTTCACTATGATTTATCCTTGAAAAGGACAAGTTGAATGGTTCAAATTTTTTGGACTGGTATAGAAACTTGAAAATTGTTCTCGAACAAGAAAAGAAGGATTATGTCCTTAAAAAGCCATTCCTCATAAGGGCACCTCTTTCCACTGCTCCCTTTGCTAAAAGGAATGCATATAAGAAGTATAAGGATTATGCTCTCGATGTTAGCTATCTCATGTTGGCAACCATGAACTTAGAACTTCAAAAGTAGTTTGAAAATGTGGGAGCCTATGAGATGATTACAAGCCTGAAAAATTTGTTTCAGGAACAAGCATGAATTGATATATTTCAAACTATGAAGTCTGTTTTGTAGTGCAAGCTAGCAAAACGAAGCCCAGTTAGCCCACATTTCATTAAGTTGATTGGCCTTGTTGAGAACTTGGAAAGATTGGGAGTTCCTATAAGCCAAGAGTTGGCCACTGACATCATCCTTCATTCTCTGTCAGATGATTATAACATTTTTGTTATGAACTATAGTATGCATAATCTGAATAAATCTTTGACTGAGTTGCATGGGATGCTTAAGATTGTTGAGTTAAACATTAAGAAGGACCCTACTCCTAAAGTCCTTATGGTCCAAAAGGGGAAAGGTTTTAAGAAACAAGGCAATGGTAAAGGGAAGGGCAAGGGCAAAGGTCCAATTAAGAATCGGAACAAGCCCAATCCTAACCCCAAGACCAAGCCTAGGCCTTCTAATGACGATATTTTCCATTATTGTAATAAGTCGGGTCATGAGAAGAGAAACTATGAGAAATATTTGGAAGATCTGAAGAAGAAGGGTAATGACACTTCTACTTGAGGTATTTATGTTATAGAGGTTAATGTTGCTACTTTTAGTTCTACATCTTGGGTATTGGATACCCGTTGTGGTTCTCATATTTGTGTAAATATGTAGGGACTGCAAAGTAGTAGAACTTTGGCAAAGTGTGAAGTGGACCTACACGTAGGCAATGGAGAAATAGTTGTTGCTTTAGGTGTAGGGACATTTCATTTGTTTTTCCTTCAAACATGCTTTTGGAACTTAAAAATTTCTACCATGTGCTTGCTATAAGCAGAAATATTGTCTCTATTTCAAATTTGGATATAGAAGCTTTTTATTTTACGATTAAGAATAATTATTGTTCATTTTCTCGTAATAACATATTTTATGGTAACACCTAATTAGAGAATGGGTTTTATGTTCTAAATTTACAAATACCAATTTGTAACATAAATGCCAAGAGGTTCAAATCTAATGATTCAAATCCCACCTACCTTTGGCATTGTCGTTTGGGATATATAAACAACAAACGCATACATAAGCTGCATAATGATGGACTTTTAAACTCTTTTATTTTTGAATCATATGAGATATGCAAATCTTGTTTATTGGGAAAAATGACTAAAGAGACTTTTACTGGACAATCAGAAGGATAATGATTTATCAGAACTCATATATACTGATTTATATGAACGATTAAATGCTACTGCTAGAGAAGGTTTTCATTACTTCATTACATTTATTGACGACCTCAGTAGATATGGTTATTTTTATTTGATGAAACATAAATCTGAATCATTTGAAAAGTTCAAGGATTTTCAAAATAAAATACAAAACCAAATTGGCAAGATAATAAAAGCCCTCCAATCAAATCAAGGTGGTGAATATTTAAACCGAAAGTTTAATGGCCATCTCAAAGAGTGAGAAATAGTTTCACAACTCACACCACAATGGAATGGTGTGTCTGAAAGGTTCGATCTATGATGAGTTATGTGAATCTTCCATTATCCTTTTGGGGATATACTCTTAAAATAGCTATGTTTACACTAAATAAAAGTCCATCAAAGGCAGTAGAAAAGATACCATGTGAAACATAGACAGCAAAGGTTCTTACTTTGTATTTTCTAAAGATTTAGGGATGTGAAGCTTATGTTAAAAGATTAACATCTGAAAAACTTAGACCCAAATCCGATAAATGATTCTTCGTGGGGTATCTTAAGGAAACTAAAGGGTTCTATTTTTACAATCCCACCAAAAACAAAGTGTTTGTTGCTCAAAATAGTGTCTTTTTTAAGAGAGAATTTCTTTCTAAAGGAAGTAGTGGGAATAAAGCACATCTTGAAGAAATTTAAGAGTCACAGGAAAATGCTCCAACACAAAATGAGCCTCATTTTGATTTACAAAATGTTGTAGAAACTACACCTGTGACCTCATCACCATGTAGTTTTGAAAGATTCCGTCACTAACCCATAACATATGATTTTATGATGACTGAACATCATCATTTATTACTGATAGAGGATGGTGAACCTACATCCTGCATGGAAGAAATGATAGGCCATAACTCCGATAAATGGCTTCAAGCTATAGAATGTGAAATGGAATTCATGTACTAAAACAAAATATGGTTGACCCATTTGATGGTGTTAAAACCACTGAGTGTAAGTGGGGTTTCAAGAAAATTGACATGGATGGCAATGTACACGTGTACAAAGTGTGATTGGTTGCTAAGGGTTTCAGGCAAATTCATGGTATTGACTATGATGAGATCTATTCTCCAGTTGTGATGCTTAAATCCATTTGCATCCTCATAGCAATTGTTGCATTCTATGATTGTGAGATTTGGCAAATGGATGTGAAAATAACTTTTCTAAACGGGAATTTGGAAGAGGGTGTGTACATGACACATCTTAAAGGTTTCTCATCTCCTAAAATGCTGGGAAAATATGCAAGCTCAGTGATCCATTTATGGATTGAAGTAGGCTTCTTAAAGTTGGAATCTCCGTTTTAATAAGGCAGTCAAAGAGTTTGGTTTCCTCATAAATGAAGAAGAATCTTGTGATTACAAGAAGACTAGTGGGAGCGCAATTATTATTTAGGCGAAGCAGCCTACATCTTAGGTATTAGAATCTATAGAGATAAATCAAGATGGCTTGTTGGGCTAAGTCAAAGCACTTATATTAATAAGGTTTTGCATATATTCAACATGCGAGAATCTAAAAGAGGCTTCTTACCCATGTCACATGGCATAGTTTTGAGTAAGCTCAATGCCCTTCGACACCAGATAAGCAAAATCGCATGAGTAGGATCCCATATGCTTTGAGCATGACGAGCAGACACCAGTCAGATCCAAGTGAAAGTCAGTGGATATGTTGGATCCCGTTTTCGGAATCCAACTCCTCAGAAAAACATAAAACCTTACTCTTCATTTTCTTGCTCTGATACCATCTATGTTGGGACCCGATCTCGGAACCGGACCCCAACTGGAAAAGCATAAAACGGAAAGTGAAATCAAACGGAAACATAGGCGAAATGCAAAACGAAATCGGAGGAACGAATTTCAAAGCGAAACTAAACAGAAGCAAATCGAAAGCAAACAAATCAAAAGCGAAACAAATCGAACAAATCGAACGCGGATCCAACATCCGAAAACGTGTATCTTATAAAAACTATCGCGTTGGAAACCATACGACAATCGGTCTAATTCAATCAAATCCGGTATAAATTTTTTTTCTTTCTTTCTCAAATTATTTATTCCTTTTCAACTTTAATCAATCTCATTCAAATCAAACAAAATCCATACAATTTCCCTTTTGGAAAATTCATCCTCATGCAAATCTCAAATTCCTTTGCCAAAATTTTCTATAACCTCAATTTACTTGATTTCTCGAAATCAAGTATATCTTAATCTC
>JANVCL010000002.1:4152496-4165969 GCA_026546855.1 Erythroxylum incrassatum
TTAAAGAAGGAGCTGACCTCAGCTGCTATAATGGCCGCACCAGACTGGAACCTCCCTTTTGAATTGATGTGTGATGCCAGTGATTTTGCACTTGGGGCTGTCTTAAGACAGAGACAGGATAATAAATTACATGTCATTTATTACGCTAGCAAGATTCTTAATGATGCTCAACTTAATTATGCAACTACCGAGAAAGAATTACTAGCAGTAGTTTATGCTTTCGATAAATTTAGATCTTACCTGGTTGGCTCCAAAGTCATTGTTTACACTGACCATTTTGCTCCGAAATATCTACTCCTAAAGAAAGATGCAAAACCAAGATTGATCAGTTGGATTTTACTTTTGCAGGAATTTGACTTGGAAATTCGAGATAAGAAGGGATAAGAGAATTTAGTAGCTGACCACTTGTCACGACTGGAACAGGAAGACAAGCCAAGAGTGGATCCAATCAATGATACCTTCCCTGATGAGAATCTGTGGGTTGTGAAAGACAACATCCCTTGGTTTGCTGATTGTGTCAAATTTCTGGTGTCCGATATCATTCCTTTTGATTATTCATACCATAGGAGGAAGAAATTCTTATATGAGGTGAGAAACTACTTTTGGGAAGATCCGTTGCTCTTTTGGAGATGTGCTGACTGGGTGATCAAGAAGTGTGTACCTGATGAAGAGATGCGATCAGTTCTGCATCATTGTCATGCTTCCTTGTATGGAGGACATCATAGGGCCAAAAAACAACGACAAAGGTCTTACAATCTGGACTCTATTGGCCGACTCTCTTTAAGGATGCTAAGACTTTCATCCTGACTTGCGATAAGTGTCAGAGAACTAGAAATATTGGTAGGAAGCACGAGATGCCTCAATCTGGGATTCTAGAAGTAGAACTTTTTGATGTATGGGGTGTGGACTTCATAGGAGCGTTTTCAGTGTCTTTTGAAAATGAATACATCCTTGTGGCTGTTGATTACGTGTCTAAGTGGGTGGAAGCTATAGCGTTGTCGAACAACACTAGGGTTAGCGTAGTCAAATTTGTCAAGAAGCACATATTCTCAAGGATTGGTGTTCCAAGAGCTATAATAAGTGACAACGTGTACACTTTCAGAATCATCAATCTAAATCGCTATTGTCCAAATATGGGTATCATTTCAAGTTTGGAACCACCTACCACCCTTAGATTAGCGGGCAAGTCGAGGTATCTAATCGGGAAATCAAGCAAATTTTAGAAAAGACGGTTAATACCTCAAGAAATGATTGGGCATTGAAGCTTGACGACGGGCTTATAGAACAACCTACAAAACTCCCTTAGAGATGTCCCTTTATAGACTAGTCTTTGGAAAATCCTGTCATCTTTTGGTTGAAATTGAACACAAGGCATTATGGGCCATCCGGAAGTTGAATTTTGATCTTAAAGAAGAAGGATAAAGGAGACTAATAAAGTTGAATGAGCTGGATGAATTTCGCCTTGATGCTTTTGAGAATGCTAGCATATATAAGGAAAGAACCAAGGCTTTTCATGACAAGCACATCATGTAGAGGGAATTTAAACCAGGCCAAAAGGTGTTATTATTTAACTCTCGCCTGAAATTATTTCCAGGGAAATTATGATCAAGATGGTCGGGACCGTTCGTAATAACAAGGACACATCCACATGGAGCAGTGAAAATTAGGCGGGATGATCAAGAGCCTTTTGTGGTTAATGGGCAAAGACTTAAATACTATCTCGAAAGGGAAACGGTGGGATACATTTCCACCGTCATATTTCAAGGTTGATATCCGAGTGACTGAGTCTACCTAAGGACATTAAATTTAGCGCTTGTTGGGAGGCAACCCAATAACTCTAACTCTTGTGTTATATTTTTTGTGTTAAATTTTCACTTGTTTGTCTCATCAGTTCGTTGTGCTATTAACTTATTATGAGTCTTAAGGGATACTATTTACGAGACATTTCAGGAACATCTTCCAGTAGTATGAGGAATGGTGTGGTCCCAACTCTTTAAACCTAGAGGTCAGACTCATTTTAAGCATGGAAAAAGTTAAGTGGCAATTTCTATCTGTTTTATTTTGATTTTCTTCCATTTCTAGCACTCACACATTATGCATGTAGCCCTGGGATGTCATTAAATGGCTAGAAGGAATAGAGGAAAAAGGTAGATAATAAGATTTTTTTTAAAAAGTCACGTAATGTCCGTTTAACGGACATCGGCTGACTCCAATTACCCTAACTGATGTCCGCTTAATGGACACTAGACCTCCAATTGCTCAATCTGCCCCGTAAAGGTCCGTTAAACGGACATTAATGTCCGCTTAACAAACATTGATTGAATCGCGGATTAAAACCCTTCTTTTTCCTTCTTTCCCGCATTTTCTCTCCTTTTTCTCTCGCCGCCTCTTACCCTCCCTTCTCCACTTCTTCAACCTCCGGCCATCCCAACCTACCTAGCCTAAACCCTCAATCCCTCTTCATCTTTCCCCATCCTTCCCTTTCACTCCTCCCTAGCAACCCTTTACTCCATAGGATAATCTGTCCACCCACATCGATAAGGACCTCCAGAGAGGGAGAGCTGTCAGAGACGCGTGGGAGGGAGGAATATCTTCAAAGTCTCAGCTGTAAGGGTGTTGGGTAAGCATTTTGTGTGACAATCTCAAGTACTTTTATAGAATTTGGGGCTAGGTTATGTGAAGTTTTGGGATTAGGATTTACGATTCATGTCTGAAATTGTTTTAGATTTTGGGTAATGTGTTCTTGCCCAGTTCGGGGTGGATTGAATTGCATGTGAATCGGACATTGAGTGGAATTACTGCTGATGTTATTCAGCTTGCAAGAGGTTGAAAGTGCATTAGCTTGTGGGGTTGATTGAATTTGACGTATCGGGAGAAATTTCGGGCGATTTGAATATGTGCAGATTGTTATTGACGGTTAGATTGGCCTGGAGCATTTGAGTTGTAATTGAACTAAGTTTTTGAGTGTGCATTTGGAGATTTTGAGTGTGAGGCTACCATGTCGAGATTTAAGCAAACTGCGAGAAAGAATGCTGGACAATCCTCTCGGTCTGTGAGAGGGAAAAACTTGGCTCAGGATGAACCTATACCTGACCTGCCAATGTTCATCAATGAACAATGTGAAGTATGGTACAATAAGAAAAGGAACAATAAGTTTGTAATTGAGGTGTCTGTGGCGGAGCTTATTGAAGAGAAGCATCGTGTACGGGCTAATTTGGATAAATTCCATTGGGGGAAACTGTTGACCCTCAAGGGTACTTATTACCCCAAAGCAATCAAGCAATTCTATGCCAACCTGAGTGCGGTAGCTGGGAAACAACTACTAGTGCTCACCTCAAGAGTCAATAGGAAAGAGGTGGTGATCACTGAGGAGCTGATTTGTAACCACCTAGAGCTACCAATGGGAGGCAATCTCCCATCTTTTGACAAGAGGGTCCGATGCTCTTGCGATGAAACTTGGAATAAGGAGGAAGCTATGGATTGACTTGGGATTTGAGCTATATGGCGTTGGACGAATCAACGTTTCTTTGTGCATTGCAAGTACCTGGACGTAGCCCTAAGGTTAATTGCTTTTGTGCTAGCTTATAATGTCCTACCAAAGGCTAGTGATTCAGGATATCTCCGAACTAAGGACTTATTCATTTTGGATAAAATGTTCTTTTACGACAACCAATTCCAAGGCATTGCTGCGGCTAAATTGATGATGACAGCGATGTGGAAAGTAGTCCATCACAGGGCAGAGACCAAGGCGTTTGTCTTCCCAATTTTATTGAGCCAATTGTTACACCACCTTCAGGTCATAAAAAGGGATGAGATAGTGGCTCTTGCTACTGAGGAGGATGTTATTACTGCTGACAAAATGAGGGAAGTTTGAAGACAATGCCCCTCATGGATGGATAAATCCACATCGAACAAGGCGCCACCTTAATACTCCTGTTGCACAAAGACCAACAGCGCCTCCACCTTCAGACGATACCCTGAACGAGCTTCATATGCAAGCAGACAATAGAAGTATTCGAACCGAAGTAGCCGATCTTACAGCTTCACAAGCACGCATGGAAGCAATGCTAAAGGCTTTCATGGAGGCCCACCAACAACAGCCACCAGAGCATTGAAGCCTAATGCCTTAGGATTTCCTTTTTGTCATCGCTCACACACATTTTGCATTTTATCTAGACCTCAGTTTTGTTTTTTTTTCATTGGTACATTGTACCACTAACTTAGTTTTATTTTAGTCTATTTCAATATTTTGTGCTTTTGATGGGAACTCTGTAATTTCAAGGTATGGTATATTGGACAATCAATTCTTTAGGGGGTGGACCTTCACTCCACTTTTCGTTAATTACATTGTTTTTCTTTTCTTTAGCTTTCTTGCCATTGAGGACAATGTGAATTTAAGTGTAGGGGAGGGTAAACAAAAAAAGGGGTTAATTTAACATCTTTTATGCCTAATTGTCATTATAATTTCATTTCATGAGTTAATTGCATTATGGATGAGATTGACCTCGAATAAGGTGCATAATATGATTAATTGGATTACATATCTTGTCACAATGGGATGTTGTAATGTTAAATTGATTGAATGAACGTGCTATAGAATGAGAAAACATAGCCAAGTGAGCTAATTTGAGCCTAAAGGATTGCACTCAATTCTGCTTTCTTGTGAGTGATATGAATTTCTCTTCCATGTATGCTTACTTCTAGAACTTGCATCACATCTCTTCAAGGTTACATAATCATACTGTGGTATGTCTTGGAAATGATAAAAGACATTAGGATTGAGCTTGAGCCAAATAGCTAACCCTTTCTATATATCAATCCCTTAGTGAACCCCTTGAGCCTAGTGATTGTAGTTAAACCATTTTCTTTGTAAACCTACTCCAAAGAACCTTAAGCCAAGAAAACAAGTTCACCCTTATTCAATGGTTAGTAGAGCTATCAAAGTTGTGCATTCACTACTTCTATTAATAAGGATACAAAGGAAAAAATGTGGGGTTATTTGAGTTTAGAAAGTCAAGAAGCATGCTTTGTTTACAACAAAACGAAAAGAAAAAAATGAAAAAAAGAATAAGAAATTGAGTCAATAATAAGCAAAGCATGTGCACTTCAGGTTTCAAAGTGAAGGAATGGGGAAAACTGTGACAATATAGTTGGTGGAGTTCCATAAAACAATATGATTGTAAGATTTGTGATTTCAGCTCTACTAATTGTTGAATATTTGAATTCCTACTAAGAAATAAAGACCTTTTTGATTCATGGACATGCCATAGATGGGAGTAGTGGAAAAGTAGGTAAAATGCAAGTTTATGGTAAGGGACATGCATGAGAAGATAATTGAGAGTACCCCTTAAACACTTTTGTGTGAAAATAAACGTTGTATGAGAGACTTCATTCTTGGCATGTGATTTTGATTAATTGAAGCTTTATGAGATCTCATTGTTACTGAGTTGTGAGCAAAATTATGAGGTATTATGTGATCCTATTTCTATGTTCCAATTATCACTTATGATGCACTCGGCTTATTGGAATGAACTATGGTGATGATTAGGTGTGAAATAATGGGAAGGAAATATTTGTGGGTACCATTCATTTTAAGTAAACCCTCAGGAGACTATAACTCCTCCATTATGGACACGTAGTGGTTTAAAGGCTTGTACATAGGCTAAATGTCACCGTACACCTGCGAAAGTGGAATCAATAACTTGGTTAAGGTTTCGATAGTGAGTTTTCTGTTAGTTTGCTTGGGGACAAGAAATAATCTAAGTGTGGGGGGAATTTGATAAGTCAAATTATTTGTAGATGATTTTAAGATGAATTGGAATTAATTTGACTTATTTCTATATGGATTTGAAGTTTTATGTGATCAATTTGCTCACATTCCAACTGTGTTGCTTGATAGGTACAAACGGATAGATTGTGGGGTAAAGGGCATAACTTTTCTTATGGATGTCAGATTAAGGCCACTCAAGAATGATTTCAAAGAGGAATCTGAGCTCTACAAATTCCGAGAAGACTCCGAGAAGAAATTATGTCAAATGGAAGATCAAAGGCATGAAAATGTTGGATTGGTGCATGTCCGTTTAACGGACATCGCCTAGCAAAATGAACTTCCAGACCCGAGAAGGTCCGTTTAACAGATATTCATGTCCATTTAATGGACATCACCTAGCAAGATGAACCTCTAGACCTGAGAAGGTCCGTTTAACGGATATTCATGTCCATTTAACGGACATCGCCTGACAACATATAGTTTCAGACTCGAGAAGGTCCGTTAAACGGAAATTAACATTCATGTCCGTTTAACGGACATTGGCGGCCAACTCAATCTGTTTTTCCCAATTTGGGAAAACTAGGTTTCTTGAGACAAGGACACTATAAATACTCACTGTTTAGACCTAAAAGGGGGGCTGGACACTGAAAACAAGGTTACTACATTTGGGAGGCACAAAATAAGAGGAAGATAGGGAATTTGAGGGATTTCCTCAAGGATTGGGAGCAACATTCTCTTATGTTTCTTCTACTTTCTCTCTCTACTCTTTCTTAAATGCTGAGCATCCTTATGTGTGTGATTTTTGTTACAATGTTCTGGAACTAAACCTAATTTAGGGTGAGGGATGTAACCCATTTGGAAGATGATTTGTATGATACAGATTGTTGAATGTTGAATGAAAATTTATAGGTTATGTTTGTCTTCCTTGAATCTCACTGTTGTTGCTATGCTTGATCTTCATAGGTGCAATCTTAAGAATCGTATGATGTACAGAAGAGTGAAATATGGTTCATGTTATAGGAAGATGAACACCTTGGACTTAGAGGTAGAGATATCCTAAGCTTGGGTGAGAACTTGTGGTTGCTTGTTCTTCATGGATTTGGTTAGTAAGTTCACACATTGAGAGATGGTGTTCATCTAACTGGGTACTCTAGTATGCTTTGAAAAGAGATATGGGTAAAGTTGTGCAACTGTTTTCATAGCCTAACATTCAATCAATTTCATATTGTATGAGTCGGTCCTTTAAATTGGTGAACCCCAATCCCTAATTCTAAACCTTTGATTTATCCTTTGTTGTTTTCTTGTTTAGTACTTATAATTTACTGTTAACTCAACTCCAATCACATTTTAAAATTTTCTGTTGATAACATGCAAATAATTAGAATTAATTTGGTGGTGAATGAATTGGTCTTGTAGGGAGACGACTTTGGAATAATCAGTGTGTGGATACTAGAAACGACTCTATGCACTTGCAAAATTTATCGATCACTTGTGTTAAAAGGTTAACATTTGAAAAACTTGGACTCAAATCCGATAAATGCTTCTTTGTGAGGTATCCTAAAGAAACTAAAGCATACTACTTTTACAATCCCACCAAGAACAAAGTGTTTGTTGCTTAAAATGTTATCTTTTTAGAGAGAGAATTTCTTTCTAAAGGGACTAGTAGGAGTAAAATACATCTTGAAGAAATTCAAAAGTCACAGGAGAATGCTCCAACACAAGAGGAGCCTTGTTTTGATATACAAAATATTGTAGAAACTACACCCGTGACCTCAGCACCACGTAGGTCTGAAAGGTTTCGTCACGAACCCATAAGATGTGGTTTCATGGTGACTGAACATCATCATCTATTACTGATAGAGGATGATGAACCTACATCCTACTCGAAAGTAATGATGGGCCCTGACTTCGTTAAATGGCTTTTGGCCATAGAATACGAAATGGAATCCGTGTACCAAAACAAAGTATGGGTTTTGGTTGACCCATTTGATGGTGTAAAAATCATTGAGTTTAAGTGGGTTTTTTAAGAAGAAAGTTCACATGGATGGCAATGTATATGTGTACAATGTGCAATTGGTTGCTAAGGGTTTCAAGCAAATTCATGGTATTGACTATAATGAGATCTATTCTCTAGCTACGATGCTTAAATCCATTTGCATCCTCTTAGCAATTTTTGTATTCTATGATTATGAGATTTGGCAAATGGATGTGAAAACATCTAAACGGGAATCTGGAAGAGGATGTGTACATGACACAACCAGAAGGCTTCACATCTTCTATAAATGATGGGAAAATATGCAAGCTTCAGTGATCCATTTATGAATTGAAACAGGCTTCTCGGAGTTGGAATTTTCGTTTTAATAAAGCAGTCAAAGAGTTTGATTTCCTCATAAATGAAGAAGAATCTTGCATTTACAAGAAGACTAGTGGGAGCACAATTGTTTCTTTGTCTTGTATGTAGATGACATACTACTCATTGGAAAGGATATTCTTATGCTTCAATTTGTTAAAGCTTGGTTGGGAAATTATTTTTCAATGAAAGACTTGGGCGAAGCAGCCTACATCATGGTTATCAGAATCTATGGAGATAGATCGAGACGTTTTATTGGACTAAGTCAAAGCACTTATATTGATAAGGTTTTACACATATTCAAAATGCAAGAATCTAAAAGAGGCTTCTTACCTATATCACATGGCATAGTTTTGAGTAGGGCTCAATCCCTTTCAACATTAAATGAGCGAAATCACATGAGTAGGATCCCATATGCATCTGTTATAGGACCTATTATGTATGCTATGTTATGTACTCATGCGAATGTTGCATGTGTTTTGAGCATGACGAGTAAATACTAGTTAGATCTAGGTGAAAGTTACTAGATAGTTGTTAAGAACATTTTTAAGTACTTGAAAAGAATTAAGGATATGTTCTTGATCAATAGAGGTAAGGAAGAGCTCATTGTAAATGGTTACACTGATGCTAGCTTCCAATTAGACAAAAATGACTTCCAGTCGTAGTCAAGTTTTATATTATGCCTAAATGGTGGAGCAGTGTATTGGAATAGTTCCAAGCAGGATACAATTGTTGATTCTACAATAGAAGTTGAGTACATTGTTGCTTCAGAAGCAGCAAAGGAGGTTGTTTGGGTTAGAAAGTTCATAGTTGAACTTGGTGTGGTTCCTAGCATTATGAATCCAGTGGATCTCTATTGTGACAATAATGGGCCCATTGCTCAAGCTAAAGAACCAAAATTGTTAAGCCCTATTTCCGAAGCCCAACTATCCTATTCGGAGTCAAGAAGCATAAGCGGGTTTCCTTGTGGGGTCATTTCAATAACCTCACTTCCTTTCTATCAATATTTTGAAAGGAACACCAAAGGCTATAAACTTTTATGGAAAGGTAGAAAACGTGTTAGGAATCTATCGCTTCAAGAATCGTCTTAATCGAAGGTCGGACGAAAAAGTTATGGTCAAACAAATCCAACAGGTTCATGTCTTGACTCATATTGTATCGGTCTTGGTGCAAATGCCATAACTTTTGCTACATAGGTCGGTTTGATTTCATGTTTAGACGATTTGAAAGAAGACTTCGAGATCTACAACTTTCATGAAGAACTCGAGGCGTGATTCAGTCTCTAAAGGATCAAAAATGGAACAGAAGATATTAAGGCGATGCAGAAGGTCAAACTAAGACAAAACAAAAACTAAGACGAAGCGGAGCTAAGACAAAGTAGAACTAAGACGAAGCAGAGTTAAGACAAAGCAAAACTAAGACGAAGCGGAAGTCAAACTAAGATGATATGAACTAAGACAATACGTCTCCAGACTAAGATGATAGAAACTAAGACGATATGTCTTCCAAACTAAGACGATAGAAACTAAAATGATAGTCTTAGCAAACTAAGATGATAGAAACTAAGATGATATGTCTTCCAAACTAAGACGATAGAAACTAAGACAATATGTTTTCCAAACTAAGATGATAGTCTTAGCAAACTAAGACGATAGAAACTAAGACGATATATCTTCCAAACTAAGATGATAGTCTTAGCAAACTAAGACGATATGTCTCCCAAACTAAGACGATAGTCTTAGCAAACTATGACGATAAAAACTAAAACGATAGTCTTAGCAAACTAAGACGACACGTCTCCCAAACTAAGACAATAGAAACTAATACGATAGGCTTAGCAAACTAAGACGATATGTCTTACAAACTAAGACGATAGAAAATAAGTAGATATGTCTTCCAAACTAAGATGATAGAAACTAAGACGATACGTCTCCTAAACTAAGACGATAGTCTTAGCAAACTAAGACGATATGTCTTGTCCATTTCCAACCTAGATTATTCTAGATTTTCCCCCAAATTTAGAGCACAAATTTTACCCTTATAAAAGACCTGAAATATGAGATGCAATATAAAACTTGAAAAACATAAGCAAAAATAATAATATTTCATTAACAAACTAAACACAATCTAAGCTTAGCTTTAATTACACACTAACATGCTCATCAGTAGGTTAATACAAATACAGATGGATGCTCAATGTTTCAACATGCTATGAAGCTACCCAAAAGTGGTTGAACTAACTTAATTACAAATGTTCTAATTTCTTGAAGTTTTTGAAGCCTTGCAAGGATCACTGATCTTCTTGATTTGCACCTGAGGATGGAAGGAATGGGGTGAACTACACAGCTCAGTGACTAACATATTTATAGTCATTGCTAATTGACTCCAAATTTATGCATATGTATATATATATAGAGATATCTATGCCTATTCGTATATTTTCTGACTCAAGCATTCTTCAAATTGGTTGAACACTCATAGGACATAACACTCAAATGCATCATTCATGACAAGTTCAAGGATGCAATGCACAGAAATTGGCTCGAGGGTTCCATGGAGACAGATGGAGAAATCGAAGTTTACCCCATGAACAGAATGAGTCCATATTCAGAGCTCATATGCTACAAGCGGGCAACCAGGAGAAGGCACTTGTCAACGTGCACGTGACGAACAAAATGGTTCCACTCTCGCCCAAATAGAAGGCACTTATTCGTTTTCTCATATGCTTATACTTTTATGATTTGTCTTCATTTTCATTTAATGCAAATGTCATGACCCCTTTTTGAAGTAAAAAGTAGCCATATATCACCAAGCATTTTTCCACATTTACAAACAAGACAATTTCAACAAATCAATCTCAATATACACACATAGGCAAAAATTTACCCAATTAAGTTATAACCCTAAATATGTTACGCACTTAGTTGACTTGCGAAAACTAAGTCAAGCTTACCTTTCCCCTTGCTCTTGGGTAAGATTCCCTTGATCTCCTACAATAACCAAGGTTCCAATTAAAACATAACTTAAAAGAAAAAACATACTATTTCAACAAATGCAAAACTGAACTCAAATCTAATCTACCATAACCCATCTAAGTTAGAAGACCTAAAACCTAGCTTAGAAACCCTAAAATCAATTAGGTTCTCCTAATCCATCTTCTTTCAACACAAACCATTTTCTTTTTCTTTCTAACTCCTTCTTCCACAACACAACTCATTCCTTTAATAAAGCAAAAAGAAGAGATGGTTAACCTACCTTAACAAGTTTCTTTCTCTTCTTTCCTTCTTTCACTGACACCTTTCTCTTCTTTCTCTCAATTTTTGTTTTCTCACTCTTCTCCCTATTTAAATCACGTTTTTTTTCTCCTCTTAACAAACAAAATAACACATCACTTTTTCTATTTCTACCCTTAATGAGCCCAAAAATTCCATCTTACCCTTCCTTATATGCTCATGCTCTTTTATGTTCAAGTGATCTCCCAAAAATGTTCTTGAACATCCTTATTACATCAACACTTTACTTCCATTTATCCATTCAACAAATGCTACTAACCTTGACACCATTATAGTCCCAAAATTTAAATCTATCTAAACTCCAAACATTATTTAAAATCATGCTTACTTAAAGAAAAAGTTCCAGGGTCCAACAAAAATCTCATTAGAAGACTGAACGCATACTCAGACATTTTCACCTTATTCAACACATTGTTGAAAGAGGTGATTTGAAGGTGTCCAAAGTGTCAACAAATTTTAATATAGATGATCCGTTAACTAAGCCTCTCCCGCAGGCTAAGTATGATCGTCATACTAGAACATTAGGCATCAAACTCTTGGATGTGTGATCATGTAAAATTTTATGACATGCTTTTAGATAATCCATTAATAATGCCCAGTTATTGTTTGTTGTGTTCATTTATTGTGGAGTTATAAATGAATTTGAATAATAATCCCTATTAATAATGTGTATCTTACAATTGGCATCAAATGTGTGACATGATTGTGAGACCCTATTATAATATGGACACAATTATTCTTAAAGATCCCTAGTTAATTTAATTAATTTAAGGGATCATAATGATTGTCGAGACTAGCATATTGATTGATAGATGATCATGTTTCACATGTCATTAATATGGAGATATTATGTTAATCATAAGGGTGCATGTTAGAGAACATATGATTGGATCGACCCACTATAAGAACAATTCAAGGATTGTTATATAAGTGTCATAAGTGGTTCTCATTACAACTGATAAATATTGTCCTTTGACTTGAATTTGTCACGATTTCCTATATGTGAATTAGTTTGTTTTGACATTGTCAAACTTCATTTGTACAAGGTGATTATAAAAGTAATGCTCAGGCATGCTATGAATCATATGGAGGAATGTGGATGAACAAGAAGAAATTTGACTCCCCCATATAATGGGAGAAAGATATCTCTGAGCCCCTCGATGAGTTGAGACTGAAAAGTTGCATGGTTGTGGACAAACAAGGTGAATGTCAATCATTTGTTACACAGTCTAACTCAGAGGTCGAGAAACATGATTGAGCTTAATAAGGATGACACTGTTTCTTGCCTTATGCTCAATCGAGATATAATGAGACAAAGTGATTAGTAGATAATTGGTTTTTGTGCAAGTGGGAGATTGTTATTGTATGCCCCACAAACCAATTATAGAATGTACTATAATTTATTGGTTATGATTCAGGTAATACCAGACTTCGACCTTATTTAATAGTAAGTAGTTATAATGTCTTGCTAGAAACGACTTATAACTTATGGGCCTAAAAGAAGCTTAGGCCTATTATTAATATTAAATAAGCCTACAGGGTCGCACACTAAGAGACTGAACATTCATTGGGCTTTAATATGTTTTGAGTTTTTGGGCCTTAGGGTTTTATTATATATATAGATATATAGTATGATTTGTTTGGTGTAAGACTCATCTGTCTAAAAGGAAACCCTATTGTCATCCTCCTTCTCAAGTAATAGAGAGACAGAGGTCTCATGAGTGTTACTAACACACTAGAAGCGTTTGTTCAGTCTCGTGAGGGTGTGGATACCGGTAGAGGCGTGACATTTGACGTGCTCTTCCGACACTACAAGCTTCTTTGTTATTTCCGCTGTGAAAGGTATAATTTGATATGGATTTAATTTCGATGTTTACATGGGTTTTGGTATTTCGGATTTGCAAATGATGGTAAATTTTGTTGCATGTTGATTGTAGCGCCCCCTTACCATAGAGTACCCACCGGAACGCCCGTAGGTCATTTCGATACATATCCTACGATAAGAGACCACTACTGACAACCACCACTAAACTCCCCATGGCATCACAATAATAAAACAG
>JANVCL010000002.1:4166069-4176891 GCA_026546855.1 Erythroxylum incrassatum
TAATCACAATAAAATTGCATTAGGCACAAAAATCAGGAATGTCATGTATGCATGTACAGTTATTTCATGTGCACAAAATTCACTGTGTACCAATACTAGGATGCATGAACAGTCCTAATTCAGCCCAATCACTCTCATCCTATGCCAATTTACTATTCTACCCTTCTAGTAGGGGATGAGATGTTACGTTGATAGCTCGAAATGCTTACAAATCTGAATGTTAAAGAGTGCTTAAACTAAAATTTTTAGTTTTGAAACTTAAGTAAATAATATCCTTGCTTAGAATATTAAAATCTAATAATAAAAAACTCAACAGAATCAACTATAAAGATCTTGAATTGTCTAATTTTTTCGTTTGATTTTTAACTTTTTGATTTAATTTATGCTAATAACTCTTGTTATTAAAAATTAATCAATTTATTAATTAATTAGTCAATTTTTATAATTTAATAAATTATTATAAATCAATTAATTTTCGTTTAATAAATTTTTAATGAGTAAGATAATCTTTTATAATTATATTACAAATTCTTTAATTTACTTAATCTTTAACTACTTTTGTATCGCGATGCTTAAAATCTTAAATCTCTAATAGTACCAGTTTTTAATCATCGGAAGAAACCAAGAAATGAGGTTGAAAACGGCAAAAGAAAGTGATTGGAGGAATAAACTGAGGCATGTGCTAAAAGCAAGCAAAAAAGAACCAATTGTCCTCCGAACAACCAGGACCTTAAGAAAGGCTTTGCTTTTTAGTTTGGTGGCAAAACAGAAATAAAGCACAATTTTAATTCTAATCGCTGCCTCGCAACTCTCTCTCTCGCTCTCTCCCTATTTCCTCGATTTAAAATCAAAAAAAGCATAACCATAAACCATGTCCTCTATATTATATTCCATTTCAAGTCCCACCTCTGCGTTTTTAGATCTCTCTTTCGCGTCCGTTCCCTTTCCCAAGTACAAAACTGCTCCACCGATCTTAAAGCCACCGCCACAACCACTACAAGAACGTCATCCTAAACGCTGCGTTCCTGGCCCTTACTCCTCCTTCTCAGGTACTATTGTTCGTCAGATGGGGTTTATTTCAATAAGCATGCTTTTTAACTGTTTGTTTTGGTATTTTGTGATTGATTAGAAACTGTGGCTTGGATCTCTGTGTGTAGAAATGGAAGCATCTGCTGGGCCAACTCTCTATCCATTGCATCGTACCAAGACCCTTCACCTGGTTCGTCTCGTTTTATGTCATTTTCCTTTTTCTTCGGTGTCAGCGTTTGTATGTGTGTGTTCAAAAAGGTTACTGATATACTTAGATAAGGCACGCACAAGGGATTCATAATGTTGAAGGAGAAAAGAAATTCAGTGCATACTTATCTGAAGAACTCTTTGATGCACACCTTACTCCTCTCGGCTGGCAACAGGTAATTGAGTCAGTTCGTTTCAACTTTGATAATTACGGGCTGGGCAAGCGCCTTTTTTTAAAGATGTTTCAACTTGTGGGAAAATTTTGTGAAATCATGGCAGGTTGATAATTTGCGCAAGCATGTTCGAGAATGTGGACTTGATAAAAAGATTGAGTTGGTGATTGTTTCGCCTTTATTAAGGTATGGGAGTTGTTTTACTTTTTTGGTGAAATGGTAGATCTTTTGGATTTAGTTTTGATTTGAAGTTAGAAATTTTGTTTGGTAGATTCAAGCAAGTTTTTTCACCTAACCCTTTTCTTTTTAATAATTGCTTTATAGGACCATGCAGACAGCTGTTGGAACCTTTGGAGGAGAAGGATACTCGGATGGCATAAATGCGACGCCATTGATGGTGGCAAATGCTGGATCGAGTAACCGGCCGGCAATTTCAAGTTTAAATTGTCCTCCAATTATAGCAGTTGAACTTTGTCGAGAACATTTGGTGCGTGTCTAAGAAAGCTATTTGCATGTTGTTTAATGCTTGATGAGAGAAGTTGCTATAGCCTGATCTTTTCTTTCACTTTAATGTGAGCATGAAGCTGGGTTTACGTTTGACCTCTTTTGTTTTTAATTTCTCAAACTGCAGGGAGTTCATCCGTGTGACAGGAGAAGAAGTATCAGTGAATATAAGGCTCTTTTTCCTGCAATAGATTTTTCTCTGGCAAGTACTGAAAGAAGAGTTTTTTGTTATCTCATAAAGGATCTAGACATCATTACTCCTAGGAGATCCTAGGTTTCTAGTTCCAAATGCTGCTCAGGTTAATGAAGCTAATTTTTTTTAATTTCTTGTACAGATTGAAAATGATAATGACATTTTGTGGAAGGCTGATGAGAGAGAACTGAATGAAGAAGTTGCAGTGAGGGGATTGAAATTTTTCAAATGGTATGTTCTGTTCTATTCTTTTTGTCTATGTTTGTCACTAACCTGGGAATGAAGCTTTGTTCAAATGAATTTCATGTTTAGCTGTGACATCTTTCAAAAGTCGCCTAAAAGTGCTGCCTTTGCTCATCCTTTCAATAGTAGCCCAAGTGTTTGATTTTGTGCTGATATATATGACATGTTTATTTGTTGATTGCTGTAAAGGATAACTGGCCTGCCGCTGTGCCGCATAGCTGTGTTTGTAAAGGTCATTATTCCTTTACATGATTGATCGGCTTAATGGATTTGAGATACGTTTTTATCGTGGATAAGTAACTGTTTGTAGGTGTGGCAGTTTCATCCCTTAATTTTGATGACATATTACGGTTTCTTTTGGTATAGGTTGTGGACTCGGAAAGAGAAAGAGATTGCCGTTGTTGGCCATAGTGGATTCTTGTACCATTCCTTGAGTCATTTTGGAAATGATTGTCATCAATCTGTGAAGAGTGAAATATGCACACAGTAAGTGATTATTCATATGTCTCAATTAACTTGCATAAGTGCTTGTTATCACTGTAAAATAATCTGTAATAGAAAACTTTTTGAAAGGTCTCTAATATGAAACCTAAGCCCTTCCTCCTAATGCCTTTTCACGAAAAAGAAAAATGTTCAATTCGTCAGATTACTCAGTTTCAGATTGTGAAATACATTGGAATTTGGATACAACCTTTCATTAATCTCTCACACGTAACCACAGGGCACTATTGCTGCTATACCTTTCCAAGGGTTAATCATTAAGAATGATTAATATATTCATTTTTTATTTCCTAAATAGATGAAACCTAGAAGACTAGAATTAATCAACCAATACTATATACTGTTCAATATGTTGGAACTTATAGTTCTTACCTTGTCTGAGATAATGTTGTAGCGTTGTAGCTGAGATGACAAGAGGAATTGGTGGTCCTTAGAAAGTATATGTGTAGTGATACATCTGACATGAAATAGTCTTATTGTGAATCATGTCAATGTATAAACTCTCACTTCTTATCCTGCATTATACTAATCCGATGCATGTTCATACAGCTTTGCAAACTGTGAGCTTCGTTCAATGGTCCTCGTTGATAGAGGGTATGTCTTCTAGAAAAGCTTAAAATTATGTTTGTTTAACTTGTGCAGAAGAATTCATGATCTTTTTTCCTCTTTCCAGTATGATAGGGTCTGATCCGGCAACTACCAACTATCCTGGAAAGATTCCTCAAGGTCTTGATCTCCCAAGTGATGTTGCAGAGGAGAAGCATAAAGGAAAAGCAGAGTTGAAGTAATTTTCTGACCAGCATGTATCAGGAGGATCAGTGTTGATTAATGTCCAATATGTGTGTTTCTTTGGAAGTAATTTACTAGGATGTGCTTAGTTTATACATCCTACTGAAGAGCTAGACGGTTCAAGTTTTATGAGCATACTAGCTCGTCTTTTAGGAAATCTCAAGATTCATTCCTTGGAAGTATTGAATTTCCAAAGCCTTTAAGAACATTTACAGGCGCACACATTCTTTCCACAATTTTAGCCATCCTTCACGGGCTTTCTCAACCCGGTTTAGATTCATATGATGGTGAATTTGAGATGGAATGCTTTCATGCAAGACACGACCAATTCTGCAGTATTATGCTCTGTCTCTTAGGCAAGATACTCTTTTTGAGTTTTGATTTCACTTACATTTTGATGTCTTGTCTGAGTCGTTTTAAGTGTCAACTCTCGAGTACTGATTATAAATATTTACCGAGGAGCCCCGAATCTGGGGCCTAGTTCCAACCTCTGGTGATGGTCGATGGAGCAATTACAGGATAATGTGGTCATGGCTCAGAAAACTCGCACAGTTTGCTCCTCACACGGTACGATTCAAGATTGGAATCGCTATCCACTCCCTACAAGCTTTACCCAAGAAGACGAGCGGAAATAAAAAAGCATAAGGTGAAAGAAAACAAAAAAAGTAGGTAGTGTACACATTAATAAGTATAAATGTTAGGGTTTTTTATTTTTAAATTAATTAAAATAATAAAATAATTACATAAAAATGACATATTAGTAAAGAAATTAACGTCGAATTATTTTTATAACAAATTAAAAGTTAAATAGTTATTTGTCCTAATTAAATCAAACTTCATTGGTATGCTTGGACTAATTATGAAATTTTTATAAGTGAAAATTAAATAAACCTATTTTATAAAATTATTTAAAATAAATTAATAAAATTTTTAATACCTTTTTAACATATAATTCTCTTAACCGGTTAAATAAAATTTAATATCCGTAACAACTATTTATAATAAAATTACGTCTTACCATAACAAATTAAATAGATAATTTATTATACTAATTAATTTTTATTTTTAATCTTAATTTTAAAAATAATAATTAATAAATATTCAATAAAAAATTAATTGCAGGCCAGGACTACGGTTTTGGTCAGCGACTTATACAATCTGCCGCAACTGCCACGCAAATCTAAGACAGTTAAATGGCAACTCCGGTCCAGTTGTCTCTCAACAAATCATGTCTACATTCACGTCTTTTGCTGCTTGTCCTACTCTCATGTCAGAGCCTCGTCACAACAACTTCACACAACACCAACAAAAACAGAAGCAATGGTTTTTCCGTTGTCCGGCTATGCCTCTGAATCGGACTCGTACTCCTTCACCTTCAATACTTTGTTTCTCTTCTCTCTACGGTGCATACAATCTCACCACTTTCATGTCTTTCTCTTTACTTCATAGATACAATTGCTTCAAGTTTTGACTTTTCGACTTGTGGGATGTTATCTGTATTAAGAATTTTAACGGGTCTCGATAAGAACTGGGAATCCTGGGGAATTCGGATGGCCATAGTTTTGGTCCATTTGGCTCAAATTTTGGATCTTGTTGCTTATTGAGCTAGTTCTTTGGAAGCTTTACTATGTTCTATGTAAGATTCTTTTGGATTGACGTTGTTCTTTGTTTGCGCAGAGATGAATACTACAGTTGATCAAAGTCTGTTGCCACTGGACCGAACCAAAACTCTTCACTTGGTCTACTACCTCATCCCATATTTTACTGCTTCCAGAAATCTGAAACATCCTGTTTTATTCTAGTCAAGTGGCTTATAAATGCAGTTACCTTATGAAATTTTCAGGTTAGGCATGCCCAAGGGATTCACAATGTATACGGAGAAAAAGACTCTAAAGCCTATTTTTCTGAAGAATATTTTGATGCGCATCTTACACCGCTTGGTTGGCAACAGGTAATGGCAGACCCTTTTTATGTTTTCCTTCATGCATTTAAGTCAGGATCGTTGGGGAACTTGTACTAATTTGAGTTGTTTCGGTAGCTTATTTCATCTTTTAATATTTTGAGATAAACCACAACAGGTTGAGAATCTGCGAAAGGACGTTCAAGGATGTGGACTACATAAGAGAATTGAATTGGTCATCACTTCCCCTTTGTTAAGGTATTGCGAAAATTCGCAGCGGCAGTTACTTCCTAAAACCATTGTGAAAAATATTTGCTTTAGTTTCTTGCAGATAATGGAGGAGCTTGATACAGTTTGGTACCATCTAATTGGTCTAAATATTGAAGCCTTTTATGATTTCTATTCAACAGATTGAATCTTGTTGTATTTGCATACTTTGGTGCTGAATGTTGCTTGTATGCACCAAATAAATATTAAGGTCTGTTTAGAAGCAATTCCTTTCATTAGGTATCATTGACCCATTTCTTAGGATGCAAATCTTGTCTCTTCCCAGGATTGTTTTTCATACACTAACTTGAATAAACGGCTATACGTTACTTGTCTCCATGATGGATTTTGGTCACTAAATACTTATTCTCTGGAATATGAGTTATTGAGATTGCACTCTACTAGTACTAATCATGAAAAAGTGTGGGATTCCTTTTGCCAAAATCTTTTCTTGGACAATGACCCCTGAAAATGCATTGTAGGACCATGCAAACAGCAGTTGGTGTTTTCGGTGGTGAAGAGGCCCCTCCTTTGATGCTAGCAAATGTTGGAAACAGTCAGCATCCTGCAATTTCAAGTTTAAATTGCCCTCCAATCATGGCTGTTGAGCTTTGTCGAGAGAGCTTAGTATGTCTTCCATAATTAAATAATAGCTAACCTAATCTGTTAAAAGTATATGCAGCTTTGTTCGAATTAATTTGTCATTTTGCAAATTATTGCTATACATCCTGCCTCTCTCAAGAAAGGAGGTAAAAATACTAGGGGGAGTTTAATCATTATGGCAACTTTCAATGTGGAACATGTACGACATCTGTACTGAACTAAAATATAGGCATCACTCTGCTTTAGAAATAAAGTCAAGGGAATGTCTACAAAATGGAATTCATATCATGTAATGAAAAAACCTATCTATATTCAGTTTCTTTTGCCCTTATTTGAAATGGGATCTGTACATTAACTTTGATTCTTCTGAACTACAGAACAGCTATCCATGTGATAGGAGAAGAAGCATCAGTGAATATCAGCAGATGTTTCCTGCAATAGATTTTTCAGTGGCAAGTATATAATTCGTATCCACTCTGTTGAAAGTGACCTTTATCATTGTTTCATATCTCAAGTTCAACTTGGGTTGATATTAGCCGTTCCCTTTTTCATTTCTCCTGTCTGTAGATTGAAAGCAATGATGACATACTGTGGAAGGCTGCTGATAGAGAGAAGCATGAACTAGTAGCTGCAAGAGGCCTGAAATTTTTAAATTGGTAACTATTTGGTTGTATTGCACATGGTTATGATGTTTCTTTAACAGACTTAAAAATCAGAGATTGCAAATTAGTTGTGACGGTTTATAAATCAATGGGAGGAGTAAGCATCCTGGGCAGTTCACTCCCTGGTCAGTTGTTTAAGCCACCAAGGCCTACTGATACAACAGTGAGGACTGGCAAGTCCATGCAGGAGGAAGGGAAGAAGATACAGTTGATAACCAGAGAAGGCGATCAAAAAGATGATAAATTGTAGATCCCCCTTAATGGAACATCATAGCTTTTCCACAAACGAGTACTCTGTTTCCTTATAACTAATTCTATATTTTTCCGAAACTTTTATGGTTTTCTTCCAGGTTGTGGACACGGAAAGAAAAAGAGATTGCGGTTGTTAGCCATGCATCATTCCTCAGGTGTATGCTAAGTAACTTCGGAAATTATTGCCATCCTTCTTTGAAAAGTGAATTGAATAGAACGTAAGCCCTCATGATACTTAATGAACATTTTTACTAGTATCATTATAGGATAATGCAAATGTCAAATGTTCCATATTTCTTGTTGAATGTACCATCTCAAACCATCTTCTTCTAGGCCCACGTATTATGTTGTTTTCCTCATAAACTTTACAGATTTGGTAACTTGTCATTGAACCTTTTTGTTGATGATTGTCATGAGTTAAATATATATTGTTTGAGAAGGTTATGTTTTTCTTCTATTGTTAGGTTAGGGTTGAAAGTGACCTTTTTAAACTTAATAAATCCGTTTTCTGCGTTTTGGCAAATGCTTGTAATATAGTGCTATTTCTTTTGTATATTTCAAAATTTTAAGCCACCTCTTCAACAGAATTAACACTCAGAATCCTAAAGATACTGATATTGTTATCAGAAAGTCTAGAAAAAGACACCCGATTTTCTGTATAAATTACAGCATGATAGTGTAGATTTGCAAGTTGATCTCTAGTACAAAATATGTGCCTTACTCTTTCACTGTGCTAATCAGGTCTATTCATTTGCAGCTTTGAAAACTGTGAGCTTCGTTCTTTGGTTCTTGTTGATAGATGGTGAGATGTCTTTGGGGATATTTGAGTGCATTTTCTCTTTAAGCTCGTGCAGAGCACTCGTATACATATGTTCCTTCTGCATAATAGGCTTAGATCCCGCACCAAGCAGAAAAGGAGATGTTCCATCACACATAAATCTTCAAATGTGACGTTGCTCAGGTCAAGTACACATGGAAGAAGTAGAGACAAATACTTACCTAGTATCATGAAATGATCAGTATTCTTTGCCTGGTGGGATATGTTCTCCAGGATTGGTTTACCAAGATCGAAAAGAGCTAGATCCTTCCAGTTTTATGAAGCTTCTGGCTCTGTTTTAAGGTTCTTTTCCTTGAAACAACCAAAGTATGCAATGTCTTAGTGCTAATGAAAAATTTGTCGCCTATATCCCCCGTCGTTGTATCTTTATGCAGTAAAATTATTTGAAAGCCACCATTGGCAACCAACCTTGTTCGTATAATTTGATGGCTTGTCCTTATTAACCATAACTAAGAGTGCAGATTGAAAAAGGAAAAAGCTCAAGCGCATGCCAACCAACCTTCTTCGTAAAATGTCATGTCTTGTCCTGATTAACCGAGAAAGGAAAAAAATCAAGCGCATGCTTTTGTTTCTCGGTGTCTAACTGTAGTACGTAATGTTGAACGAGCCAAATTACACCTATCCCACAGCTGCTGGAGCAACTTACGTAAGGAAATCACCTTCTGGGCTCGGTCAACACGCAACTGCTTTTACCCGTTAATGGCTTCCAGTTCAATTTCAACAACACCAAACCCCCCTCCCCACCCCCTATAATCACTTATTGACTCATCACCACTTCCACACCCCTTTGCTCGCCACAGTAACGGTGAAGACCTCGAAAGAAACGGAAGTAGAGGTTCAGTACTCAGTAGTACCAACATTTATTCGCATTTCCTTGACAGTGAGACAGTTCGTATTTATAATCTACTGAACCTAGACGCCACTCTTCTCTTCCCATAAAAATAGGATCTTTCGAATATTCTCTTCGTCCCTCCACCTTGCATATGGATCTGACTGCCACAGCTCCATTTCTGTATCCGTTGCAGTGTTGTAAAATACTCCATCTGGTTTGCACCATCTAAACCATGTTTATCTTCTGTTTCTTGACTGAATCGAAACTTGTATACCAAGAAACTTTTTTTGTTACAAGGGATCTTCTTTGTTAGGCCATGACCATCTTTTAACGAGTATGCGTCTTACGTTCGTCAGGTGAGGCATGCACAAGGACTGCACAATGCAGCAGCAGCCAGGAATTACGCCTCTTTATCGTCTCCTGAATTTTTTGATGCAAGTCTCTCACCTCTGGGTTGGCAACAGGTACCTGACAGGCACAGACGCCATTTTTAACGGGAACAGATCTTCTGTTCTGTTCCCATCTTTAACAGGCTCTTTTCATATCAACTTCTTCTTTGCTTTGATTAGTTAGTTGGTACGAATCTTCAGATCAACTTTTATTCTTTTTATAGCAAGGACCCATCTACAACAAGTTAAGGTGCTTTTTCCTTGAGAAAATACTTTTTGCGTATTTTAATTTATCAGATCCAAGTCCTAGTGCAACTTAATATTTTAATAAGTTGATCAAGGCCTATTTGGCACTTTTCAGAGATTCATTGTGAAGTTAAAGGGAAAATTGATTAGGAAGTCGTCATCCAAAATAGTACTTGATTATCGGAAAAAGCTGAATCCAAGTCTTTAGTAGCCTGAAGAACGATGAAAGTTGATTGGGAATTTAAAGGAGGACATTAATGGAAGTAATGCTGGAGAAGTACTGTTGTCTTGTCATGTTCTTAAGTGATCATATTGGAGCTTATTGTTGCTTTTTTTTATGTTTTCGTTTAATTTTTCCCATCAACTGGTAAAAAATTTCGGTGATCTTTAGAAAGCTTGTTTAGAAGGTTTTGTCTCCCTGACGAGAATGGACCAGATGAGTACAGAAATTGCAAAAACTATGCAATTTCTTACTCGAAGGTCGTATCTGATTTCTTTTCTGCCATTGCAGAATTACTTGGAATAACTTTTACAATCTCAACAGGTCACAGATCTGCGTAAGCAAATTCGTGAATCTGGGTTGTTGCAGAGGCTTGATTTAGTCATTACTTCCCCTTTGCTAAGGTATTTCATTTGAGTTTCTTAGAGAATGCCTCCTTAAGTTGTTGGGAAGTTGGATTCTGATGGATAATGCTTTAACTGAAGGGCAATGCAAACAGCAATTGGAGTTTTTGGAAATGAAGAACAAGTGCATGTATTAGATGCGCCTGAACTGGAAGAGGAAAACATTGAATCCCCAACTCTCAAGTGCCCACCAATTCTAGCAATTGAACAATGTCGAGAGCGTGTGGTATGAGCGGTTCGCATTTTACAATCTTCTAAATTCTGCAATCCATTGGATTCCTGGAATGTTGTTACAGTTTTAGTATTCTTGTTCTTTGTTGCACTCAAGTTTCTTATGCGTATCATTCTTCTTTGTTAGAACTCTAGCTTTATAAAAGGCACTCTACTGCTATTACAAGGGTGAATCCACTGAACACCCCTCCCAGAGCTGAAATGCTCCTCACTAAGAAGGAATTTCTTTCTGTCTACAATATCTCCCTCTTCCTGCTCCCCCTCTCTCCTCTCCCCCTTTGGCCTCAAAACTACCTACTGAGGCCATTCTGTTACACCCCAGCCCTTGTGCCAACTCAG
>JANVCL010000002.1:4176991-4195908 GCA_026546855.1 Erythroxylum incrassatum
TCTCTCCTCTCCCCCTTTGGCCTCAAAACTACCTACTGAGGCCATTCTGTTACACCCCAGCCCTTGTGCCAACTCAGCCCCTAACTATCGAACTAACTCACTCCTCTCAGCCCCCTCTTTCTTTCTTCTCGAGTATACTCTCCATATCCTAGGCTTATTTATGTTTCTGTTATTCTCTCCCCTTCCTGAAATACCCTCGACATTGGTCCTATCATTCTTGTTCTACTTGATGATCATATCCAAGCAAAATTTCATCATTTGCTTCAGGGACCTCATCCATGTGACAAACGGGAAGCCATCAGCAAGCGTCGACCTCTTTTTCCTGCAATTGATTTTTCATTGGCAAGTAGTTGACTGATTGCATTTCATCTTCTATTCAATCTTTTCAGATTTGATTATTAGCTCCTACGATTCATTTCACCTCATTCAATTCCGCGTTCAACTCTATTTCAGATAGAAAGTGATGAAGACGAGACTTGGACGGGCGATGTCAGAGAGACAGATGAAGAACTTGCAGCTAGAGGATTGAAGTTCATGAACTGGTAGTTAACTGCCAATTTATTGTGATCAAACTCCATGAAAACAATGAAAATAAGCTCTATAAATTGTAACTTTATGATTTGAATTTAGATTGTTCTCGACTACCTCATATTTCCATCTCCTTCAGGTTGTGGACACGCCAGGAGAAGGAAATTGCAGTCGTCACTCACCATAGATTCTTGCAGCATACATTGAATAACTTGGCAAATGATTGTGAATCATCCGTGGAGAGTGAAATTCGTAATGAGTAAGTCATCATATCATGCAAATCTTTCTTTTTGGTCACGGCAGCAGAAAAACTTCGATAATAAATGGTTATCTAGTAAGTTTCTTTCACATAACGTAATTTTGACTAATCAAAACTAGCTGTATCATGTGTTTCCAGGTTTGGAAATTGCGAACTTCGTTCACTTGTCATTGTCAATAAAAGTTCAGCAAACGTAAGTTTAAGCTAAAAAATGGCATCTTTTCCTCTGCAACTGGACATGTTCTGCATTTTTAATAATATCACAAACTCTTGAGGTCCCTCTGAATCCAACTGGAGAAAATTCTAGACAGCAAGTTGGATGTAAATAAGATGCAATTCACGTTAGTTGCAGATATTCTTATGTAAGGGATCCAAATCAGTTGGATTGTTGTGTAATAGACATAATCTCTTAGCTTGAAAAACCTGGAGTTGTTTTCACTGGTACGGTCCACATCTGAAGGCAGCAGATTCCATTCCAACATCTTACCACATTGTCACGCAGAGTAATGGCAACCGATTGAACTGGCCCCTCTTAAAGTTTGTGCCTGATTTTTCTTTTTTCAGGTTTAAATACTAAGAATTTGTTGAGTTTTCGGAATGAATTCACCGAGCTCAGACCTAGGCCCAATCTCTCGGGGCAAGTTGTTGAACAAAACTGATGCAAAAGAACTGAAATTGCTGCCTTGAAGAATTAGCCCAGACCCAAAAAAAAAGGAGAAAGCCGAAAGCCTGGATTTCACTCGTTCGAGATCGAATCATAGCAACTATTTCTCACCCAGGCACAAATTTCACTTGCCAGCTGATCCGAGTTTGGACTGGGGAACGAAAAGGTTCGGTCAATTCAAATTAATTTTGGTTAACTTTGGATCGGAATTAGCTCAAACTTTTTTATTAAATTTATTTTCTATCATTATTTACTTTAATCAAATAAAATTTAATCTATTAATTTTAAATCCAATCACAACTTTTAAACTCTTTTTAAAAATAATATAAAATATAATATCAATTTTATTAGATAATAATTTTTTACTAACATAATTGTTAATATATAATCATTTTTATATCGATCAAATCGAAATATAGTAAATTGTAAATTATATATATTAAATAAATTATTTCACCTGTAAATTTAAAATTAAGCTATGAATTTGATTTTTATGAATTTAAATATATATTTATAAAAATTGAGATGAATTATAAATTAAGGCAATTTGAACCTTTCATGAGACTTTGCTTAAAGCTGAGAGCTTCACCGTTACTTTGAGAGATTCACCGCTACTTTTCTTTTCGTGATCTCGAGATATCGGGAACATATTACATGTTCTCATGTTTTTTTCTTATTCTATGAACATTCATTCATTTATTTTTTATAACCCACAAAAAATAGATAGATGTTTATCAAATAAATTAAGAACAGAGTAATGAAACAGATAATCGGAACCTGAAAATCGGTGACTGAAAGATTTGCTTAAATTGCTTTTACTCTTTGTAATCATGCTAATAAATCGAATTTCAATTTTTTGTACAGAACTTCACATAGAAACGACGTAGCTTAGTTTGATTGACGAACCAAAACCAAACAGCCAGGTGAATTGGCGAGCTCGGTCCCATAAAAATTTTGGGTTAAAAATTAAACCAGTAATCATAATTTTAAGATTAAAAAGTTTAATTAATATTAAATAATTTGCATAAACAATAAAATTAAAGAAATTAAAATATCATTAAAAAATGTTGTCTTTATTCATCAAAGTTGAAGTTTAATTAATAAAGAAATTATTAAATAAAAATTAATAAATAAACTTATTAATAAATAAACTTATTAATTTACGAAAATGACTGATAAATAAATTAATTAATTAATTTTTAACAACAAGAGTTATTAAAATAAATCGAACCAAAAAGTTAAAAACTGAACTAAAAAATTGGATCGTTTAAAATTTTTAGAGTTGAATCAACTAAATCAATAAAAAGTTTTAATCATTGCAATTTAGTATAAATGAAAAGCAACCTGTAGTGTTAATATAATAAAAAGGGATAGCTATTCAAAATAATTACAATCTTTAATAATTTTCAACACTCTAACTATTTTAATTAATCTTAAATATGGATCCAAATCTAAAAGAAAATTTTCACGAGGGCTGTGGCGGAGTGGTAGGGGCTCCTCCGTCCTTAACCAAGGTCTCGAGTTCGAGTCTTAAGAATAGAATTATTTTAAAACTTGTGAGGGAGAGCTTCACCGCCCCATAAGGATCCTACTCGGCTCGAATCCGGACCAGTCGGTTGCTCATATGACACCAGATACCGGGTAGCTTAAAAAAAAACAAGACAAAAACCTAACATTAAAACATCAACCATAAATAAATCTGATCAAAGATGATATAGGAATCGCATCATTTACTTTCGGCGCTTAACTTTCAAAATGTTGCTAAATAAAATATTAAGAAAAAAACAAATTACAAAACCTTAGCCTATATGATATAATTAGTCCATTTTTAACCTCAAGTTTACAACAAAATACAAAATATATTTTAATATTTTAATACATTTACGTAAATCCTAATAATTTCAAAACACATCCTAATTAAATCATAAGTGGCTGTTTGAATGGACTTTTTGGAGTTCCATTAACACTTTTCTCTACCACAAAAGTATTTTTTAAGAAAATGAGTGTTTGACTGTAAAATAAAAAATACTTCTTTAATAGATATAATTTTTTTACAGCCAAAACATAGCTTTTTAAGAAGCTCAATTTTGAAATTTCTCAAAAAAGCCTTTCAAATAGTTTTTCGAGTAATTTTTCAAATCAATTAATGAGTCTATTTTTTAGTCATTTTTGCTTTTATGTTTTACACATAATTCTCACACTATCCACAAACTCATCTTCACATTTATCTTGTAAACTCATCTTCTCTAATCACTAACGCAATTGTTTTATTATGTATTTAATTATTTACTCAACTTGAGTATTTATTTTGGAATTTATATAATATTACTTGACTTTTTATATGTTTTATTTATTTTTATATTAGTTTTACTTATGTTATAATACACATAAAAGATTTGGTTAGATATATTTTCATTTATGTTTTATATGGTTTAAAATTATATAATAATTAATATATTGTACTTTGCATATTGTTTAACATACTTTAAATAATATTTATATGCATAAATAATTTTTATTACAAAATAAAATATAGTTAAAATTAAAAGTGCTTTTTTTTATGTTGCCAAACAGTTTATTGTATGAAGTTCTTTCAAAAAAATACTTTTTTAAATGACAGTCAAACAGTCAATTGACTTTTTAGAAAAGTTCTTCTCAAAAAAGTTTTACTGACAAAAGTTCTACTAATATAAGCCCATCCAAACAGGCACTTAGGCTTATACCTTGCAATGTTGATTAATTGTTTGTTGTTATTGATCACCGGTAGGTTCTTTTTTGTCATCGTTCATGTATCAAACGATGTGATTTGTCCTAGTCAGTAAACTGCCATTGCCAAATGTTCTTAAGACTTTTGGTAATGTAAGACAGAGTGATTGCTCAATGGAAAACTTATGTTTGCTTGCTTGGTCTTCAATCAAGCTCCTCATTAATCATTTATAGGTCACTTCTTTTTCCATTAGAGACTTCTTCATTTTCCCATTTACATCTTGCTAATTTGGTTATAGATCTATGGTCTTCCTGTGTAGAACTATGCATATGTTTGAAATGTTGAGGTATGATCTTGTAACAAGTTCTATATGCCAAAATAATGTACCAGGGTCTTGCAATTCAGCCTCATGATGATTTATCATGGTTAGATATATTGTCTGCTGCATCCAATTACAGAACCTGAAATAACATGCCAAAACAAATGGCTTTTGACATGCTAATTCTTAAAGCAGTGCAGTTTACATATGTACAATTGGCAATAGCAATATTCTGAATCTATAAAAGTTGTTAAAAGTGCTGATGCCTTTTTAATTTATTCATCATCTAGGTAGCAGTGGGGCCTTAGCCAGTCAATGTGATCTTATTTGGATGTTTCAGTGAGTTTTCACCTGCTCTATACTTGCTCTTTAAAATGAAACAAACAACAAATGGGGTTCCTAGAGGTCAGCAGGCTAAAGGTTTCCAGGATGAGGGACCGAATTGGATTCTTATTGCAGGTGGTGCCTTGTTAACTACCCTGTCAATTCACTTCGGTTACAAGCTGAAGGAGACACTGGATTCAAAGAATCAGTCAGAAGCTAGTAATGCCTTAAAAGGTGGGTAATATCAATTGCTACCTGGACTTGATGTAAACATCTTTCTAAGTAGTGCACTGTTTTGTTTCAGAGAATGGAGCATCATCTGACATCAGGTCACATGGTTGCCATGTTCATTCGAACATGTATTCCTTTACTCAAAGTGGCAGTGCTTGCTTCAACTGTATTTCAGGTAGGAAGTTGTAGAAATACTGCGAAAACTCAATGCATTTCAAGCTTGCCTTTTTAAGATCGTCGAGGATTGTATTGCTTAATTAATGGGTACTAGTAGTTCTTGTATTACTGCTTTGTATCTACATTATACTGCATTTAACGGTGTGCCTTTCTGCTACCATGAATGGTGATAAAAACATTCTGAAGGAACCAAATGGATGTTAGCAGGATTTAGCATATAATCTTGCTAGGTTTACCATCCTCTGCTAGCAAAATTTTTAATATATAACATTTCTGGGTTTACAGTCCTTGTGAAGGCCTTTAGCAGGATTTAATATATATTCTTGCTAGGTTTACAGTTCTTGTAAAGGCCGCTTATAAGCCCCAAGATTGCATTGGGCTCCCGTATTTGAGAGTGTAATATTATTCCTTTTTTTTTTTGAGAGTGTAATATTATTCTTGGAATTAATTACTACATGCATTTTTTGATTGCTCCATTGCCTTGATGAACTCAAAGGATTTGCATAGTCTCCCGAGAGAATTCAACAGGTCCTATTATTATTAAAGGGCCCATCTTGTATGCTTATGCACTGATTTCCTATTTTAGAAGCCACCCAGCCTTAGGCTTGCTTGTTCTTCCTTGTTTTCCAATATCCACATTAATTGCTGTTTAGTGATTTAAACGCTAGCAGCTAAACTATATGTTCATTCATGATACAGTTTTCCGATCCAAAAAGTTTAATCTTGAATTGACCTCATAAGTTGACTGTGTAACTTAATTAACACATCCTCATGTGAAGTCACATCATACCATGAGGCAGGATTTCAACTCGAAATTAAAAGGTTATGACGTAGTTAAAATACCTTAAGACTTGGCTATTAAGGCTTTAATATTATTTCACATAACTCTGTTATCTGAAACTGAACTTGTTGGGTTAGTGCCCAAAAAGAGTTTAATTACTTGCACCCATTGACTTATTAATATTTAAGATGATATTTACTACAGCATTGATTCCTTTGTTAGACTACATAAGAATTGTAATGTAATGGAATCTCTGTTAATGTTTAAAATCACGTCTTCTACATGGTTTCCCTGCTGTAATCCCCATGAAATTATTAATTTCATTCTCCAAGATCGCCTAAGTAACAACATATAGAGACTTTATCTGTACTCTTGGATATCCAATGTTGCTTGTTATCCTGTTTTTTGATCCCTGACATTTTTAAGGTTTCTCGTGATTTTATTTGATATAAGTTTTATTTGTAACAGGGAACGAAGGGATTGCAGAGCGGAACTTCTCCTCAAATAACCATTTATTATCTGAATCTGAAGTTGCACTCTCTTTGGTTACACTTTCTGCTCCAGAAAATTCCAAGGAGAATGGTGTTTCATGGGTATCATCTCCTGATGGGCTTGAGTTGCCACCAAAGCCATTCCACCATTCAAACTGCTCTGATTCACCATGTGTGTCAGAATCTGGTTCTGACATCTTCAGCAAGCGAGAAGTGATACAGAAGCTGAGACAGCAATTGAAAAGAAGAGATGACATGATAATTGATATGCAAGATCAGATTACAGAGCTGCAGAATTCACTGAATGGTCAGTTGGTGCTGTCTGCTAATTTACAATCACAACTTGATGGAGCAAAGAGGGATTTGTTAGCTTCAGAGGGAGAAATCCAGAGGCTGGGGAAGGCAATTGCTGATCACTGCGTAAATCATGCAGGTACTAAGGAGAAGCCCTCAAATGTAACAAGATGGTCGTCCGAAATGAGAAATGGCCATGCAAATGGTTATGTTGATGAGGACAATTATGAGCAAGCAGAAGATTCGTTGAAGAATGAAGTCCAAGAATTGAGGGAATTGTTGGAAGGGAAAGAGTACTTGTTGCTGTGCCACAAAGAACAAAAGATTGAGCTTTCAAAGAAGATTAAGGAGCTGCAGCAGAGATTAGATTCTCAGCTTCCAAATATTTTGTAGGCAGTGTTAGGCTATGTGCATTCTTGCCCTGTTTCTTCCTTTAGTTCTTATCCCCCTTTATTTTCTTTGATTACAGGTTCCAAAATAGGAAGAAGAAAAAAAGAAATTCCTCAATTTTTTTCTTTCTTTCTTAGGTGTCCCTAATTTAGTTTGATGCGTTTTCTGTATTTGTTCAGACTGGACGGTGAGACTTAATAGGAGAGATAAAGAAGCAGAAGCAATGCTTCGGAACTGAACAACGGTGCGTACAAGTTAGCTGTGCCTTTGTCTAATAGAAATCTTAACACTAATAAATGGACGGTGAATCAAGCACCATTTTCATCTTTCTTTCTTTGATATTTAAAGAAGGTGTCCAAAATAAGTTCGCAGACTAACAAGTGCGTCAGTACTTCCATTCTCAACTCCTTAGCCCTTTGCCTCTTTTAAATCGCCTAATAAGTTTTACATTGGTCAAGAATGAGAATTAGAGAAACATGAACTAATTTATTTGGTCAAGAATGAGAATTAGAGAAACATGAACTAATTTATTTGGTGAAATTGGCTGGGAAATTAAAAGAACAAGGAGCTAATTGCAAAAATCTTCTAAAAACTATCCTAAAGTTTTTCAAAAAAATACATATTTAGTATGCATTTACGATTGCTCCTTTGATACTTTCATAGTAGTTTTTGTACAATTATTAAGCGCTACGAGTCTCACTGATTAAAAAAGGCAGCATGTCTTTTGATATAAATGTGAACTTTACCTTCCTAGTCAGTGATTGCATTTCTATCTTCTTCTCTAATAGTGTTAATGTCTTTTGATATAAGTAATCATTAAGGCTATCTAGATCATGCGCCTTTGTATTCATACTTAAAAATGAGTTCATAACATCAATATGATTAAGGGTCTAGCCAACACTTGAATTTGGTCTTCTTATAGTTCCCTAGGTTCCAACCTTAATGTCGAGATAATCTGCGATTTGCTAGTTCCTAGAAGTTAAATAAAGTGGCTAAAAGTACCATCCTTGCTATCATCCAAAGTAACTAATTATTGGAATTCCCCCTTATCAAGACAGATATATAAAAATATACAGTGCTTGGTCACCATATTTGAGTCAAGTTGTATTTTGTTTAGCTAACCGATCACGTAGTTGGTCATCTACTTGCCATTTAGGCAAATTTAATTAAATTATACTCAAAAGAGTATATGAGTAATTTACTCTTTAAAGGAATAAAATTTTAATATTATAATCACTGACGGAAGGACATGGGGCCCAGTGGGGCACTGGACCCTCAAGTTATAAAAAAATTAAATATTTTTTTTATTTTTAATATATATATAAACAGAGTTATTTAAAGGTTAGTGATGCATTGGGCCCCCCAAAATTTAAAAAATTAAATATTTGGGACCTCCTATCCTAAATTCCTAACTCCGTCACTGATTATAATATTTAAAATTTTTCTTGAAACTTTTTCTTTTTCTTCTTTTTAATTTTACTTCATGTTTTCTTAAAAATTATCAACAATAAAAGAGAATTGAAGGATCGATTGTTTCTCTCTCTCTCTCTCTCTTTAAGTTTCCTATTGTAATTAATTTAAACACTTTCACTTATATTGATAATTTTCTCTTCTTTTTTCTCTTTTTGAACAAAGCCACCGTTGTTTTTGTCAAATGTTACATGCTTAAGTTGATAATAAAAACCATACTAGACCTTTATACATCCAATATCATACTTATATGTAGAAAATACCACCACCAGTAATAGATAAATAATACATCCACCTTAAAAATGAGAATACCCTCACTTATTATAAAGAATACTTTGTATAACTTTCATACATTTTTACACCACTTATATGTATAAAAGCACCATTATTTATCACAAATAAGTAAATTCTTAACTTTAATATGGAAATCCATGTTTCAACATGAAGAACACAACTTTGATACAAACTCATGATCACATGAATTTAGAGACAAGTTTAGGAATAGCATATACGATATATTCACTTTAACTTGTTCTCTAACAAGTACTCGTATGCTTGTTTAAGTATTTCCATATTTTAGTTTATGAGATTGACAATTTCCTTCGTAAAGAAAAGCAAAACATGTGCTAGTTCTTTTATATTATATTAATGTCTAGTCTTAATAGAACGCTAATTAGGAACAATTTAGGGATAATACATAAATGCAATATGAATCTCATTATAATTTCATTTGCAATGTATAATTATCCATGGACTTTATCATATACATCTAAATATGTACAAGATAAAGAATTCCTTTAAATTATTTTGTCACTAAACTACAACCAATCGTTTGGTTATATGGCAAAAATTAACAATCTCCCACTTGCATTAAACCAAACGTTTAGATATCTTATACCATGTCACCATATGTCGATTATACTATTGCTATGACAGTAACTTAATAAGAGAATTCTACAAAATTCTCTATAATAAGCATTTGCTTAAATCTTACAACTTCTATCATAATTAAGAAAATTTACCTAAATATATCCTTAGCTCTTTGATGAGACTTTGGCGCCTTTGACACATTCAATGGCTCTAATATTCCACAGTTCATTACTATCTTTAATAATGTAACGAACTATATCAAGTTTACTAAAGAAATTATTGATCCAATAAATCATTTTTCACTAAATGAAAATTGTATTATGGCTTAATTAGCAACCATTGCTACGTTGGAACCTTTCCAATCGTGAATAATATTGTTCTTAAGTAAAATAGTCCTTAATTAGGATAAACTTCTAAATTAATATATTTATCACCTTGAACTTAAATATCAACTCATACATAGAATAATGAATATCTTTAATACTTTATAAGTATCAGATATCTCAAATACTAAACACCTTTAATACATTATCTATGTAGTTGGAATTAGAATAGGTAAACAACTTCCAATTACCTCTATATATCTAATTCTCATAATTAAGATGTTACCTTTTCATAGCCAATAAGAGTTATTATTAGAAAATTATGCTTTCATCAATTGAAAATTAGAATTATTTTCTAAGCAATATGTCTCTATATACTCTCACTAAAGAGGACAACTATACTCCTACTGAATTTTTTGTAGACATGATGAATTCACTATCATTTCCAAAACAAACTCTTTAAATTCATTATAAAAGTGAATCTTTTAAAGTCTTTAGCCTTTTAAATATACATTTAATGTATCAATAAAGCAATATTTTTAGTTAGATGTATTGTCATAATATTTGAACATTTCAAATTTCATCTTACTCCTACTATAGAATCATTATTCTATAAGTGTATTACTCTTACTATAGAATCATTATTCTATAAGTATACATTGAAACAAACAATTTATTCAATAGGTCTGTAAGATTATATCCAACCTTTTGGATATTTCATAACCTTTTATTACCCATTTTATTTTTAAACTGAATGGACAATATCTGCTTCACTGAAGAATTACATCCTTAAATCATTAACTATGACTCTTTCAAAGACTTAGCGTTTCATTTCTAATTCGAAATCTTACTAATTGATTCAATTGGAACTATTAAAGGTAAGTCGTTATACTATGCATAGCTAGAGGAAAATACTATTACATTATACAATATCTTATATTGTATTTTACTCCTTAAATAACTATGCACTTTTATGAAATTTTATTATCAAGGTATTCACCAGAGAATCTGATTCCCTATAGATAACCAAAATTTAAAACTCAACAAATCAATTTCATCAAAGAGCTACAACATTATCAATGCTTAATTTCTATGTAGATTTAAACAATTTGAACTTATCAAAATTTTAAATAAATATTTCTTTTAATACACATGACCATATTACTTAAAGTCATTAGTAATTTAGGAAATATAAATATTATCGTTTTATGAATTGTTACTCCATCTAATACATCACATGTATAAGATTTAACAATTCAATACTATCATCATCCTTTCACCAAAGGTTGATCTGGTTATTCTTCAACTTGACAAGTTTCACATGATTCATAATCAAAAGGATACATATATCCTAATATGTAAATTTATGATTCTCGTTAACCAACATGGAATAAAAGGTTAGTCTCTGTTATCCAACTTTGTATTATTGCCATTTATATTAAGCATAAGTCTCCTTTGATCCAACACATATAAAATATTTGTATAAAATTGAATAAACTATTTTCACTTTAAAATCTATTTCTTAGTATGTTTTGAACATTATAATAATGTTGAATCTAAATTCAGTATCAGATACTTACAAGCATGAACTAGAAATAAATGTGGCATCTATCATATCTTGTATATGTTAGAAAAATTGTGCAATCATTTTTCTTCTTATGAGAATTATTATCATATTATGCTTTTAGTAGACTAAATTAAGTGGAACAATTCCAACAAGGTATTATACCTTTCAACCCTACTTATGCAACCTCTTGCATCTTCCTATTATGGTGTTAATATACATCTTACATATTGTCACCAAAGTTTATGAGACATTAGTCAACTCAACATGTCTATACATTTTATCATCTATATGATTATGACACATCTCTAAAACTTTGTCACTGAATCCTCAACAATTTCATAATGGACATACAATTTTTGTTTTATAACTTTGAGAACTCTTCTCAAAACGTAATCTTATTCTTATAATAATAGAAGGAAACAATCACGTTCTCAACATGTACTTAATATTTTTAACAAGGGATTCAATTCCATTTGTCTCATCAAACATAAAATTGCATGTAAAATATCACACATATAAAATATACAATTTAACATATTCAATATATATCAACCATAAAAATAAATAAGCAACTCATGCACTCATAATCAAATTATATGCATAAAATATCAAGCTTTATTTGATTCTAGTTATTAATCTTCATAATTTTAAAAAATATTTCCAACTCTGGAAAAATTAAATTACATTAAACCCATTGATCCCTAAATAATTTAAATTACTATTCCAAATAGAAATTTAATCTGATTTAAAAACTATTTTCATAGCCAATTGGAAACAATTTCCATTTATCTTAACTCATTTAATAAAATTTAATTGGAAATTTTTTCAATAAATTATTCTTCTTACTTATCATAATTGAGAAGAACTCTTTTTTCAAAATTATATAAATAACATAATCTAACCTAATTAGAAATTATTTTTTAATCTCATTGAAAATTATTTTTTCTTAATTAAAAAATCTTTTTTAATATTAAAAGGAAACTATTTCAAAACTAAATAAAACTTATAGGCCCATATCCTAAAACAACTAGACAGCCTATCTGGCACCCCACGGTGACCCTCTAGTTGATATTTGATCCAACTGGAAAGTTCCCGTGGAGCTTAGCCTATTGTCCAAAAAGCTTTAACTCAACATTCATAAATTTAAACAGTAAAGTTTTCTTTTAAAACCATTTTATTAAAAATTTCGGTAGCACAATAACTATATTATGACCTTCCCAAAATTTTCAAAAGCCTCCTAAAAGTTCAAAACACTTTTATAATCACATCAAAATCCCCACTACAATTTTTGGACTTTAAGTCCATTCACAAGCAATCTTAACAACCACTTTAATAATCTTAAAAAGACTAAAATATATTCATGTATTTAACTTTAAAGCATTCATATACATGCATTCTTTCCACAAAATATATTCCAAAACATATTCTTGAATATTTAAATGGTCCCAAAATCATTTGCAAGGCAAAAATGCCTACACAATAGTACATGATGAAGTTGACTAGTCATGAGGTGGAGTCCCTACTACTAAAGCCCATGAGTGTGCACCTTGAAGGTTTTATTTTGAAAACAGAAAGTTGAGTGTAAGCTAAACGAGCTCAGTGACTATTAACGTTTTTATGCAAATCATATTTAACAATTTAAACCTCCCTAAATAATAATATCATTTCATTTCTTATGGGATAATACTAATATAAAACATATATGCTTTCTAAAATCAAATCTCTTAAGTTACTTTTAGAGTAACTAGTGGCGACATTATTATTACCATGAACTTTCTTACACGACATAGCCCACCAATAACTTCTTTGCCATATGATACCCACAAGCATAAGGTCACGGAGCTAGTTCTGTATCGCTTAGCCATGACTAGTTAACCACTAGTTATGAAGTTGGTTCGACATCTCTTACCCGTACTAGGTTAATCATTATAGCTAGTAGTTATAGAGCTAGTTCTGCATCACTTACCCACAATGGGTTAACCAATAGTTATGGAGCTGGTTCTACATCGCTTACCCATACTAGGTTAACTGTTATACACCGGTGGTTAGACAGCTAGTTTTACATCGCTTACCCGCAACTGGTTAATCTCTAGTTATAGAGCTGGTTCTATATCGCTTACCTGTACTAGGTTAACCATTATATATTGGTGTAGTAATATGTATAAAACCTAGGCTAAAAAATCCAAGGCTAAAAAAACATCTATCCTCTTTATCAACCACCAATATAATTTCTATGTAACTTCAAATCGTATGAAATATAACTTTCAAATTTCAATTCATTTATTGCTAAAACATACACTTATACTAGCAATTCATCATTCATATCAAAACTTATAATCATAAAATATATACGTCACAAGTCATCAACTCTTTCGCAAATAGTTTATTCATATAAAACAATTAAAAGACACTCACAACTTGTTATTCTCCATAAATAAAAACCATTTGCATAAAATCAATTTAAAGAACACTCACTGTTTTGCAAACTTATCTCCAAGCACACTCACACATTTGATGCCTCTCCTTTACCTACACAAAACACATTTCGCTTAGGCATTTATTTCCAAATTTGGAAATAGGAAATTAAAACTATAATTTGGTTTAACCAAATTCGATATTAGTATTTAATAGTGTAACATGTACACTAATCATATTTATGCTTACTTTCGTAAGCTAACCTATTGGTCTCCATTTCTAAATATAACTTCAAAAGTCACTTAAATACCATATTTTACCCATTCTAACTAATTTCTTCAAAACACAATCTCACCCAATTTAATTCACCATATCACAATCATGTATGATGAGTCACGGTTATGATCCATGTCCAGAGTCTATACCTCTACTTGTTCTTTAATTTTCACATATCAAACGTTGAAATTAGGTTTTGAAGTCTCTAGACATTTGTTCTCCCATGTCTCTAGTTTCCACAACATAAAAAAATAATGTCATTTCAACTTCTAAATCATGAAACATGTACCAAATATCACAAGCTGCTTCAACACAAGGACAATATCAGGTTACCATAATCAATCTCAAATTTCGATATCATTCAACTAAAATTAGGTCTAGGTGCCTTCTAGAGGTTTTTAATACTATTCTTAGGTTTCAGATCAAATTGGAATCACCCAATTTCGAGGTTTATAGGCCAAGCTATAGTCAAAACAATAGGATTAGTTCAAGTAAACCGAGAACCAAAGACAAAATTTACAAAACATAACTCTTTTTCTTGTCATATTCGACCCTTAAATGCTTCCAATCTTATTATCTACTTCATGAAAAGTCAAAAATCATCATTTATCTTACATGAATCTATCACACTCAAAATTAAAAATTTAGGTTAGGAAAACTTACTAATTTATCTTCTAATCTCTTAGGTATTTGATGAGTACCTTCTTTACTTGGTCAAGATTTCTCCACTTATGCTCCAAAATCATGAAAAATTGTAATTGCAATCTTCTTCTCCCTCCTTGGCCAAATGTCTTCTCTTCTTTTCTTTTTCCCTTTTGTTTGGTCTCTCATGTTTATGTTGAAAGAGCAAATTGTCTTACTTTGGCCCTTTTATACCCTTCAGTGCATTACACATGTCACTCCAATTGTCCATTCTTAATGACTAATTAATTCACTCATCTTCTGTAAAAAGACCAAGTTACCCTTAATGACATGTAAAAAGACCAAATTGCTCTTTATTGAATTTGATTCATCAACTAACCAAATTAAATTATGAAAATATTTCGCAACCGTCTTACCATCAAATTGAATCTAGGCCCTAGACAATTGTCCTTCCTGCCTTTGCTCAAGGCCAATATTGCTTAGTCACTTACCAATTTAACCTCCTTTTGGCTATCCCAAAATCTTGGTTCCAAAAGAGTGGTGCAGCCATATTATAGAGCCTTTAGACTTGATTCCAAATGTAGAATGAAAATCTGCATTTAAAGAAAACATGACGCCTAACAGTTTTGGACTCTTTTATTAGTGGGATGAAAGGAGGGGACGTGATCCACTGGCCTATTATCCCTATCTCAACTCTATCCTATATAAATGGATGGTTGAGATGGAATGAGACAGGGGTAATGAGACAGAGGATTTGAAGGGTGAAAGGAGGGCTCTGAACATAACCAACAATCAAAACCATTTTGGAATTGATCCATGATTATATATATATATATATATATATAGATAATTCTTAAAAATCAAATCAAATTCTTTATAAAATCTTATTAAATCCATAGTGTTTAACGTACAAAATCTTCCAATCAATGCTACGCCCGGTCCATTTCCATCCATTACACAAAGATATTCTCTTTCCAAGGAAAAAAGACCGAATTGCTTAACTGGACTTTGAGTATACAATTAAACTGGGCTTTGCATACATCAAAGCCCAAACGACTTTTAAATTTCGAAATTTGCTACACTTCCCTTCAAGAACCCTAAACTCTAAGCCATTATTCAAATTTCAAAAGCCAGACTCGACTTGCAGCAACATGAAGGGTTTTTACAGGCAACAGAAGAAGTCAAACTCAAAGACAGGCATTATAAAACCATCTCCTCCTTCAAAAACCAAGAACAAGAATCATGATGCCTCCATCGGCTCTGTTATCACACAACCACCATCTTTAATTCCCCATGGCTCCCTCGATCTAAAAGGTTACTCTCTATCATCTCTGTTTCTCTCTTCTTTTAACCTCTCTTTTTTTATATCAATTTTTGTTGTATATAATGATTAACAAATTTAGTTGTTGGTATTTCTTGTGCGTGTATCTTTGATGCTGGCAGATGATTATGAAAAAAATGAGAGTCTATTGAGGCAATTCGACATGAACATGGCATACGGACCTTGCATTGGGATGACTCGGCTGGCGCGTTGGCAACGTGCTCAACGATTAGGCCTTAACCCACCCAGCGAAATTGAGGGATTGCTGAACGACGGAAAGGTCGGTTTAGAATGCCTGTGGGGTGGCCGTGTTTAGACTTCATTGGTAGTGTTCAAATGTTGTACTGTTTGGACTTAACTGTACTGTTCTTTTAACTTGTTCTGTTCACCCGCTGGTTGGACTGTTTTCTTCTGATGAATTTGTTAGGTTTGCGTAATTTTGGGATTGTCATGAGAAGATAATGTGTCCCATCCCATGAACTTGTGTGTTAGCAGACTTCTGCACATCTGTCATTTTTAATGTCAAACTTCCTGCCCCCAACTTAAGTTGTCATCCTCAATGTTATTTTCTATACGACCAAAGATAATGTTATTTTCCATCATATAACAGAAGACGCCTGTGTGCCTTTGTTGGCTGTTTTCTCTGTTCTCCTCACTTTTGTGGGGAAAAGGATTTGGCATTAGATTGATTATAGTATGTGTGAAGCCGTTTATTTCCTTTTATAAAAAACATATAAGACATCCATTAAGCCAAATTACAAGTCAACTCGAAAAATCAGTCAACCAAATTTGAGGTGCTACAGATATTTACTCTCATTATCGCACATGTTTTATCTTAAATTAATAAATTTTACTTCATTAAATTTATGTGATTTGTGACCTCTTAAGTTGTTTTTGGAGTGTGAGGAAATCATCTCTCTATCCTCCAGTTACATTTACCCATTCTTTTTTCCTTAGTTTTTTCTCTAAGTAAAATCTGTTGTTTGGCATACCATTTTTTACTAATGGTAATGCACGTGATCTTTCCTATTTATCAACCAATTTTGATTTCCTTCTACTTTGACAAAGGAGACCATGGTTGCTCCTAGTTTGCCAACATCTTTCTCCATTCCTTTAGTAGGCTTGGCCTTCCTCATGTGGAAGGCCTGCTGAACTCTACTCTAGGAACTCATTTCTTATCAGTTGGTAACCTTTCCTTCTCTTCATTAGTCCCTTTTGCCTTCTTCTTCCTCTCAACTTGGCCTTCTTCCTTCTCCTAAACCTCACCTCAAGATGATTTCCTCTTCTCTCTCCTTAACTACTGTGCTCACTAATGTCAGTAGAACCAGTTGTGGTTAACCCTTTTAATACTTGGGTTGGAAAATATTCTTTAGTTGTTGACCTGGCGTCTAGTTATTGGAGATTCATTCACTTTTCATAGATTTAGATGTATCCTTCCCTCATCTGGTACTAGTTTAATTACTTCCAATAGATGCACTTTTAAGCTGGAGCTACAAAATTACTAATCTCTTTAGTGAGTTTCTTTGTGGATAAAAGGCCTTTTTCTCTCAAGTTCATTTGTGGGAGACCTTAACATGAAAAACGATGGGGCTTGAAAGTATCTTCATAAATGAGTAGCATATTTTTTAATTTTAAAATTCAAAATTTTTTTCTTCTTTGGAGTTGATTCTTGTATGTCAATGATAAGACTTAAATGCTCTAGAAATGGAGGCCTAACATGGGAATAGTTAGAAATAGTATGAAAAATGTCCCAAAATGGTTTGTTACAACGTCTCTCCTGAGTATTGGTCAAAAGAGGGGTTAACTATTTAGCAAGTTCCTTTAGTAGATCAGTATACTTGAACATATTGTTGCTTTAAAGAGAATATGCTTAAATTTGTATACAGATTAGAATGGACAAGAAGATGCCATGGAATCTGAAAATTATGAAGCTTGATGGAAGTTGATAGAAGTTGAGGGTACATTAAGCTATCATTGGAGGCCTTTAAAATGTAACTGGCCAAAACTTGGAAATATACAGAGACAAAGTTTGAACGAGGAGGCTGCAATGAACTTATAGGATATTCTGCTTCTGGGAAACCAAAAGATGTGCGGGAGAACCAAATGAACAAGCCATAGCGAAGGAACAAGTGGCGTTGGGATATAATGAGCCGGAAGGAAACAAGAACGGCTGAGGTAAACACTTTTGAAGTTGCATAGAACTGAATTAAGCCACATGAAGGAACTCAATCCCTGTAGGAATGCCCCCCTTTTCAGTTGAGATCTCACCTTAAGGAAGGATTCTTAAATTGCCAAAACTGGGTACCAAATTAATGCTTTTCACTCACCTGTGGCTGTTAAGATTTAATAAGTTCAGCTCTCTGAGTCACAACCAAGAAAGGACCAAGCGGACCAACCCCTTAATCCCTTCGTGATGTTCATAATTACCAGGAATATCAGAGTATTAAATACCGCTAAGCAAGTTCTACATGACTTATTGCTTCTGAAGAAGCCTGTTTTTATTGGTTGACTAGACACCAAAATAAAAGCCAATCACCTTCGGTCGATATCAATGTTATGAATACCATACCGGGCTCGGTACCAAATTAGATTCTAGAACAGAACTGTACCGGTACCGGTTAGTACCGGGTATTGTTTCGAGAAATTTTTTAAATTTATGAAATAGTCCTTAAAATTTTTAAAAATTACAAAATAGTTCATATTGGTATATTATACAGTTGTACTGTATATTTTACTAGTTTACTGTTTACATTAACCATGCTTTCAAAAATTTTAATAATAAATAATAATAACAATTAATATGAAATAACAATAATTTTTAAATATTTTACATATAAATAATAACCACAATTAATATAAATAAAGACA
>JANVCL010000002.1:4196008-4206197 GCA_026546855.1 Erythroxylum incrassatum
AATATTTATATGCATAAATAATTTTTATTACAAAATAAAATATAGTTAAAATTAAAAGTACTTTTTATTTTTATGTTACCAAACAGTCTACTATATGGAGCTCTTTTACAAAAAAATTTTAAATGACAGTCAAACAATTAACTAGCTTCTTAGAAAAGTTCTTATCATAAAAGATTTACAGAAAAAAGCTCAACTAACAAAAATTTTACTGGTATAAACCCAACTAATCTGAAGCTAAGTGGATTAAAAAAATTAACAAAGTTAACTCTTTGCTAGTTAAATATCACGTAAATACTAATATGCCACTATTTTTAAAATTTTTAAATAAAAAGTAAGTTCTACTTACACATGATAAGTGAGATTTATTATATGAAATTTATCAAAGTGAATCTTACTACCATGCGTTAGCCTGACCGACTTTCTAGTTAATTAGAAACGCTAATTATTTGATATTAGAACCAACTTTCTATATTGGAAAATAAAAATAATGTTACGTTAATAACTAGCGGAGTATAGCACTCCAATATTCTTAAATCATAATCTAGTGAAAATTTCATAATTACGTCATTAATTATAAAATTTTCATTAATTTAAAAAATGATATTCATCAGTCACAAAAATTTATCTATACAAGCATAATTATCTAATATTTTAATATTCAAAAGTATATATAATAAAACAACTGTACTCAATTTGATCTCTTAACTCACAAGATTGACACTATCAATTAAGTCCACTGAAATTATCAACAATTTATCTATCTCCTAAATTAACATAGTGGCACAAAATAAGTTGTCTATTTAGTAAGAATAACCTAATTATAACCTTAAAATCAAATAACCCAATATATGTTGAAATAATCAAATTATAAAAATAAATATTTAATACTAAAATATACAGCCAGTCAAAACACTCAAATAAACATTCATAATTTTATTATTATGATTTATGTACTAAAGTAATTGGACTTTGATTAACCTAGTAGGTTTACATTTAATAATCTATTGATTCATCTCTACTCATTGTAATCACTTAGTAAATGAAAACATAATCAGTTGTGTAAATATTGACATAGAGTATCTTAATCCTTCAATTTAATCTTGTATCCTAGTACTGCTTTAATACCTAACCATTAGCATAGGATATTTCTAACATTTAAGATACCTTGATGCGGCTAGAATAGGATGCCTCACTACTTACTCGTACCTAGCTACAATTCAATTATATCTTAATAATCCATCAATGTATGACTTTCAAATATAGAAATGCACAACTTTCATAGTCTATCATCAAATCACTACAAAGCAATCTCTTTCTAATTTTATGAACGTAATTTTAATTATACACTTGCATAAGTGAAAATTTTAATTATTATAATTTTCGTACAGACGATACACATCATAACAAGTAACAAAATATAAATATTGAACATTTTATATTTTGACAATTATTTATATAATAATTAAAATTCTTACAAAATTCATATATTGTAGAAATTCACATATTCAATTATTAATCATTAATTTAATCGATTACATCAATAATATCAATATATGTGGGGTCAAAATTAATAGTTTTAATTAAATTTAAACTTAGAATTGCCTTAACAAGTCGGCGTGTTTATTGCGAACACTAGATGGAACAACTCACGTTCAGCCATCACGAGAAAAGGTGTTTTATTAGTATATGTTTATTTAGTACAAAGGCCGGAGTTTACTGGCTTAATCTAAGCTTGTTTGGAAATGAGGCATTTTGATAGATTCCATTTTCCACCGACAAAAGCGTTCTCTTTGAAGAAAATAAGATAACCCGCAAATTCCTTTTTGACTGATTTTTTCCTTTTCGGCTTTAGCAGGATGGAGGAGAGGTGAGGATTTCTTATTTCTAGGGAGCAATATGCGATAGAAACGTTATTTTTTTATTAGATAAGATGAAAACAAGAATAGCAAAAAAAAAAAAGTATTGTGAAAAAAATTTAAATTTTATAAGCCATTAAATTATTGGAATTGATTACATTATATACATAAAATTATTATTATTACTCTAATACTATAAGACAAGTCACCATGTGCAATTGTGCATGCCCCTTCTTTAATGCTAATACCGTTCCTTTATATATTGCAAGGTATTATTTGGGGATGATTGTAAAAACAATATTAAACTTTACTTCATTTTATAATTATAGCTTTAACTTAAAAAATTGATAATTAAATATTTAAAATTTCAAAATTTTTAAATTTTATCTCGATATTAGTGTATCCAGTTAATATTAATGACGTGGCTTGTCACATAAGACAAAAATTTTAAATACTCATACACGTCACACTTAATTAAGTTTAACTAAACTAAGTCGTTTTTGGGAAATCTCTAAATCAAACTCTCCACCTAAATTGTTAGAATTTAAAAACTAAATTAGCTTGTTCTTGCACAAAAATAAACAAAGCCTAATATGATAAATTGAGATTTCGTTTAAATTGTTAAAAAATTGTGTCGTTATTGTCTCACACCAGCATGATAGAGTGTCATTGTCATCTCGAACTGGCATGACAGAGTTTGATTTGAAAATTTTAACATCAAATCGACGTAGTTTAGTTAAACTTAATTAAATTTGACGTGTATAAATGTTTAAAATTTCTCTCTTATGAGACAATCTACATCCTCAACGTTAATAGAAATATTAATTTCAGGTTAGAAATATAAAAAATTGAAAGTTTGGTTTTTTAAGTTCAAACTATAAATGCAAAATTGGGTAAGGTTTAAGTTTTGTTTTGTAATTAACCATTTTATTTATTTAGTCAGACAAATGATAATGATCGAGAAGCAAATGATTACAACCAAAATTAAAGACTTACTTCTTACTTATATGGATAAGATTTACTGCCTTTCTAAGTGTGTTAACATGGAGTGCAAGTAACAATTTAATTAAATTACGTATTTTAAATAAATAATTTAATAATTTAAATTATATAATAAGTTAGATATGAATTACAATCAATCTAAACACATAAGTTTAAGTTATTTAACATTTTTAAATGATTTAAGTAAAAATTTATCATTATTTATGATGTTATATTATATTTTAATATTTACTAAAACATTATTAATAACATTCTGAATTCCAACGAAATTAGAGTTTATTTAAATCCTATTATTAGTTAAATTTATATTTTTCACTTTAATATTTTTTAAAAATCTAAATTTATGCACCTTATTAAAGATGTGATACTATTGTTTTAATGAGGTTAAAATGTAAAATAAAATAAAAAATAAAAAGTTAACTAATTTTTTGTTAAATATTAAAATATAAATCAATTTTAATTAATAAATTAATAATTTAAAATAAGATAACTAATTAGAATTAAGGCTTATAATGAATTTCCACTCTTAATTGTTTAATCTCTTTAAACTTCAAGTAACACGCTTCTTCACCTATGATCCCCCACACACAGCACACGGCAAATCCCCACTCTCCGATGTCGTTTTAAATGCGTTCTTAATGGCATTCGCAATCGCACTCGCGCTCTAGCCCTAGGATTGTCCGATCTGCGAAAATGGAGAGCTTCTCGTACTCTTCTTACCCGGAATCCGGCGACTCCTCGCCGCGCTCGCGAGAAATTGATGAGAACCCGTCGTGGGAAGAACCGCCGTCGAACAACTACAAAGTGAAATTCATGTGCAGTTATGGAGGCAAAATCCAACCCAGACCCCACGATAACCAACTCGCTTATATTGGGGGCGATACCAAGATCCTAGCCGTTGATCGGAGCATCAGGTTTCCCACTATGATGAACAAACTCGCGTCTCTGTGTGGTGATTCTGATGTCTGTTTCAAATACCAACTCCCTGGTGAAGATCTCGACGCTTTGATCTCCGTCACCAACGATGAGGATCTAGAGCATATGATGCTAGAATACGACAGGTTGTACCGCGCCTCAGCTAAGCCCGCGAGATTGAGGCTATTTCTTTTTCACTTGAACCTTCCGAGCTTTGGAGCGAGTGAGATGAAATCGGAGCGTCAGTGGTTCGTCGACGTCTTGAATTCCGTCCAGGTTCAGAATTTAGAAGCTGCTTCGCCGCCGACCGCGGCGGTTCCGGTGGGTAACCCGGACTTTCTGTTTGGATTGGAAAAGGGGTTTCCGGCGACGAAAACGGTACCGGAGATTATGGCTAAAGAAGTTGCTGTTGGATCCGATTGCGGGTCCGAGGACAGACATTTAATTTCCGACGTTGTGGTGAATCAGCAGGTCCATGATTTTCAGAGACTGCAAATTGCAACTGGTGGACATGAACAAGTGGTTTTAAGCAGAAAAACTGACGACCTTAACTCCAAGGGTTACTGTGCCGGAGAATTCTATTCACAAAAAGTTCCAGACAAGATGGTCACGACGTCAACTCCTGTTCAATTGCCTGTGCAAATGCCAATTCAGGGCACGTACTTGCCGGAACGCCATATTGCGTCCATGGGTATACCGATCTCTGCCACGCCCGGAACTGAACAACCGGTATACCTAGTTCCAAGTTCGGCAGCTGTGTACCCAACGCCGTCGTTAAGGCCGGTGACAGGTCAAGTGGGTCAGGGTTACTACGGAGTGCAGAGGGTAGTACAGGATGTATTCAGGGATCAGCCAGTTTACGGCGGAGTGCCCTCTCCTGCGGGGGTGTCGATTCAACAGCAGGCTCCAGCGAAGGTTGGTGTTTATAGTGAAGGTGTCGGAACTGTTCAACAAAAGATGGGTGTACCTGACCAAGGGTATATGCAGGTTGGTTACGATAGTGCAGGCCGGCAAGTGTACTACACGACGCAGTATCAGACGGTTGCAGCAGCGCCAGTGACAATAATGGATAATCGGCAAGTTGGCGGCGGCGGCGCGTTGAACCAAGATGGTAAGGTTGCTGCTGGGAGTGGCAATGCTACTGCTAATGCAAAAGTACCACAAGCATCAGCTAATTGATTTCGAGTCATTCAATCGATTGCTTTTGTTTGTTAGGCTCATTAATATATTCAATAATTACTGTTCGTTAATACATATTCAATTACTGTAAGGAATGTTGCATTAATTTATGCTGTTTGTGTGCTGGATCTCGACTGGTGTGCATAGACCTCGGGAACAGTTGACTTGAATTTGATTAAATTTGTGAATTATATTGTTATTTGTACTACTCCTCTTTAGTCTCTTTTTTTATTGTTATTAGTTTGGATTAATTGATTTTATTGGAGACTGACAAGTGCAGAAAGATGGGCATTCATGATTTTTCTTTTGTGTTGGTGCGATCATTTAGTACTAATGCATCAGATTATATTAGAATTTTCTGAAATTAAACATAACGGGATAGGTTTGTCTAATTGAGAACAAACATTCACGGTCTTTTTATATTTAAGTGCTATTTCGATAGCACTAATATCTCAGATTATATTAGAATTATGAAATCAAACATATTCCAGCGAGATACTCTTAGGATTCATGATTTTGGTTGTTTGGTTATGTTATATGGAGGAAACTAAAAATAACACAACTCATTAAATTGCCCTGCTTCTATTTGATATATTTATCTGTGAACAATGCAGGTCTGCAGGATTAGGTTAGGATTGGCACTTATTGAAGCTTCGCAGCATTCTGATTCTCATGCATTATGCAACATAAGGTGGCTATGATGGTTTGCTTTTTCAGTATGTTCTTGTTCTGCTATTTATTTTTTCAGTCAAAAAGGAAAGGATAAATGACTGGAGTGTGTGGAGTGTAGACACAATATAAAACATGAAATCTGGTTATTTGATTCTGCATTCTGTTAGATATTAGACAAATCTTAACTGGTAAGCATGAGTTCCCAATTCAAATAGTTGATTTTGAAATTCGTTAGCTAGAATGAACTTTCGTCTTTGATAAAATGGGTTACTCGAAGGGTGGTCCAAGTGATGAATCAAGTCTTTCTAGGAGCTTTTGAGACTAAGAAGATGAAGGTTTGACTTGAGGTGAGAAGGGTTGCAGTTTATCTCAATTTTGAAGAGAATGATTAGTAGTGGAGCTGGAGATACATAAAAACTTGCCAAGTGCTACTTGGATTAAGTTTGTTACTTGACTCTAAATCGATGGATGCTTGCAAACATCAATTAAGTTGAATTTATCGTTTGATTTAGAACAATCATACTCTGATCCCTTATTTGGCTTTATCCCAAGTGTAAGTTTTTCAAGAATAATATTTACTGATCATGAACTTCCAAAGAAGAAAAAAATACTGATCATGACAGTGCAGGATGCTTGCCTGTTTCGTTAATAGTTTCGCTTGAACAAGCCATCCATCTACGGTTGGTCTTTGTGTTTCCATGAACTGCAGTTGACCTATGTGTTATGTACCCTCATTTCGATATCCCTTCGTCGTCGGTTCTGTATGTCGACCAGAAAATTTTAAGGGGAGTCTAGTCACTGCGGAAGATAATTTTAGACACTTTGGTATTAGAGTGCAACCTTTCTGATGTAGCCCTTTTCCTGGGTTTTGGCATTACAGCAACTTGGAATAAGCAAAAACTCCCACCATTAGATTGGCGTGATGGGAAATTTCTAACCGATGTTTCCTTCGATGTACTCTTCCATCTTCAGTTCGGACCAACTTTTTAACCGCCAAGTTTCGATAACGAATTTCATGAAACTACGAGAATTGCATCTCTTGGGAATTTCGTGGAGGTTTTATGCAATTAATTGTTTGTTACTTTAACAATTTGAAAGATGATGAATTAAAATAAAAATAAGTTCAACTTATAAATAATTATTGAAACGAGTTGATTATTTAATCACTACCAAATAGGAGCAAGCCTCTTAATATCGGACTTTTCTAGACTCTATATCTCAACGAGACTCGATCTAAGTATTATTGTTGTTGTTATTGTTGAGTTGATTATTTAATTAATTATTATCTCGTATTAAAATACATAATCTACAAATTAATAAATGGGATAAAGATTTAAAATTGTTTAAGCTTTTAGAATTTTTTTCAATTCAATGTCAGACTTTTAAAAAAAATTAATTTAGTGAGTAAAATTTTAAAATTTGCATAAATTAAATTAAAATGTTGGTTTTGTTTTATGCGACTGACAAATAGATATTTATGTAGTATTTTGTGGATACGTTATTTTAGGTAAAAAGAAAGACATGATTTAAATAAATTTTAAAATTTATTTTTTAATTAAAATTTTGATATAAAAATTTAAATGCTGTTAAATTTATTTTAAAAAATAAGAGAGATGAAATTAGTGGGCCGGAGAATGTGGGCTGTGACCTTCTGTCAAAGTCCAAAACTGTTCGACAGAGTGGAGAATGAGGTCAGCGCATAAAACCAACCAGCAAGCCTCAAGGATTTTCGTTGCAAGCCACCGATATTCTTGAAAAAGATGAGACAACTAATGATAAGAAGCTTGGAAAAGCTGGCATTCTTATATCTTAAAACCTCAAAAGAACAAGCACAAAGCCAAAGGTCACGGTCATGGAAGAAAATTTAGCTAACCCTGTCCCTACTTTCTCACTAAATTTAATTTCCCCGACAAAGAGAGCCATTAGTGTTGGAGATAAACTTGTCCTACTTTTCCTTTTCTACTCAATTAACGAGAGCCATTTCAGTTTCTTCCAAGTCAAAATCTCCCTTTCAAGAAACAAGTGTCTATTATGCGCTATCGCCTAACAAATCACATCCCAATTCCCAAACCCACTTTTTTTCTTTTCCTGCTTTCAAATCTGTACTAGTTCCACTTGCGCTGCTTCCAATCCCAGCCACAAAAGCTAACTACTTCACATTATTATCGTTTCTCTCTTTTTCATTTACTTAATCTAATTTTTTCCATTGGCCCAACGAGCGTAAGCTAGCTTTCCCACTGTATGCTTTAGCTTAAAGGTAGCTTCTTTCTGTCTTTTCAGAGAGAGAGAGAGAGAGAGAGCGGGGGGAACCCAGAATGCTTGAGATTGAGTTCAGATAATAAGAAAGAAGAAGATCAGTTGCAGAGTAGAAAAATGGTGGCTGTGAGGAAAGTGGGAAAGTACGAGGTTGGGAGGACAATTGGGGAAGGAAACTTCGCGAAGGTGAAGTTTGCGCAGAACACAGAGACAGGAGAGAGTGTAGCCATGAAAGTACTCGATCGTTCCACTATCATCAAACACAAGATGGTCGACCAGGTTTTTTGTTTTTCCTGACGAAACTTAGGTTCAACTTTTTGAAGTTTTCGAGGTTTTGTAGTGTTATTGGAAACTTACCCACTTCAACTCGTTAATCTCAATCAATGAGAAACCAAAAGGAACAACTTGAATGAGCCAGAGGGCATTTATAATAAAAGATTAATTGGGCCTAATCCTTCTTGAAACCGCTAGCTAAATTTAGTAATTTCTTGTGAGCTTTCAAATTAAGCCATTAGGAATCTTTGGCCAGTTAGATACGCTTCAGAGATTGCTTGCGTTCTTGTTTTGGTAAAACCGGTTAAGAGATGGAACAGATTGTTATGTAAAGGTTATGGGTTCTGTTTATGTGCAGATCAAGAGGGAGATATCGATAATGAAGCTTGTCAGGCATCCTCATGTTGTACGCCTGAATGAGGTTTGAATTTCACTTTTTCTAGTGGAAATTCTCAAGTATTAGACTGCTCGATGATCTTGTTGCTTTTTCTGTCGTCATCTACTGTATCCTCCTGACCTTTTCATGTCTTTACTTGAACTTCAGGTTTTGGCGAGCCGAACTAAGATTTACATAATCCTGGAATTCATTACCGGTGGCGAATTGTTTGATAAAATTGTGAGTAGTCAATGTTTTGACCCAGCAGCTTAAGGGGTGGTGGGATGTGCTGTTCTGAAATTATTTTCTCCGGCCACTGTTTGTGGGGTTGCCTTGTTGACCTTGATTTTGCAGGTGCATCATGGACGGCTTAGTGAGGCTGAAGCCAGGAGATATTTTCAACAGCTTATTGATGGAGTGGATTTCTGCCACAGTAAAGGGGTGTACCACAGAGATCTAAAGGTATTTGCAAGTGGATTGTTGAGAACCATTCTTATTTTGTTTATGGAAGTCCTAATCTCGGATTTCATGTACAGCCTGAAAATCTCTTACTTGATTCACAAGGTAACTTGAAGATATCAGATTTTGGCCTAAGTGCACTGCCAGGAGAAGTAAGATTCTTCTTGAGAATCTTTTCTATACCTCTATCTGATACTGAAGTGCTTTTTGAGTTATGAATTGAATTATTCATGATGCATTCTCTATTTAGGGGATAAAACTGCTGAGGACAACATGTGGAACTCCTAACTATGTAGCACCTGAGGTAATTATCAGGTTAGATTTCTTTGTTAAATTTAGTCATTTTTAAGCAAGCTCCTGAATTGTGTGTTCTCTGTACTAGGTGCTCAGTCACAAAGGATATGATGGTGCTGTGGCAGATGTCTGGTCATGTGGAGTCATTCTATATGTTCTGATGGCAGGATATCTTCCATTCGATGAGCTTGATCTCACCACATTATATGGTAAGGTAGGAATTTGCATGATTCAGGATTATCATTCCTCCCTGCCTTCAAAGTCCCTCTTATATGAGAGTTCATTTTGCTGATTATTTCACCTTCATCTGCAGATTGAGAAAGCAGATTTTTCATGTCCATCTTGGTTTCCAGTTGGCGCAAAATACTTAATTCAGCAAATTCTGGACCCAAATCCTGAAAGAGTGAGTAATGGATGCATGTGGGATCTTATATTTTTACACTTCTAAAACTCTAGGTTTAACCGAAAAATAAAATTGATTTGACCAATATTAACTAAACTTGTTTTCCTTCTCACACTCTCTCACTTGGGAACTAATTGATTTCATTGTGTGGTTTACACATATAATCTGCAGCTTCCCTGTGTTAACCTAATTAGGAAGCCTTGTTAAACTCAATGGATGATTGCATGGCACAGAGCAGCATCATAATGCAGTTCTACAACTCTTGCAATCATTTCAATTGCTTAGCTAGCTAGCACACCTATCCTGGCTTCTCTTTTCTTTCAACTGGTGCCACTAATAGCATCCTATGGTGATTTTTGAACCACCTAATTTGATTCTGCGGAAATACTGAACAGTTGTATTTCTTTTCTCATATTCATCAGTACATAATTACATGTATATATAGAAATAGAGCTAGCTAATTTAGGAAACTAGTATCTGTACATAATCTTCTAATATCTATAC
>JANVCL010000002.1:4206297-4217757 GCA_026546855.1 Erythroxylum incrassatum
ATATCTATACATAATCTCCTAATTTTTGTACACAATATCAGATCTGATACACTTTATCTGATCTGATATTATTGACAATATTATTGACTCCTAAGAGTCAATAATATCTTAGGAAATATTCAGCTAGGAAATATTCAGCTGAATATTTCCCAACAGATTCCTATTCTCAGTAGCTACGTGGTTCCTCTACATGCAGCGTATTACCATTGCAGAGATCAGGGAGGATGAGTGGTTTAAAAAAGGTTATAATCCCGTCAGACTTCCCGAGAATGAAGATGTGAACCTGGATGATATAGACGCAGTTTTTGATGATCCTGAGGTTTGTTTTGTTTGTTCTTTCCCTTTTAATCTTAAGACAATGTTTAACCAAATAATTCAATGTGGACTAGAAGGGTATTTGCACTCAATTATCTGCTGGAGGTACACTCATCGTGGAGACTTACCATAATTTCTTTCTCTGCAATCGACTTCTTGGGCTTGCTTCACTCTTCTTGTTTTCTTATCACTTTCATAAGATTGCATGAGGTAGATGGATAAAGAGGACCACCAGTTTTGTATGTGGACACTTAATCTGCATCTGTTTGTTGAACATTCTTATAAGAAAGACATTGATAAAGAATTTGGCTTTATTATTTTTTGACAAGAAGCTATATGTGTATAGGAGATGTAATATCCTAGATTATATAATTTGACACGGATAGAGCTTGTTATGATGTGAAAGTCTGCCATTCTAATCAAATGCATTTACGTGAGAATGTCTTAATGCTCTACTAGCCTACTAATATTCTTGACAAGATGTTTTTCTACAGGAAAATGAGGTTGAAGAGCAATGTCGCAGTGAAGATATGGGTCCTTTGGCTCTTAATGCTTTCGATTTAATAATTCTATCTCAAGGCTTAAATCTTGCTACGCTATTTGACCGTGGACAGGTATGTTTCCTCTGATATGCTGTTGATGTTTCTGTCATAAGTCACTAATCTGCATATATTGTGACACTGCTAACATTCCTCCGATCTATCTATCGGCACTTTATGAAATACTTTTCAAGTTGATGACTGGAATATTAGCTACTGTTTGTTCTTGTTTGAAGTTTAAACATGCTCCAGAATCAGCTCACTCCATGTTAAGATAATAAATTTCTTACCCCTATTGGCAGAACTCCATGAAGTATCAAACACGCTTTCTTTCACGTAAGCCAGCAAAAGTTGTGTTATCAAGCATGGAAGTTGTGGCACAATCAATGGGTTTCAAGACACATATACGCAACTACAAGGTGAATGATTAGGAATGCGGCATTTCATTTTTGCTTTGGAATTTGTTCCGATTGTTTTCCCTAACGGTAGAACTGTTTTTTCTGAGTTTTTCACTGGAATAATGTTTTTAGTATCCTTAGCCTTGCGAGTTTAAGACTGTTTGTTGACAGATGAGGGTGGAAGGTCTTTCGGCTGATAAAACTGGTCTTTTCTCAGTAATGCTGGAAGTAGGTTTTGAACCCTCTCCCTTACCTAGATTTGTACTGCTTCTTCTCATGCTTTGGTCTTACTAAGGTTTATCCGGATGAAGGTGTTTGAAGTTGCACCGAAATTTTTGATGGTAGATATTCAGAAAGCATCTGGAGATGCTAGCGAGTACCTTAAGGTTAGTTGATAAATTTTCCTTGTATCAATTGTGTAAAGTATTAGCCTGCTAGTTGTCATGCAAGATTGATCTTTAAAAAAATCCATTCATTGAAAAGTAGAATGATTCTACATATTTACCTCCTCTCCCTCTCACTCAAGTGTGCACCTACAATTGGACATTCATATGTGAGTTTGTACGCGTATTTTATGCGGTTCGGTTCTAATTATAAAGGACACCAACTTTCTTTTGTGCAGTTTTACAAGAACTTCTATAGTAATCTTGAAGAGATTATATGGAAACTTCCTACCGAATCAAGCAAGTCTAGGATTACCTCGTCGAGGAGCAGAAGACGATGAGAGCAAAAGGCTTATGTTGACTGGTGAGCAAATTTGAGCATGCAGTTAACTTCTTTCATAACTCGAGCTAAATACAGTATAAGAAGAAAAAGAAGAATAGAACAAATATGCACTCGCTGACATTTGTATATCTTTTCATTTCATTGAGTTTGTTGTGGTTTGTACCCCGACACTTGAGATTCGACTACTAAGAAGCAGGTATGAGGAGGATATGTTTTAACTTGCGAATATAAGATACTGTTGTTTTTCGATGTAAAATTTAAAGCATAGACTTCCCATCTCCTGTCCGGACTAGCTAGAAAGGGCACAATCATTCTACTTTTTATATTTGCTTCTCCTCCTCTCCATTTTTGGAAGCAGCAAACTAACTAGAATAGATCAATGCCCAATAATGTGCAAATTTGGCAGAGTTTATCGTTCCTGCCATAGTTGGAAAAATCAAATATTTCGTCAGAAACTTATACAAAAGAAGCTTTAACGAAGAAACTTGGGAATCCTCGTGAGATTTCACCTCCTCTTCACCATAAATTGCAGATTCTGGCAACAAATAAGAAAAAAAAAAACAGGAAATCCAAGCTGGCTTTGATTAGTACAGTTGCCAATTGAAGTCACCTGCTCTAATTTTGTTGATCCAATCATGTTCTAATCCATCTCAAATCACCTGTTCCAGTTTTGTCGTTCCAACCCTGTTTTAATCCATCTCATCTACTTATATAAATGTGTGGATGAGGTAGATTAGAACAGGGTTAAGTAGATGAGATGGATTAGAACAGGGTTAGAACAGTAAAATTGGCATAGATGATCACATCTATACGGTTGAAAGCCCTATATATAGTCTTTTAATGGAGTTGAAAATAAGCAATTGCAATTAAGGTCTGCCATTATACCTAGAGATTTGTGATTCAACAAGCATTATTAGGACAATTTTGTTAATGTAAATGATAAAATAAGACTGGCATTTAGAGATTACATGACTTTTTGTTTTTTTAACATGATTTTTGAATCCCAATTAAATACATTGATAATTATATATTTAAAACATACTTACCTGTTTGATACTAAAAAAAAAATGTAGAAGCATATCACCTAACCTTCTGAATATTATTTTCTACGTTGATAAGACTAATCTTTTGAAGTTATCTTATTTAAATATTTGATTACTTAATTAAAAAGTTCAAATAAAGGGTATAATGTACCTTGTCTTCAAATCCTATTCAGTCCTTGTATTTCATAGTTTCCTTCTCAAAGCCAACTGTTGGAAATTGCCTTGCATACTCCTCAACTTCCTGACGGAGTTTAGAAATTTCAGATTGGACATGAGAATCTGACTTCATGGTTGCCACAAAATCCTTCAGTTTTGTTCCTGAAATTACAATGCGTATGAGAATTGCCGTCTGAATAGCTATGCAGGATATGACTCTTGCTAAACATTCGAAACATTTAAGGACACCAAAGAGGTGATTGGAAGAGGATGACAAATGAAATGACCTTTCGTATCGGCCTTGATTTTCAATGCCAATTTCACAGCTGCATCAAAGAACTGGGCAACCTTTGTAAAATCATCTTCAACAAACCCCCTAGATGTAAGGGCTGGGGTTCCTGAAGTGTTGGAGCAAAATTTGTAAGAAGTTGGAATATCTAATCAACAATTACAAGACAGAATCAGCAGAGGAAGGGCGTACCCATACGAATGCCACCAGGAACCATGGCAGACACATCCCCGGGAACGGTGTTTTTGTTGGCTGCAATGTGAACTGATTCTAAGACCTTTTCAACTCTTGATCCATCAACACCCTGTCAACGTATCCAAAAACATAAAAAATTTGATTCCCTAGTCAATTTCCCACCCATTACAAATGGAATCAACACAAGATTCAACTATATAGAATAACTTATATCAACTACATCCGCGACCTAATGCATTTCAAGGTCTCAATTTCACTAGATAGTGATTACAGAAATCTGTCAATAACAACTCTAAAATATTCTTGCCCTGTCTGTGCTACTTGACAATTTCTGCTGCAATATTAGGGTTCTGAAACAAAAACTAAGAAGCATTGTTAAGAATTTTATAATTTCCCAATTCACTAGGTCACAAAAAATACATTCAAATCGATCAGAGAAAGATAGGGAGACTCTTTATAACATGTACCTTGTTTCTCAAATTCACCAAGACTAAATGGTTCTCCGTTCCACCAGACACCAACTCGTAGCCCATCCCCATCAAGCTCTGCACTTATGGTTGACAGTTGAGTGTTATTTTTACTATCAAACATTCAAGTTAGAATGTCAAATATGATACTTTATTCACAAAGAAATATATAAATGCCGAATTATATAAGTGTAAAATGTGTAATGGTATACCTCAGCAAATTTTGCACAATTACTCAGAACTTGCTCCTGGTAAGCCCTGTACTCTGGAGCTCGGACCTAAAATCAACAAAAATCCAAAATATTGTCAGATTTGGCCAAATTGTGTTTAAACTCCGCTAATATGAATTTCATGAGCTTCCTGCATTCCAACAGATAATCAAAGATTCAAGTGGTGCCTGACAAACAGAAAACCTGCTTCAATGCAACTGCTAGACCAGCTATTGTGTGATTGTGTGGACCACCTTGAAGTCCAGGAAAGACAGCCTGATTAATTTTATCTTCATAGTCATACATCACCTGCAAAATAGAGATCAAATCATTTATGAAATGTTCAATTTGCTTCCTAGACAGAGCTTTCCCACTTATCTAGAAATTTGCACACACTTCTTGCCCTTGTTTGTTAATTTCTTTTACTCCCTTCCTAAAGAAGATCATAGCCCCTCGAGGACCACGAAGGGACTTGTGTGTTGTAGTTGTCACGACATCTGCATATTCAAATGGCGATGGAATAACACCTGCAGCGACCAAACCACTAATATGTGCCATGTCAGCTAACAAAATTGCCTTTTGCCTATCGCATACCTGTCAAACTCACCAAAACAACATTTTTTAATATGTACAGTTACAAACAATACAGTAATTATTCAGCCTCCACTTAAACAGGGAAGTTTACCTTACGGATTCGAGCATAATCATAAAGGCGTGCATAAGCACTTGCACCAGCAACTACAAGTTTTGGTCTAAAGAGTGTAGCACTTTTCTCCAGCTGGAACCAGTTTAATATTCATCAGATGGAAAGAAATCACCAAGCTCTTCACCAAAATAAAAAACCTTAATAATCTATGCCATACAGCTTAGTGATTTATTCCTGGGGAATCAGTTCAAATCCTCAATAAATACACAATTAACTTCACAAACTGATTGTTATAGTAATGGAAAGAAGTGAATGGCCAAAACATTTTTGGGATGATTGATAAAACGTAACTTTACTAGTCGACTCTATCAGAAAACTCTCGTTCTACAATTACACAGCAAATTCAATGCTGGAGACAAGCTTTTGATGACTCATTAGCAAATAAAATGAGAGCCGGATGGGGTTGAAACATCAGTTGCTGGAAGGCAGTGACAAGAGCAAAATGCTATATCCATATCATCTTTACCAACACATTGCTTATGATCGAACAGAGAAGTCATTTTTGGTAGCAACTAAAAGAGTATAAAAGACGTATCACACTATACACTCTAGTTTATCTAAAGCTATCGGAGAGCTGATAAAATAGTGAGGCAAATCAAACTTCAATAAACCACATTGTAAGGGAAAGCATTTTGTATTAGAATATAAGAACCACAAATAAAGGGATCTACCTGATCATAGTCAATATAACCTGTACTCTCATTTAACCTGTATGGCAATGTCTCGAAGAATATGGAAACAGCCGATATCTTCTTTGTGTCAGTCTGCAATTTAATGAAAATACAAAATACCTGCATCAGACACTATAATAACTAGATATTTGTCTTATCTGACAATACTTGCCGTTATTTTCCTGCAACTAGAGCAGCTTTCAAAAGCAATTGGAAATATAAAATAAAGTGGTTTCTGGAATACAACTTTTAACTTCAAATGTTAAGAGATCCAGAGAGGAAAGAGGAAAATGTTGTAATGGCATACAAAGTGATAAAAGGATTTGCAGAAAAACAAATGAAAAAATGTGAATTAGATGATAATCTGAGGGAACCATGGAGAAAATGTAAATATAAACAATAACTTTCCTAGAAATCAGAAAAAGGAGTGAGCTTGTCAGCCAGCAAGAGCAGGAAAAATAATAAAAGGAATTTCACAAGCATATCTTATATTTAAAAACTAAAATCACCTGATAACCATGTGAAAGATGTCCACCATGAGGTAGATCAAGTGCCATGATCCTCTCATGAGGTTTCAACAATGCAGTATAAACTTGGAAGTTAGCAGGGGATCCGGATAGTGATTGCACATTCACTGCAAAGGATAAGACATGAAACAAATGAATGCAAAAATTATATTGCAAAATAGTAAAGAAATTAGGTTCCCCTGCAACAAGATAGTCAGAAAAGACACTAGGAAGGTTCCTTTTAGCCTCTCATTTGAAAACCAGGCTAGTGACTAATATACAGCTGCAAAATATTTCATCAAACACCGGCATTATCATGTTGCACTACCTCCCCATCTTGCAGGATCCAGCTGAAAAGCTTCCAATGCACGCTTCTGACATAAGGTCTCAGCCATGTCAATATACCTAATTAGATAAAGCTGCTAGAGATTACGTATCAACGGAAATTAAAAATATTTGGAAGTGTGTTGAATGGTGATCATCAACATACTCGTTGCCTCCGTAGTATCTCGCTCCAGGATACCCTTCGCTGTATTTGTTGGTCATAACAGAACCAACAGCTTGCATCACTGACACTGATGTGAAGTTCTCCGAAGGTATAAGTTCAAGTCCCTAAATGACATTCACAATAAACCAAATTCAGTCCACCATATTTATTGAAAGATCATTCAGAGAAAAAGGCAACACCTTCCACTGCCTTGCTTTCTCCAGTTCGATGATATCCGCAATTTCCGGATCAATCTCTTCCAATGGAGCATTCAACTGCTTTATCCACTACAACCATTTTTAAAATTTTTAATTAGTAACAAACATCCATCAACTAACCATCACATCTTACGAGAAAGTGAAGACACTATTGTCATCTTACAGTAGCACGAGCTTTCTCTTTGTCCGCCGCAGCTTGTTCAGGCAAGGAAGACTGGAAAAACAGATCAAAGAAAACAAATCAGAGAAAACCAAGCTATGATAAAACAAGAAAACTGAGGCAGAAAACGCAAGAGGGCAACCATGTAATAGAGAGAGCCGCTATGACAGTGACGTTTGATGGGCTTAGTGTAAATTGAAGTAGACAATCTGCGAAGAGCCGCCGCCATTGCCATAGCTACCGTCGTGTCTCTTACTCTGTATCTCAACCAATGTGGGCGAGTTTCGTTTCGGCGTAATTGTGTGTCGCGGTGAGGTATGGCTCGGTTGGTGAAAGTGGGGAGTCGGCCTCTTCGTAAAGTTCGGGTTGGCGGAGAATGATGGCTTTAAATTTTAAATTCTTAATTATTTATTGTTTTCATAAATCGAGATTAAAGTAAAGGTGTAAAATCAAGAGGAGGTTGATGGGGTCAGGTGCGTCGGGTGTCGCATCCACTTCAGCACACGGCATTTAGTTTGATGGGTGTTTTTTTTTTTGTTTATAGGGAAAGCACAAAAAAACACAAACGAATGTACATACGAGTCTAACACGCGCCTCGGCGGCACAAATTGCCTAGCTTGTCTTGCTGAACTACGAAGAATAGGTAATGGAGGGTCCCGAAGAATATGGACGCCAGGATCTACCAATCCTGCGAGATGAGCCAGAGTATCAGCCCACTGGTTCTTTTCTTGATGAATATGTTGAATTTGTACCTTTCACACACGGTGAAGTAACTCTTGGGTATCTGTCAACAACAAAAAATTTCTGTCAACCCCTAAGTAGGAAGAGGAGAAAAGATTAATGGCTTTTAAAGAATCTATTTCAAGAATGATACGGCGGAATCTCATCGACCATGCCATGGCGAGGCCCAAGTAAACTCCCCAAAATTTAGCAGGGAGGGGCGAGGCTTTGCCAATGGGATGAATAAAGCCTCCACACTAGTTACCATTCCAATCACGAAATAAAACCCCCCGCTGACCCTTCAGTGGTTTTGTTGGATCTATTCACATTAATTTCATCTTTATCACATATTACATAAGTTAAGGTACATAGATACTCGAACCATCCCCATGTATGCAGCAGTTTAAAATTTGGAGTCAGAGTTTTGCTTTCTGTAAGAGACCTATCTTGTTCGAGCGGGGATTAGTCTAGGTGTAGATGGCTTAAATGTGCTTTCTCATAGTTGAGATCCTCCTAGAATACCTCGTGGGAAACAAAAAAAAAGATACAAAAATCTAAAAATATATTCTTATTATTTAAGTTAATGAAGTTTAATATTAAAAATTAAAAATTTATTATATGATTTTTAATTTTTAGGTCATGTTTGTTAATATCACATTAGTAAGAGTATTTATATTGTTATAATAATTTAATTTATATCAATAATAAAAGTTTATATATGAATTTGTATTCCTTAATTGTGGATATAAAATCATGTTGAACCTTATTATGTTATTTTGACATACATACATAGGGGTATCGTATAATGATCAAGCGAAACCAAGATAACACTTGTACGATGTTGAATAATAAACGAATGGATGTCGAGCAAGAAGCAAGGAGTAGATCAGGCAAAGACGATGACCTTTTGGTTTGAAGCACAAAGGAGATCAAAGCAAACGTTGCTGCCAAGAATGGGATCCCAGTAATGTCATAGGATGTGGCAACGAATGGGGTGGCGCAACAGTAGCCATCATTTAGAGACGTAATGGTAGGGAGAGCGACTGCAACAACCCTGATCATGATGAACTTAGATCTTTAGAATCTAATGAAGGTTTGATCTCTATCTCTACTTTAGATAGTTGGCCTAAGATTGCCCTCTCATATAGGCTCCGGAATCATATTCGGCAACCATGGGAAAAGGGTTTCATTGTGAAACTATTGAGGCGGTCCATATCGTACAAGGTTTTGACGAAGAAATTACATAAGATGTGGCATCCGAGGGGTGATGATCTCATTGAGTTAGGGGAGGGCTTTTCCTAGTAAGATTTTTTGTGATGGAGGATCTGCAATTTGTTGTTGATGTAGGTCCTTGGACAATCTTTGGCCATTACTTGACTATGCGAAAATGGCAATCGGATTTCAACCCACAATGTGCTACCATTAACTCAACGGTTGTCTTCGTTTACCCTATTTACCAGTAAAATATTACCATGAACATATTTTGATTGCTCTTGGAATTGTTATTGGGAAAACTATCAAGGTTGGTCCAAGCACTAAGTTTGCTAATAAGGGACGATTTGCAAGAGTTTGTGTTGAAGTTGATTTCAGGAAACCCTTAATGCCTTAGATTTATTTTGAAGAAAGGTGGCAACCTGTTGAGTATGAATGTAACATCCCAGATCACCCGCTCATAGATATCTTAGAACTAGTCTTACCCAAGCACATTTAATCTCGGAGTTTCGATGGGATTCGGTGTGTTAAGCCATGAAAAATGCGTCTATAAGGGAGAGGTATCTGTACCCTTATAAGGCGTACTTCGTTCCCCTCTCCAACCGTTGTAGGATCTCACACTCTCCACTCCCCTTAGGGCCCAACACTATTTGGGGCCCAGCCTAATTGGCACAACGGTTCGGGTACTAGCTCTGATACTACCTATAACATCCCAGATCACCCGCTCACAGATATTGTCTGTGACCCCGTTTGTTTCTGGAGCCCAACTTTTGCTTTGATACCACTTATGTTGGACCCCGCTTGTTTCCAGAGTCCAACGCTTGCTTTGATACCACTCATGTTGGATCCCGTTTTCGGAATCCAACTCTTGCGAACACATGAAATGTGAGCGTATTCCCATGAATCTCCTTAACCATCATAGATTTATCTTCTTGTTCTGATACTACATATGTTAGATCCCGCTTGTTTCTGGAACCCAACTCTTAATGATGAAATGTGAGCATATTATCTTATAGGGTTATTTCATTTAACCCTCATTAGCCATCATCAGATCATCTTCATCCTCATAACATCCTAAAAATTTTCTCACAATTTGTTCAATGGTGTGCCCATATAAATTAATCACCATAATCAAACTCATTTCTCCAAATTCAGAACAGATTTTTGAAAACTTCAAACCAAAATTTCAATTTGACTTCTTCAAAGAATTTGTAGCTCTAAGCCTCTAGTTTGTTTTGAAGCAAAAACCATCTTAATCGGAACTCTATAGATCAAGATATGCTTAAAAAACCAATGTGTGTTCATACCCCAATCAAGCTCTCCTAACCAACCCCTCACTTTCTCTAATGAAAACTTTCTCAAATCAACTCCAAAAGATACAAATCTTCATGGAGAGATAGAACCATGTCTTACGAATCTATTGCTTCAAGAATTACCTCATTTGGAGGTCGGATGAAAAAGTTATGGCCAAAAGAATCTAACATGTTTAGGTCCTCAATCATGCAGTAATATGTCTTGGTGCAATTGCTATAACTTTCACCACAGATGTCTGATTGATGTCATTTTTAGACTATTTGAAAGAAGACTTCTAGATCTACAACTCTTATGAAGACCACAAAATGAGATTTTACCTTTAAATAGTCAAAAATTGTGATTTACTAAAACTGTCTCGTGAATGTCCGTTAAACGGACATTGGTGATGCTAGGGGTCTTTTCACCCGAGAAGGTCTGTTAAACGGACCTAAAGTCCGTTAAACGGACATTGGTGACCCAAAACTCCTTCCAAAGCCTCTCCAATGCTTCCTATATCTAATCTAACATCATATTCACTTATAATCTTTCCAAATTCAACTCTTCTAGTGCCAATTCACTTCATACCAATTTAAACACCAATTTATCTCACAACATTCTCAATTCTCAACCTATTTGGTTCATCAAAACCACAATTTCCTATCATTTGCCATAGTTGTCCCATACACAAATCCTATGCAACATCATAACTTGTAACAATCATATCTTTCCATTTTGATGTCCAAAAATTACAAACTTTATATCGTTGGAAAGATAGAAAGATCATCTACAACTTCCAAGAAGACAATTTTGGCTAATTCTACCTAAATCGATACAGTTTTTCCTTTGAGTTCAGAACATAATTTTCCCTTATGAAAAACTTGAATTTTGTCCCAAATTCACTTCCTTAACTAATGTAACATCTTTCTTATCCATTCATAAATCCTATCTTCCTTTTTCCATAACATATATATATATATATAAACAATTCATGTTCAAAGTTCATCAACTCAAGTGGATAGCTTCTTCAAATGTACTTAATTCCAATTTAACCTCATCCTCTATTAATTCATATTCCAACTCCACCTCATCCATACACAAATTCATATTTCAAATCCATACACAAATCCATATTTCATTTACATCATAAAAC
>JANVCL010000002.1:4232404-4252325 GCA_026546855.1 Erythroxylum incrassatum
AACAATAATTAATAATTAATAATAATAATTATTATTATTATTAACAATAAATAATAAGAATACTAATAACTTAATAATAATAATAAATTAATAATCATAATAATAACTTATTAAAAATTAATAATAATAAGAATAACTTATTAAAATAAATAATAATAATAATAATAATAATAATAACATATTAAAAATTAAAAATGAATAATAATAATTAATAAAATTAATAATAATAAGAATAACTTAATAATAATAATAATAAATTAATAGTCGTAATAATAACTTATTAAAAATTAATAATAATAAAAATAACTTAATAATAATAATAATATTGTTTTCAAGTTTTTTATTAGAAATATCAACGAAATAGGTTTTTGTTTTCAGTTTTTATATTGCAAATCTTAACCAAACAGACTTTCGTTTAAAAAAAACAGAAACTAAAAACATGAAACAGAAACAAAAAATAATAACAGAAAAACAAAAGTGAAACCAAACAGTCCCTTAATTTATTTTATATATAAACAACTACAACTAAATAATTAATTTTATCAAATATTTTTAAATAAACGATGTAATTTGCTAAGCGGAAAACATTACCAATTTTCAAACTTAGTTAACTCTTCAAATGATGCATTTAAAATAATTAATTAGTAAATTATAACTTACAATGAGCGATTTTAGGTAACGGTCGCGGTTTCACAGCCGTTATAGCGGCAAGTTCGAGTTGGATGCAATATGAGGTGAGAAGGTTCATTTGATTGGTTTCTCTGTCAGTGCCTGTGGATTGGGTTTGCTACTTTTACTTACATTGCCTTGTTTCATGAAAGGTTTGGTAAATAATTAACAGAGTTACACATTTTTAATTAAATATATCAATATAAGAATTTTCAAATTAGAAAAATTAAAATTTGAGCTTGAATTTGAATTTATAAAATGATAAAAATACATTATATATTAAATATAAAAAGTTCATTTTAATAGTTTATTGTTTTAAAATAATAAAATAAATTTATAGACAATTGTTTAACTAAATATACAACAACTTTTCCTAGCTTTATAATTAATTTGTTTACACTTCAAGCTCTAATAAGACGTCAAGTTTAACTTTATTCACTTGGAATCTTATTAAATGAAATTTAGAATAAGATTTGTATTTGATTTATTTATTGTCGAGTTGAGAAAGACTCCTCATATTTTAATGAAAGTTAGATTTATTTGCATTTTGCAACCCTACTTTTGGACATTTATCATGAAAGTTGACTTCAAAAGGAGCATTCACGAACGTTAACAAGCTAACGCTCAACCTTTTTCTTTTTCCTTTTATGAAATAGCAGATTTTCATTAATGGTTAATTAAATAAATCGGTTGCATTATCTTCTTTTGTGCATTTGAAAAACTACGTGCCAAACAAAAAGGGCGAAGCAACCGCAGTAATTGGATTAATGATATATATATCTGATATTAATATTACATAAACTAAAACAAACTTCAAAGAAAAAGGTGTTTAGTAGTATAATCAGGTAATGTTCCATGTAAAAAAAGGTCTTCGTGTTCAACGTTATTAGAATTCTAGTTAAACTATATTAAGGATGTATGATGAGTAATGGAATCTGTCAGTTTATAACCACTATTGCCCCGCCTCTTGTTCTTTCTCGGCACAAAAACAGAGCGGTGACATACCCACTGGCTTGGTTACCGCCGGCGCGAATACGCAAAGAATCTACTGAAACACTTCAGTTACAATGGCTTATTTGGAGGTTGAAAGCAAAGAGTCGGTGAAACTGAAACCCGAATTCGACCCGACCAACGACGACGACGTTTCTCCCATCGAACAGGTCCGGCTCACGGTGCCAGCCCACGACGACCCGAGCCTCCCGGTCTGGACTTTTCGAATGTGGTTTCTGGGCATCCTGTCTTGTGTTGTCCTCGCTTTCCTCAACACTTTCTTCTCCTACCGAACTGAGCCGCTCACGATCTCCATGATCTCTGTGCAAGTTGCGACCCTACCCATCGGTCGGTTCATGGCCAAGGTTCTCCCGAAAACCAAGTTTCAGATTCCGGGTTTCGGGGACAGAGAGTTCTCTCTGAATCCGGGTCCTTTCAACGTGAAGGAACACGTTCTGATATCTATATTCGCTAATGTGGGTGGTAACACCGCGTATGCTATTAGTATCATTGACATAATTAAGGCCTTCTACCACCGGAAGATCTCTTTCTTAGCTAGTTGGCTTCTTGTTAACACTACCCAGGTCACGATTCCATTGTCTTTTCCTATGCACTGTTTCTATTTCTTATACAAGTCATAATCTGCTAATGAAACTTACTTTTTTTTTACCCTTTCACAGGTTCTGGGATACGGATGGGCCGGCATTATGAGGAAATACGTGGTGGAGCCGGCGCAGATGTGGTGGCCGAGCAGCTTGGTTCAGGTTTCTCTTTTCAGGTACCAACTAGTTGTTCATATAAAACGGGGTCATTGTTCTGTTGTTTGTCTTATTCATATTCCGGCAAGCTCTTGGATATTGTGATAATGCTAGTTGATGCCGTCTCCTAGCTCTTTGCATTAAAACAACAATAATATATAGAGGAAATAAAAAACAAAACAATTACTAATTAAAGATGGCGGCATTGGTTGCTCTCACCTTTGAGAAAACTATACTCCCTCCACTTTAACCGCCAACGGCAGTTCTATTCAAGTCATTCTTCTCACATAATTTCTACAATGAAGTTTCTATTTTGTGTTGATACTTGCGTAAGGAGATATCAGATCCTTTGTCCAGTTTACTCTATCTTATTCTGTCTTATAAAATTTCAGTTATTTATTTTACGGGTCCCACACAAGTCTCATGCGAAATTCACATAAATAAATAGATGAAATTTATTGGACATAATAAAATACCATCATATTAGACAGGAGATCTAAACTCACGTAAAGAAGAATTTATATTAGATGTTGTGCTTCATAAATTTTGTTTAGATAACGTTGAGCCTGTTATAATTATTTAACCTTATTTAGTTTTTAAAATATGTGTAGTATAAACTAAGAAAGTTACAAAATTGTTATATATATGTTTAGTATGACAAGTTAAAAAAGTGTCAACATTTTTAAAATTTTAATAAATTATTTCAATCTAAAAATTAATAATTTAATTTAAATTAATACGTTGGCAAATTCTACAGCGCTTTGCACGAGAAGGACAGCCAACGAATGTCCCGAGGCAAGTTCTTCTTGATCGCTCTCGTATGTAGTTTCTCTTGGTATGTGTTTCCGGGCTACCTCGTCCCAACGCTTTCCGCATTCTCATGGGTCTGCTGGGTATTTCCCAAGTCAGTTACGGCCCATCAGATTGGGTCGGGCATGCGAGGACTAGGCCTTGGAGCTTTTGCGCTTGACTGGTCCGTCATTGCCTCGTTCCTTGGCAGTCCTCTGATCACCCCATTCTTCGCCATCGTCAATGTCGTCGTCGGCTATATTGCACTCATCTACATTATTATTCCTCTAGCTTACTGGGGTTTCAACCTGTACGGGGCAAGGAAGTTCCCGATCTTCTCCTCCCACTTGTTCAACTACAGAGGAGAAATTTACGACGTTAACTCCATTGTTAATGACCGTTTCGAGATTGACATGCCGGCGTATCTGAAGCAGGGTCGCATTCATCTGAGCGTGTTCTTCGCACTTACTTATGGGATTGGTTTTGCAGCCATTGTTGCCACCTTAACTCATGTGGCTTTGTTTCATGGCAAGTAAGTGAAGGGGATAATACTCTCTGTTTCGATCTTTATCGAGGTCTCTCAACAGAGTCGATTATGTATGTTTATGAACTAATATGCCATTGTCCTAACAGGGAGATATATGAGCAGTACCGGGCAAGCAAAGGTGCAAAACAAGATATTCACACTAGACTAATGAAGAAGTATGAGCCAATACCTGGCTGGTGGTTCCACTCGATTCTTGTAGCGGCATTAGTCCTTTCTCTGTTGCTATGCATTCTCATGAGAAACGAGGTCCAAATGCCATGGTGGGGACTACTTTTTGCTGCTAGCCTGGCTCTGATATTTACCCTTCCAATTAGCATTATAACCGCAACGACCAATGTGGTAAGAACTTGAAGAAATGATACGAGCTCGTGAAGAACTGTGTGATAAGTTTGTTCTTCGATCTGGAGTTGTTTACTTTACACTACCTTGACGTACTTTCCTGTTGGTTTTCCGCAGTCACCAGGACTCAATATTATCACAGAGTATATTATGGGTATTATTTACCCTGGTAGACCAATAGCTAACGTCTGCTTCAAGACCTATGGGTACATAAGCATGGCTCAAGCGGTAACCTTCCTCAGCGATTTCAAGCTAGGCCACTATATGAAAATTCCACCGAGATCCATGTTTATAGTCCAGGTAGGTCTACTAGCATATTTCTTCTCACCCTATATAGGGATAAAATAAGGTAAACAGAAAGGAGATTGAAGAAGTAAGGCATGTCTACTCGCATATTTCTTCTCACACCCTATATAGGGATAAAATAAGGTAAACAGAAAGGAAATTGACGTAAGTTTATGGCATTGAGAGTTTGAGACACTTCCAGCGATTAAATTGGCTTCATCACCCCAAGTGTTCATTGTTTTGTTTATGTAATCAAGTAGTAAACTGGGTAGAGCTTATTTTAATTCCAATTTATCTGTTTAAATATCTATACTGGTTCAATCTTCCTAACATATTCTTTTCCCCCCGAAAGTGCATCGGAACTGTAATAGCTTCATCACTGAACACTGCAGTAGCATGGTGGTTGTTGACTTCCATTGAGCATATATGCAATGATCAACTACTCCCTCCTAACAGTCCTTGGACATGTCCTGGTGATAACGTCTTCTTTGATGCATCTGTCATCTGGGGTTTGGTTGGACCTAAACGAATATTTGGTAGTCTTGGCAACTACGCTGCCCTTAACTGGTTCTTCCTTGGAGGTTTATTAGGACCTCTTTTGGTATGGCTACTGCACAAAGCCTTTCCTAAGCAGAAATGGATTCCAATGATCAACCTTCCCGTACTTCTGGGAGCAACAGCCGCAATGCCACCGGCTACAACTGTGAACTTCAACTGCTGGATTGTGGTCGGAGTAATCTTCAACTACTTCGTATTTAGGTACCACAAAGGTTGGTGGCAGAGATACAATTATGTTCTTTCTGCAGCTTTGGATGCTGGATTGGCCTTCATGGGTGTTCTTCTTTACTTCTCTTTGACAATGGAGGAAAAGTCCATAGCTTGGTGGGGTGTTGAAGAGCACTGTCCCCTAGCCAAATGCCCAACTGCCAAAGGAATTGTTGTTGATGGTTGCCCTGTTTATTAGTTTAGCTTTCCCACACTTGATTACTTCCATATTCATTTTCTTACTACTTGTCAATTTAAAAATGTTCTAATATCATAGTTTGTAAGGCAATTCAGATTTGATATTCCAAAATAGCAACACAAGATTCATTTCTAACACCATAAAAGGATATTCATTATATATGTACCTTTGTACTGATAAAGAGCATTGGCAAAACTATCTATGAATGCTTCAGACGCCGTCGAGCAGAATATGCCTATTCATAAACATTCCCGTTCCGACAATACCTCATGTAAGGAGCTCGGACAGCAATTTTCATCAACCGCCAGTCTCAGCGGTTCATGTCACTTACCTTCATTCGAGGAGGACGAAGCGAATCGTGAAGAGAACGAGCGGTTCGTGATATCCTCATTATCATCGTCCCAACAACCCTCGTCAAAATTTTTTGCCTAACTTAAACTATCATACTTAAAGCCACCAGTTGGTTTCGCTGGCTTGTTGCTTCTCAAGAGTGTAGCTGCTATGTTACTGCAACTCGCACTTGGGTGTCTGGTTCTTGGGGTGTTTTTGGCTCCTATTCGTCTTCTTATCCAAGGAAGTTTGAATTTGAGAAGAACCCAGCATGAGAAAAGTCCTTGTTCGTCTCGGTTTCTTGGAGGTGAAGCTCGCTCCATGTATGAGATTGAGATCATACAATAGAGACGTTAGTTGCTTAGAAACGACGATGAACTGTTATTATTCGTAAATGGTTGTGGGGTCTCTCTTTTCTCGTGGAGAATTTTGGGTGCGTGGCAGGAAAAACTCCGATAAAACAAGGCTTATTCCTTCTCGTTTTCTGTTAGTAGAATTTTTCCGTTATCATTTATCATTAATGTGTTGTGATACCTCAAAACACACTAAAATGCATAGAAATGGCGGTATCTTAACCCCCACTTCTATGCACATTTGGAACTGTTTACAATCTCTGGATCGAATTTGCCTGCTCCATGTCCTACGTGGATTTTTTTTCCATGCTAGGTAACTTAGTTATGTATTCTCAAGTGTGAGTTTACAAAGTGCGTGATGCTAGAGAATGAGCATCTAATACTTGGAAACTGGAAAGAAGGCTAAGTGCCTAAGTCCTTGTGTATTTGACAAGCTTTGGAATTCCTGAATACAAAAGCCCTGAGTCTTGAGCTCCTAACAATTGTTCGAAGCAGATTAAGAAAGAGAGGAGAAATTTTATTTCAATACCTTGTATGTATTTTAAGGATTGTTTGTTTTTATTTTTTTGGTTTTTTGTTGTCGTTTTATTAAAAAAATAAGTAAGTAAAACGTGTTTAACTTACGCTATTGCTATCTTTTGTTCCTGAAAAAAAAATCATAACGGTTTTACAAAAATCAGAAAACATCGTTTCTTTAAATTTTGATATATGTTTTCTTCACAGAAAATCAACATATCTCTATTTTCTATCTCGATTATCGTCTTTACTCTTTAGCATAACTCTGTACCTAACACAACATCCAACAAATTTTTACAAGACTCAAGCTCTGACTCTCTCCGCCACACATAGATAAGGCAACTCCAACAGTAGCAACGAAGGCTAGAGATTGAAAGAAATGTTTGAATCTTTAAAAAAACCAGTAGCAGAATCTCGTCAACGAGGCGGGAAGTAAAATCTGGTGCAGGTAAGTCTTTGAAGTTGTCATGACAAGGGTGGATGAAAAGGAGATATGAAAACCGTGAAAGGATGATAAATAACCAATACAAAACCTGAATATGTTAAGCAGAACATGGCACAGAAGAACCTAACATTCAGCTCTTCATTTTTTGTTTCAGCGAAACATAACGACAACATCATCTTATTGTTTATAAAGAACCAACACTATGAACGAGCTATCAACTAACGTATATAAACAACACTGTAAACAACTACTCCTTTTGATTCATAATAAGTGTCATTTTAGAGGAATGCACATTTATTAAGAAAGTTAATGAAATATTTAATATACTCTTATTAATTACATGTTAAAGTCTGTATAATCTGTGTAATTAAGATGTGAGAGAAATTAAAGGATAATTTTAGAAATAAAATTATAAATATGTTGAATAATTAAAATTTTTTTAAAACGATATTTATTATAAAGAAAATATGATTTGAAATCCGAGACAGTTATGTGTGATTTCTTCTTCCTCAGATTTTGTAGCTGAATTATTGGACTGCACGTTATTCTCTCTCCTTATTCTTCTCATCATCGCGTCTTTAGCACTATTTTATCTTCGCATCATTTAATGCTAATTAGCAGAAACCTCAGCCTTTCAAAATCTCTTTACTTCTAAATTCTAATCCTCGTGTCTTTGACAGGAGCCTATCTTCTTACAAAGCCTACTCTTTACTTTTGCCTTTACATCATTTAATGCTATTTGATATAGCAGAGACTTTATCCTTCTTCACTTCTCATCCTCATCTCTTTATCACGTAGCCTATCTTCTTATAAAGCCTAATCTTCACTTTGTCTTCACATCATTTCATGCTATTTAGCCTATCTGCTTAGAAAGCCTCGCCTTCACATCATTTCATGCTATTTAATGGAACACTTTATCTAAGCCTCTTCTTCACGTCACAGTAGAGTCCTTATTAAAGGTAAAGCCTAATCTTTACCTGATTTATTGCTTTCATAATAGTTTTAAGTTTGTTAATCTTCACATCATTTAATATGGTAAAAGCTTTGAAGCCGTAGTTTAGGTTATTCTTATCTTAACGTAATAGCTTGTGATGAAAAACTTTAACATTAAATTTGATATATATTAAAAAAATAAAAATATGATAATAAAATCAAGCATATTTTTATTTTTAATTTTTATTAAAAATTTTAATCAAATATATTTTTATTTTTAATTTTTATATTATAAATCTTCACTAAACAGTTGTCACGTTTTTTAAGAAAAAAAACAAACAAAAAACAGAAATAAAAAAAAAACCAAATAGCTTCTAATTGTTCCATCTCGCGCTCTTCGGTTGCCTTTCTGAGACGCCGATAACATGTTCGCAAGCCACGAATAGGATGGACGCATGAGGACTCCTGGAAGCTAATATAGAGCATATCTTCTGACTTGGTACCCTTCCAACCACTGAAAACCTTGGGTTTGTTTTCGGGATTTGGGATGGACGACTTGTTCTTGCTTTTTTTTCTTCTTTTAACAGACTCTAGCACACTGAAATACATGCCTAAATTTTCTTTTTAAAAAAATAATAAAATGATTTATCAGCTTGATTTAGATTTAATTTAATTTAACTGAATTAAAATTCAAGATATTCATATATGTTATACTTAAATTTAAATTTAAATTTGATAAATTTTTAAAAAATAATTAACCTAGTTTAAAATCAATTCCAATTCAAATTCGAATGTTCACCTAATTAGTTGCCTTTGTATTCGGTCCTTTTTTAAAAATTTAAACTTTGAATGTTAAGAACCGCCCCTCAATTCATTATACTTTTGGAAACGACAACGCTTGACTTTTATTGCTTCGCGATGCCTATACTTCTATTGTTTCAACCTTTTAGCAGTCATCAACAATGTTTTAACCTTGTATGTTCCGTCGTTGTGCACACTTATCGCAGTCAACGTCAACGCAAGCTCAAGCTCGACGACTTGATATTAATCGAGTAGAACAGCTCAGCACACTTCGTAGTGAAGCTAACTAACTTAACTTGCGTTAATCTTGTTCTGAGTTACTATCTCATCAGTAGATCAGGTAGGTTAGTTGATTAGGCCTTACTAGAATACAACAACTATAGTTTTTTAATCTTCTTTTCAGCCCTGTATGTAATACATTCTTTTCAGGAATGGGAAGCATTTCGCGCCTATACTTTTGTCAGAGATCTTCAGTTTTTGGTTAACTTACAAAATGATCCAAATTTAGCCTGCTCCTGGCATAAGGTAGAAGTTACTGAGGATCAACTCCAAAAAAAAGGAAAGACAACCTGAATGCACACTCAAGCCTGTGACTACTGCAAGAAGATACAAAGAATGCCTAAGAACGGAGGGATAGGATAAAGTTAGCACGGACTACCTGGTCACATTGAACCTAGATTTGGTTGTCATGCATTATCAGCTTTTGAGAGTTTCGGAAGAAAATAAAAACGCACATCTATATGTTTAATGTGATCGTGTATTACTGAACTCATGTTTCATGGAAGCTTTGAATTCTGGAACACTCAGCTCATCATTTCCAGTAAAAAACTATATCATCGACATACAAACTTACAGTTAAAATGTTGCCATCCTCTATTGTCTTTACGAACAGGGTATGCTCGTAATCACACGCACTGGATCATTCCTTCATGAAGTAAGCTCTTATATTGTTGTACCAAGCACGTGGTACAAAACAAAATGAGCTTCATCATCTTCGGAGAGTCCTATATGATATCATAGTCCTCCATCCAAATTGGCGGCCTCCTGCTCCTCCCTTGAGAGAATCATTGTTATTTATCACCTCTGATTCTTCTAAATCAGGATTAAAATCAACTTCTCTTATGTCTTCTTTTGTTTCTCTCTCATTATCAACCCACTCTAAATCAAATGAAACATCTTCTTCATACTTCTTATCCCACTCCCAATTTTTTTCTTCTTCAAACACTACATCCCTGTTGGTTATGATCCATTAAGAAATGGGGTCATAAAGTCTTAAATCTTCGAATCTTCACTAATTCTAAGTAGGACACATTGCAAGCTCTTATAGTCTATTTTTGTTCTTGTATTGTCAGGGCACCTGAAAACGATACACAGCCAAAAATTCCAAAATAATAAACCGAAGGGTCGCCTCCACTCTCAGCTTTTTTTGGACTCTTGTTTTTCACCACCGTCATTGGGCTTTGAAGATATTCAAGACATGCATTACCTAATTTCCTACTTCGGGCTAGAAAGTTTTGAGAATTTGCTTCTCGAATAGCATACTATGAACAAGATCCCTAATGATCGGATTTTTCCATTGTGTGCCTCTATTTTGTTGCGATGTGTATGCCACTGTCACAAAAAATTCTAAATTCTTGTCATATATCTATATATGTACGTAAGTCTTTAAGAAACAAATTTATTTCTTTTTCTACTTGAACTTTGAAGCTGTTAAAAATGATAAAAGTTCATTTTTTTCAGTCAAGAAATGAACCTTTGTTTTTCTGCTATAGTCATTTGTGGAAGTAATCAAATACCTCTTCTTGCTGTTAGAGGTAGGCTTGATTTGTCCGTAAATGTCAACATGAACTATAGCATAATTTGTGAAGCCCACCGGCAACTTTTCTCTAAAAAAAGGGTCCTTCTATTGTTTCCCCACCAGATAATCCTTATATAGCTTTGAAGAGGGCTTTATTAATGCCAGGCCTTCCACCATGTTTTTCTGCTGAAGTGTTTGCAAGCCATTAAAGCTCAAGTGAAAACCATACCTACAATGCCATAGTTGCGTGATACCGTTTAAGGTGGATGCTTTGGGCTAAGATATAGCATGCCTAATGAACATCTGATTGGAAGTCATCTTTGTATTCATAATTATCCCTTTCTCAGGATGAAACAGCTTACACTTACCATCTTGAATCAATATGGTCAGCCCCTTTACTTTTAACCACCTAATACTTAATAGATTGTTTTCAATTCAGGCACGTAGATGAAAGAATCGATAATTGTATAAAGAGTGATTTTCTTATTTCTTACTTCTGTGCACAGTAGAGAGAGAATATATACACTTGTTCTAACATTACTACAGTTGTACAATCTTTACGGTTACAAACAAAGAGAATATACAGAGATGATGTTCCTTCTAGAATGATCATTTATACCTTAGCTGATGGGCCTGTGTCTTTGTGAGCTAATGGACTAGAAGATGTAGTTGTTGAAATGTGACCTGTGGAATGATCCTTTACATGCCCCCTCAAATGCAAGCTTCGTGGGCCATGAAGATTGAGTTTGTCACATAACATGAAGTAGCGTTCGATAGGCATAGGTTTAGTAAAGAGATAAGCGAGTTGGTCCTTTGAACTAACATAGTTGATTTCTAGGGTTCCATCGGCAACTCGATCACGAATGAAATGCACATCAATTTCAATGTGCTTCGTTCGAGCGTGGAAAACAGCATTCTGAGACAAGGCGCGAGCTCCATTATTGTTGCACCAGAGGACGGGGCGATGAGAGGGTGGAAACCCTAATTCGGAGAGAAAGGATAAAAGCCAAATAATCTCAGTCGAGAGAGTTGAGAGAGCCCGATATTCTGCTTCGGTACTGGAGCGAGCTACAACCGGTTGCTTTTTGGAGCTCCAGTGAATGAGATTTTCACCCAAAAAAACACAACCACCGGAGGTGGATTTTCGATCGTCAACAAAGCCAGCCCAGTCAGATTCAGAAAAAGCATAGATCTGCAAGGGGAATGAAGAAGAACGAAAAAGGAGTTGTTTTTCAACAGTACCACGTAAGTATCGAAAAACCCTTTTTAAGGCAACCCAGTGTGGTTGAAGGGGATTAGTCAAAAATTGACTTAATTTATTGACGATGAAGTAGATATCAGGACGATTGTGGCATAAATATTGAAGACCACCAACAATGCTGCGATAATCGGAAGGATTCGCAATTGGAGCACCATCAAAAGCAGAGAGCTTCTGGCCAGAAGATACAGGAGTGGAACATAGCTTACAGGTAAGCATATTGGCCCTTTGTAGAAGATCATAAATGTATTTTTGCTGAGATAGAAACAGATTTATAGAAGTTCGATGAATTTTGAACCAAGAAAATAGTGCAAAGAACCAAGAGGCTTGAGAGCAAATTGTTTGTGTAAACAATGGATGAGATGTTGGATTTCCTCTTTAGTATTGCCAGTAATCAGTATGTCATCAACATAGATCATAATGTATAATTTGCTTTAGTTGTGATGAAGATAGAATAGAGAGGTATCACATTTGGAGGGTGTAAATCCCCATCTTTGAAGAGTCTGTTTGAGAGTGAAAAACTAGGCTTGAGGAGCCTGCTTTAGCCTATATAGGGCTTTAGAAAGATGACACACATGAGTAGGATAGGAAGAATTTACATACCCTTGTGGCTGATGAATGTAGACTTCATCTTGTAATACCCCATTAAGAAATGCATTATTGATGTCAATCGATTGAATGTCCAACTGAAATGAGACAACTAGAGATAGGATGACTTTAATGATGAAGGATTTAACAACTGGAATGAAAATCTCAGTAAAATCTACACCTGGGTTTTGATTGAACCCTTTTGCCACTAATCGAGCCTTTGCTTTGTAAAAGGAGCCATCTGAGTGATATTTCACACAAAACACCCATTTTGTTCCCAAAACATTCATGCTAGGATGATAAGGAACAAGAGTCCAGGTCTGATTTTTATATAAAGCATGCATTTCATCATCCGTAGCAGCCTTCTATAGAGGATCTTATAGGGCAAGGGCAACAGATTGGGGTTCTGTGATAGGTGAGAGAGAGAGAGAGGAGTGTGGTACAGTTTAGGTTTGAAAATGCCACTCTTAAAGTGAGTTTGCATTGGGTAAGTATTTGTGAGAGGGATAGAATGACCAGTAGGGATAATGGTTGTGTGGAGCGAAGTAGGAAGAGAGGAAGTGGGAGAGGAAATAAGGGGGTTTGGTGAGCTGGGAAGAGAAACAGATGGTGAATCTAAATTGGAAAATAAAGGAGGAGAATTTACCTGTAATGGTGGTAAGTCCAGGGAAGCCCTTGAAGACCAATCCTTCGGCAAGGAACTGCTGACAATAGGTTGCACAAAAGAGGAAGGAGGTTTGAGAAGGGAAATGGGTATATTAGAATGAGCTTTGTGTGATGATAGAGGTAAGGTGGATTGATGTTTAAAACGAAGAGGATAGGCATATTTTGTTTCATTAAAGACAACATGGCGAGAAAAATAGAGCTATCCATGGGCATTAAGACATGTATATGCACGATGAAAGAGACTGTAACCAAGAAAAATACACTTAGTAGTGTGAAAGTTAAATTTAAGAGAAGAGTAGGGTTGTAAATAAAGGTAGCAACTACGGCCAAAGGGCTTCAAATGAGCAGAGGTTGGCTTTTTGTTATACAGAAGCTCATAGGGTAATTTATGATTGGTAATTGGACTGGGTAATTGATTTATGAGATAGGTAACTGTGAGAAAAGCTTCTAACCAAAAGGAGAGAGGCATGGGAGAGAAGGGTGAGACCCATTTCTGTGATGTGACGATGTTTCCTTTCAGAAACACCGTTTTGTTGATGTGTATAGGGACAGGGTAGTCTAGGGATGATGCCTTAGGCCGCAAGGTAAGGGAGAAAGGATTGGTATTCACCTCCATTATCAGTATGAAAGGCTTTTATTTTGTGATTAAACTGTAATTCCACATGTGATTTGAATTTTAGGAAGGTGGAGAAGGCTTCGGATTTGAGTTTTAGGGGGTAAAACCAAGTAAATCTAGTATAAGCATCAATAAAAATAATGTAATATCTATGTCCTTCTGTCGATAGAGTTGGGGAAGGACCCTATATGCTTGAATACACAATTTCAAAAGGCTTAGTAACATTAATTGAGTGATTTTGAAAGGGAAGTTGATGTAATTTTCCAAGTTTACAAGCATTAAATAATTTAAGAGTGTTCATATCAACATGAAGATTCATAGATTTGGCAATCTTGGATAGAATAGATGGAGAAGGATGACCCATTGTAGCATGTAGCACATTGGCATCTACGGTGGTAACATAGGCATTAGGGGAAGCAGAACTAAAGGAGGGAGGTGCAACAGATTTGACATGAGAGGATTTAGATGTTTTCTTGAGGTGATACAACCCATCCTGGAGAGTTCTCTACAGAAAAGTGGTCCCTGAAAGCTTGTCTTTAAAAAAACAACCATTATCAGAAAATTCAACAACAATATCATTGTCTTTAGTAAGCTTAGAAATGCTTAAAAGATTGCGGGTTATGGAAGGTATATGTAAAATATTTGTGAGATGTAATGGTGTAAATGAAGTATTGAATTGAAATGAGGATGAATTTGTGTGTGAAATAGGTAAAAGATTACCATTGCCTACGGTTAAATGATCATTTCCAGTTTAGGGAGAGCTGATACTTAGGTTCTGAATGTCAGGAGTGACATGATTAGTTGCACCACTGTCTACAAACCAAGTAGATTCAGTTGATGGTTCAAATGATGTAACTTGTTGTTGAGGAACAATGTAGTGGTTAGAAGAACTAGAGTGTGCATAATTTGCTTAAGGGGAGGTATGATATCCAATGTATGTCTGCACAGGTTGAGAAGAGGATCTCTAGGGCTGCTGAAGCTGTGGAGGACCTTGCCAGTTCTGATTAAATTGTTTATGGCACTGCAGAGCTGAATGGTTTGGTTTTTGACAAAGTTGACAGAAAATTCGAGAGCTAGACCTACCTCCTCTTCCTCTTGCTCCTCTGCCACGTCCAAAATGTCTACCACCAGAAAAGTCAGGTGAAGGAGTGTGACTTGCAAGATTTGCAGATGGTGTTGAAAGTTGAGATACAACATTCTGTTGATCTAGACGGGTTTCATGCATGAGAAGAGAGCTTTGAACATCCTAAAATGAAAATGCCATAGTATTTGATAATAAACAAACAATAGGATCATAATCATGTCCTAAGCTAGCAAGGGCACTGAGGATTAGCTCAGATTCAGAGACTGGATGACCAGCCAAAAGGAGTGAGTCACCAATAATTTTTATTTTCTGCATATAGGCACTGATAGTGTCAGATCCCTTTTCGATATATGATAGCTATTGTTTTAATTGCAGGACTTTAACCATGCTTTTTTGAGCAAATAGCTTCTCAAGAGTAACCCACCCTTCAACAGAGGATTGAGATTGAGTGACAAGGCTAACAAAGTCATCATCAACAGTTGATAATAGCCAGCAGAGGAGAAGCTGATCAGATTTACGCCATAAGCGATACTTAGGGTTAAGCTGAGATGAGTTATCATTGGAAGGAGTAAAGGCCACAGGGATAACAGAGGAAGAAAAGATGAATTTCTCTAGCTCCAGGGCACGAATTGCAGCAAGAACCTGGGCTCTCCAAGTGATGTAGTTTGATCGGATAAGCTTGGTAATGGTAAAGTTCAGAGATTTTGCAAGAGAAGGAAAGTTAAGAAGTTGATCAGATGATGAATCAGCAGTAGCAGTAAAAGAGGAAGGAGAAGCAGCCATAGACATTGGTCTAGGAAATCTCTGATACCATGAAAGAATCGATAATTGTATAAAGAGTGATTTTCTTATTTCTTACTTCTGTGCACATTACAGAGAGAGAATATATACATTTGTTCTAACAATACTACAGCTGTACAATCTTTACGGTTACAAACAAAGAGAATATACAGATATGATATTCCTTCTAGAATGATCATTTATTCCTTAGCTAATGGGCCTGTGTCTTTGTGGGCTGATGGGCTAGAAGATGTAGTTGTTGAAATGTGATATGTGGAATGATCCTTTATAATAGAAAATTCTTGTCATCATTCGTATGCTTCCATTTACCATCAGCCTTACATTACCCATCTTTGTGACGGCCATGCTGGAGAGTGGAGATGTTGCCTAGCTTCATTGAATCATTGAGCTTATCATAAAAAAACTAAGAAGTATTACTGCTTCCCACACGCATGATTACTCCATCTCGAGTGAAAATACCAAATATCTTCTTTATCAGTTTTTTGGTTCCACTGAAAACTCTATTATGATTTTATAGAATTCTATTTTACCTCTTCCTCGTCCTTTACATCTATAGCTTCCACGTCTGCATCTTCTTCCACTAAGTTGATCTCCATGAGTTACTTCAAAGTATGTTCTTCTTCAACTCTTGAAATCATAACTTGTTCGTGTTGGTTTATGCTCTACAGTCAATCGGTTGATTGTAATTTAGCGATAAAATATTTAAAGGTATTTTTTATCATATACATATTTAAATGTATACAATAAAGTCTATGAAATAATAATACATTACAAATAAAACTATGATTAGTTTATAATTATAAGATTCAAATTACATTTTATGTATTATACTTAAATTGTTCTTAGTCATTGTTCTATTAAGACTAAACACTGATAGAATGTAAAAAGACTAGCTCATATTATGCCTTTTCTAATAAGGGAAGTCGTCGATCTCACAGGCTAAAGTATGAAAATATTTAAACAAACGTATAAATGCTTGTTAAAGGACAACTTCACTGAACTGGCCTTTTATTATAAATTCATTTAGAATATTATTTGTATGTCTATAGAATATATCATTGCAATGATTGTATGGCAATCATTTCTCGTGAGATTTAAATTATCTTGTATAGGGATTGAGTGTTTTGATACTTGTTCTAGTAAAGGATAGTTCAGTCTAATCATTAAATGTAACATGAAATATATGAAATTATTTGAATGATCAAGATAAGATTCATTACCTTAAAGTAATTAGGGAGAATATTTCATTATTCTCAATTAATATTGAATCGAATTTTTTTTTTCCAATGTAAAATGATGTTTTGAAAATAGTTTACAAATGTTATTAAATGAGTCAATAATTAATGTAGATAGCTAATCTGATTGGACTCAAAATAGAATAGACATTCCTTTTATGCTATATGTCTAACTGGAACATTACATGATCAAAATATTGAATTATACGGAAAAATCATACACAGAAAGATTAATCAAAACTACTTTGACATTTCTAAATATTTGAGTGGTTATCATATATTGCTAAACGTTAATCTTGATCTAGAAATATAAATTATTTAATTAGAGAATGAAAGATAAATTAAAGGAATTTAATTTATCTATTCCTAAATATAATTTAGGGTTATAATTTGTATCTATTGCCAACATATTTGAGAAACTAATAGGTCACACATAAAGAATGAGTTGAAGGGAACAAAGATATTTTAATAAAGTTAGATTTGAGTGTAAAGTTTAAGAAACTTGATGATTAATTATAAGATATTTAATAAATAAAGATCAATATAAGATATTTGATTTTATTTAGGCATAATTAGTATTTAATTAGAATTCTTTGTAATTCTAATTAAATTTTAATTGAAATTAGAATTTAATTTCAATTAAATTACTAAAATGTCCTAAACTTATTATAAATAAGCTCAAGCTCTAATAGTGCTAACACTCCTTACTTAACTTTCTTTGTAACAGTTGCAGAGTTTTCTCAACTTGTTATGTAAATATTGTTATAGGTCAGACACTTATACGGCTACGATAGTTGAAATGAGTCAATTTTCAAAACGGTTTGAGAGATATGATCAAACTTTGAAATAAGGTATAAATTAAAATTTATGTTTTATTATGATTTATGCGTTAATAATTTTATAAAATTTTAATGATCTTGGCTTTTTTGAAAATTCAAATAAAAATATATTGTAATTAATTTGCTATGTGTAGGATTTCCGACCCAATTTCCCAACAATACATGCACTGACAAGCTACTTTGTAGCTCATCAACACTTAAAGTCAATCCCGACCTAGGTAGGGGCAAATAAAGCACTTGCCTAGGGCCCATCCTTAACATGGGCCCCTTTTAATCTTTTTTATGCGGTTCCATAATTTCATTTATTTGGATAGTATACAAAATTTTTGACATCTTTCTTGTCGTGGGACGCTCAATCCTTTTCCAACATTTTTGACATCTTTTGTGGTAGATCCAATCTCAATCTCTTCAACATTCTACCAATCTCATTTAATGTTTTTTTAAATCTCATTTAATTTCTTACTTTTTTCAGCTTCTATGTATAAATTCTTTTGAAGTATTTGGTTATATTTGTTACACTTAATTTTTTTTAATTTCCATCAACATATGAATCTAAAATACTCAACTCAAAATTTAGCAGTAAAAGATTTTCACAATTCTGACTTCTTAATTCTGAGTGATAATCTAAAGGTAAAATCTCTAACTTTTTTTAATGCATTTTTAGCTTAGTAAATATTTGAATATATGAGAGATAATTCATTGCAACACTTGTGGTTCATATACTTACAACTCTTTTTTTAGTGAAATAAATTTCTAAATTTATTATATATAAAATTAAACTTTATTTAATTTATATTTTAGCACTCTATGGGTCCTTGAATAAATTACACTAAAAGAATAACTCACTTCGACAAATATATAATTAAATAAATTAGTTATTTACTTTGTTATTTTAGTTATTGTATTCTAAAAAATATTATTTATTTGTATATTATTATTTAAGTGTTACAAAATTTATCCTTTTATTTTATTTATATTTGTATAAACTAACATAATATTAAATTTTCTTAAAATTTTTAATAAAATATAATAAAATTTATTTGAATATGTGGATTTATAAATTGAGTCACTTATGTATGGATATTAAATTTTAATAATAAATATATACTTTTATAGTTTACATATTTATATAGGGATGACAATGGGGTCACCCCGTCAATTTTTTAAAATTAAATTTTAAAATTAAAAATATATAAAATTGTATTTTTTTAATTACAACTGAGCCTAGGCTATCGAGGCTTAGACTTAATTCTTCTAAACAAAATGATATCGTTTTATTTAAAATAATTAGGCCTTGAATCAGTCTAAGTCTAGACCTGACCTATGGGCCGACATATTAAAAACAACTAAATTTAGACTCATGGGCCAGCCATTCCAATTCTTATATTTATATATTGTCAACTTAATGGGGGTCTTTTTTTTTTACCTCGCTTAAGGCCGATAAAACGTTAGGAACAATCCTGCTAAAGTTGTCGTGCCTTTGGACTCTACATCAGAGTACATGATATAGTCAAATTTGGAAGTCATTGACATTAAGAACATTTCCATAACAATATCTCCTATTATCTTCAGCGTTAGCTTCCATCTTTTTAACAATAGTAAGAGTCTAAGAAAAATATTCATTACCATATTCTCCATCCTACATATAAAGAACTTCTTACTTCTTTCGTAATGTTTGCAAGTAAGCACACTTAACTAGTGTTGTGCTGATATTTCTGCTTAATAAATTCCCATATGTTCTTTGATGTTTTACTGTTAACGACTGCCTCCATAATGGTATGATCCAGTGCTCGAAATAGATAATTATTGGCTTTTAAATCCTTTTAACTTATGATCTTTATCGCCTTTCTTCTGTGTATCAGTAAGGGCTGCACTTTCAGCAACAGTAGGAATTCTTTTTTTCACCACGCCTCGGTACTTTTGATCACATGAAGTTTTTCATAAGCATAGCACATTTTAGTTTATGCCCTACAGTCAATCGCATTGGTTGTAGTTTAGTGACAAATTATTTAAAGACATTCTTTATCTTGTATATGTTTAGATGTATATGATAAAGTCCATAAGATAATTGTACATTGCAAACGAAATTATACTGAGATTATAATTATGAGGTTCATATTGCATTTATGTATTATTCCTAAGATTATAATTATGAGGTTCATATTGCATTTATGTATTATTCCTAAAATGATCATAGACATTGTTCTATTAAGATTGGATATTAATAGAACGAAAAAAACTAGCACACGTTTTGTTTTTCCTTATGAAGGAAGTAGTCGATCTCATTGGCTACAGTATAAAGATACTTAAACAAATG
>JANVCL010000002.1:4269793-4299138 GCA_026546855.1 Erythroxylum incrassatum
ACATTTGTGTCCTTCTATAACATGGTTAAAACTCAATTTCAAAAGGAGATTAAAATGTTAAGAAGTGACAACGGGAAAGAGTATGTGACCTTGGCCCTAAAAAACTAGCAAAGGAATTGTCCACCAAACCTCCTACAATTACACCCCACAATAGAATGGGATATTTAAACGCAAAAATAGACACCTTTTAGAGGTGGCTAGAGTAATCAGCTTTCAAACATCACGAAATACCTATGGGGAGAAGCAGTTCTCACTGCTAATTTTTTGATCAATAGACTTTGCTCCAAAACCTTAAAATTCCAAACTCCATTACAAACCTTCTCTTCCTTCTTTCCTAATACAAGACCAAACCCACCTGTCCCTCTGAAAATATTTGGAAGCACTGTGTTTGTCTATAACCATGATCCCAAGAAATCCAAACTAGTTCCTAAAGCTATCAAATGCATCTTTGTTTTGGAACCTAAAAGGTTTATAAGTGCTGTGATCCAACATCCTGGAAATTTTTACCTCTATGGATGTTACATTTTTTGAAGGTAAACCTTATGATAGCCACACTCATCTTCAGGGGGAGTATTTCAGTGAGGAAGATGAGAGGTCTAGTGAAGAAAAAACAGAGATGTTGAATCTAGAAGGACCAGTAGTAGATTGGTCAGGGGGAGAAAAAAGAAAATCAAGAAGAAGACAATGTTGAGAAGGAAGCAGGAAGTGAAGAGTAGAAAACATTCCAAGGTGTAGTATATAGCGGGGGAGCAAGGAAAGTAATCTTCGATACAACCCAATTATCATCTCCGAATCTGAGTCTTGACATCTCACAATCTAAGACTGAAGTTGCTAGTGCTCAACCAGGTAACTTGAACGATCTACCTAGTGATATTTTTCTTCCTATTGCAATGAGAAAAGGGAAAGGATCATGCACACAATACCCTGCCTCTAACTTTGTCTCCAATGCAAACTTGTCTCTAACTTTTTCTGCCTTAATTTCCACGCTAACCAATGCAGAAATTCCAAACAATGCACATGATGCTTTGGCTGTTCCTAGGTGGAGGGAGGCTGTTTTGGAAGAATTAAAGGCCATGGAAAAGAATGGCACGTGGGAGAGAACAGACCTGCCAAGTGGAAATAAGTTGGTTGGATGCCGGTGGATATTTACCATTAAATACAATGCAGATGATTCAATAGAAAGATTTAAAGCTCGGTTGGTGGCAAAGGGTTACACTCAAACATTTGGGGTGGACTATACTGAGACATTCTCTTCAGTGGCAAAATTGATCCATGTCAGGGTCATATTATCAGTGGGTGCGTGCTTAGACTGGTCTCTAATCCAACTAGATGTAAAAAATGCTTTCTTGAATGGTGATTTGGATGAGGAAGTGTACATGGAGCCACCTCCTGGGTTCAAGAAAAGCTTTGGGGGCAAGGTGTGCAAACTTTGAAGGTCTTTGTATGGACTAAAATAGTCCCCAAGAGTCTGGTTTGACAGATTCACCAAGTTTGTAACAAGTCTGGGGTATTCTCAAGGCCAATCAAACCATACCTTGTTTACTAAAAGGACTGGAGAAGGTAAAATTGCTATTCTAATATTGTATGTGGATGATATCATTATTATTAGGAGTGATCTTGTGGAGATAGAGAAGTTACAAGCATAGCTCGGGAAGGAATTTGAAGTAAAAAACTTAGGGCAGCTTAGATATTTTCTTGGCATGGAAGTAGCTCGATCCAAGAAGAGAATTGTGGTGACTCAAAGAAAACACACTTTGGATTTATTAAAAGAGACAGGTTTAAGTGGTTGTAAGCCTTGTGATACAACAGTGGAACCAGGAAAGAAACTTGGATAGCCTGAAAATGGTGTTCAAGTAAACAAGGAGATGTACTAGAGGCTTGTTGGGAAGTTGATTTACTTAACTCACACCAGGCCAGATGTAGCATTTGCAGTGAGCTTCGTAAGCCAATTTATGCACTCACCATATGAAGAACACTTGTTGTTTTTAGAATTTTGAAATATCTGAAGGGATGTCATGGCAAGGGATTGTTCTTTGAGAAGAAGGAAGAAAGAAGCATAGAAGTTTATACGGATGCGGACTATGCTGGCTCAATCACTGACAGAAGATCAACATCAGGCTACTGCATCTATCTATGGGGTAATATGGTGACATGAAGAAGTAAAAAGCAAAATGTAGTGGCTCGGAGTAGTGCAGAAGCTAAGTACAGAGCTATGGCTCAAGGAGTGTGTGAAGTCTTATGGCTCAAAAGAGTTATGTTTGAGTTAAACTTGGAGGTTAAGCCTCCCATGAAGTTGTATTGTGATAATAAGGCAGCCATTAATATGGCACACAATCTAGTACTTCATGAAAGGACAAAGCATATAGAGGTTGATAAGCAGTTTATCAAGGAAAAAATGGAAGATGGAAGCATATGTATTCCGTTTGTTCCTACTAAAGAATAGAGAACAGATGTCTTCACAAAGAGGCTGTTAAGACAACCATTTGAAGAGCAAATTGGCAAGTTGGGCATGTTAGACATCTGTGCACCATTGAGGGGGAGTGTAGACAATTCCGTAATTAAGGGATTATTCTTAGCTGTTTTCCTATAATATCTTTTCCTAAATTAAGAGACTACCAAAACTATATACCCTAGCTCTATATAAGAACCTACGGGTCTAGAGCATACGTATGAAACAATCTTCTTTATACATCTAAGTTGTTTCAATATGTTTTCAGGTTCCAATTGCAATAACTAGCATGCTTGAATTTTAGCAGAAAAATATATCTTCACTAGGAAAATGAGAGGCTGTTTATTAATTGAACAAAAAAGAAGAATTTGGTTGGTTACATTCGTGTTGTTTGGGATGAGAACAAACCAGACATGGCTTGCTTGTGGATGATTTGAGCATTTAAAATCTCTAGTTTTGTTTCTTAATTTCCATTTTCTATTTTAGTTCTCAAGTCTAGGCCAACGTTTTTTAATCATCTTACTTTTATTGCAAGTAAAAAGAGAACTCCTTACTCTGGATCACATAATATTGTGTTTGATGCTCAAGATGTTATTCCTTATCTCTGTCCCTGGTCCTATAAGTTGCTGTCTGTTCCTATTTGCATATGGTGTTATGTTCTTAAACACACTTATTCTTTTCATGGACGTCCTCATTACTTGTAAATGAACTGAAGTACATACTGGGTAATGTGTTGCTCAGGGGCCTTGCATATGGAGTCCTTTTTCAAGTTATATTGATGAAAATTGAAGTTTGGTTAGAACATAGATACTATTTTCTGTTTGAAACTGATGTCGATATTTTTTTTTCATATTTGAATTAAGTTGTTAAATCTCTGGCTGATTTATTAATGTAGTCATACTCTTGCAACCCAAAAAGAGAAATCGAACTACTGCTATTTATTATTTTTGAACTAATGGTTAATAGGAATATGTTTTGCCTTCCCTTTAATTTACCCCTTTTCATGTCTTCTTTTAGTTTCTAATAATGTTGTTGATTCTGGGAAGAATGCTAGTTGTCCTTGTGGAGTACATCAGAAACCCGTTTTTGCAAGTCATCATGTGATCAATTTCCTAAGCTGTTGATGAAAGGAGTATGGGAGAACATGAAGGTAATTACCGTCTCTCCCTATTTTGCATCCTTCAATTGTAATGGTTTAGTAATTAAGAAAAGTATGCATTTTCCTATATTTTTCAATTCTTTCAGAATATTTCTATTTTTCCGCAAGCATATGGTACACTCCGATGCAGTGCAATGTCATGTTCACTTTATTACATTTGATATTTTTCACGAGGTTGGATTAGTCAATAATCACACACTTAAGTATTTCTTCGTACTGTCGAACTAAAAGTCTGATGAGCGATCAGTTACTGACATACCACTTTGCACAAATAGAAGCATTATCTATTAAGAGCCATTAAAGTCAAGCAACAACCCTTTGCTGCAGATGCTTCTGATTTGTTAATCAAGTTGTAGTCTGCTGCAATTATGAATGAAAATTTTGACATCAAGATGATGGCAAGTTACTTGGAAGGTATCATTAAACCAGGAGTTTTATGTACGAATTGTACCCCAATTTTGTTGCTCTTGCAGTATCATAGTTTTCTTGCTGTGTCTGGCTAAGCTGGGGGTGGATTGGGACATGTGAGTCCTCTCCAATGCTCAGACCATTTATAAGAAGTGAAGTTCTGTTTGGTCCATTAACATTTCTTGTTCCATACACCTGGGAAATAAAATAATCTGGTGAGTGTGGAACAAGATGTCTGATATGACTCTTTGATTTCACTAAAGTAGTTGCATAACCCTGTGCTTTCAGTAGTTTCAGGTTTCTCTATGAAATAGGGTTACCTGCTTATAAAGCTCCAGATTTTCTTGGTGAATGAGGTTACCCTGATACAAAGACGTCAACATTTAAGTGCTTGACTAGGAGATTTATGAAAAGCTAAAAAGATAATTTCTAGACATTGTATCTATGTTATACCTTTCGGTTTAGCTCTTGAATCTCATCCATTAATATTTGATCCTGAAGAAGCAAAGTACATCAATTGTTACATGCATTTCCTCATTTATGAGTATGGAATTTGAAAGACTGAACAATGGAACAAGTTGTCAAACCTTTTTCACCCGTACGCCAAGTACACTGTGCTCCAATTGGTTCTCCAAACTTTGTAGGTCCTTTACACTTAAGCCAGAAAGCTCTTCTCCCATTATGCGCCTGTGCCAGATATTCTTACATTATGGTCAAGGGATGCTCGTGTTTGCTAATCACACTAAGGATGGTACAGAAGCATCTTTCTTTCCTTTCAGCGGAGTCTCTATTTACTGAATATATTTAAATAAATTGCCTTTTGGATGATAATTTCACTGATCCGGATGTTGAGTATGTATATAACAAGAAACTATATGTTTTTCTATTGGTTGTATATGTATAGTCATTTATAGGGTGCGTGAGGAGGGTTCATTTTCAAGGCAGCAACATTGAAAGTGCATACAACTCACGAAAGTTCAAAAGACCTGGGTGAGTTATTAAAAAAAATATTATTTAATTTTCTGGAATCTTATTTTTGTTACGGGGAATTAGTGGCTTGGATATTCCAACTTCTGAACCTCTTATCATGACTGAATGAAATAGTGACTACAGGCTTGCCTATTGATTGTTGTTAACAGTGTAAACTCATACAAGGAATGTGCACGAATTGAATGCTGCTTTAGGTGATTGGTACATTGGAATTACAGCGGCATGAACTCAAAATATGAAACTATGTTGCTCATGCACTTATGGAAATCATGTGTTTATGAGTTTCTCTGATAGAAGTAATGAAATACATGTTTAGGAGTCTTATGTGTGGATGGATGATTTAAATTTGGGGATCTAGAGTGTGCACAAGATGCAGCGAATTTTGAAATCCAAGTGAAGTTCTTTCATCTTTTTACATCACATATGATCACTGGATATTGTTTTACTTATAAAAGGAACATTATCATGCTAGACATGCACAATCTGCTTTTTTTTTTCTTCTTTTGCTTGTATAATGCAAAAATGGACGTGCATATAGGAGTAATTTCCTGTATACACATGCAAGCTCAGGTAATTTGTTGAGAGCGGTCGTCTCAATTTTGGCTAAGCTCAAAGTCAAAATGTCTGCAATTTTGGGGAAATTTTGAGGTTGGGGGTGTTAGGTTGGTACACACGTCAAACCCAGAAATTTATTAACAGCCCCAACTTTGTGGATTCTGGTTTTATTCTTTGCAGTGACTGAAGGCCTGCAACTGAATTGTTTCCAAGGATACTTTCTTTTGTGTGAGAGGGCTGGCCTTTTCAGTGTCTAATGTGGTACTGAAAACCATTAGCAGTAGCAATTTCTGCAGATAACTATCTTCTCTAGCACTATCTTCCACTTCAAAAGTACAAGAAATCAATAGTCAAAGCACAGAGTTATACCGATGGTTTTCTTGCAAAGTTTGCAGTTGTTGCCTCAACATTGCTGCCTCCCTTTTCCAAAACTGGGAAGTAAATTGCAGAATTCTCAACATAAACATTTTCTAAATGACTTAAGGTAAGACAAACAACTACTATTGCAAAACCATGAAGAATATTCATGAATGAATGGAGTTGCTAACATTAACTTTCCTCTTTTGTCCAATTTCTACTGATGATAGTTTCACAGATTTAGAAACTTAGGATTACAGATTGTCCAATGATACCTGATCAATAATAGAGTTGTGTGCATAAAAATCAACCGTACATCATTACAGAGGGCAGAGTTTTAATTTAATTTGATGTTTGTTCTAGTTTTGTTTTAATTGCTCATTTCGGAGAAATCATTTTCCCTGGATGCTTTGTGCTTCTTGCCAATGTGTTAGATAAACATCCCCGGGGAGTGATGCTATGTGAAGTGGATGTATAACATCTATAATTTATCAGATGCGAACATCAGATGGTTGGTTAGAGCAATGAAATTGATAGTGATAAGATCCTGTTTTCTGGGATATTGTTGGAAAGGTGTAACTAGGCTGAGGGCTGTGGATGCCTTGCCTTGACATGAGCATGCCACCTCTAAGAGGTTAAAGCCACCTGTTGTTTTAAATCTAGTATTTGGCTCACTCTTGAAAGAGAAGCCTCATTGGCTGGGGTTCATTTGTTTATTTTACGATTCTAACAGCTAACATTGAGGATTATGAAGTAGCCAAAGATCTTTGGACCACGCTTACCAGAGATCCTGTGCTTTCCTAAAGAGGGAAAGCTTCTAAATTTTTTATTCTTAACAAATAAAAAGGTTGTTACCCGTTACTCCCTCTAAATTAGGATCCTAGGAATTTGAGCGGAGTCTTGGCCTTGAAATTTTTGTATGAAGGTACTGCTTCCTATACATCATTGTGCCCGTGGCTGCAAGGCAAAGACTATTTCTGTTGGACCGACGTAATACTGGTCACCATGAATGAAGAAGCTAGAAAGTGTTCTTTTTCCCAACTTGTTAGCAGTTTCACTTAGTACCATTTAGTTCTACTCAAGCTGATCAAACATGAATAGATAACATACCTTTACTTCAGAGGTTGGATTCCCTGACTGATGTTCCTCTTTTGCTTTGTTGTATCTTTCAATTACTGATTTCATGCTGTAAGAGAAAATTAATACTGTATCATAAAAGCTGCTGTGCTGTGTGCAGGGACTCTTAAAATTCATGAACCAGAGAGTTGGAAATATACTTTGAAGGTTAAATGGTCAACTGTTTTTGCTTATGTAAAATTTTCTGCACATTATTTAAAGAACAAGAAGGAAACCCATATTAAGAAGCTGGAAAATGCGCATTAGTGCCATGGCATTAACAGATGCACAACATAAGTAGCTTCTAATATCAAACTTCTTGTTATTCTGTTTTCTGCAATTATTTTCCATTATGATGTTTGTAGCACAATCTAATCTTTATTTTTTGTTACCCTGCAAAAAGCTTCGATTACGTTTTCTTGTATCCAAGGCTGATCTCAACATTATGTCCTTCCCATGGTGCTCTTAATCGAGACAATTGTTAACAACTGTGATAAAGTTTTCCATGAATTATTTTTGTTGCATATATAAGGTCTCAAGATTCTGCAGATTAGCAAATTTGGGGTGATCAAGCTACCAATAATGCATTTGTTTCTGACAAAAAGAGTGGGGGTATGGTTGCCAGAGGACAGCATCGTGCTTGAACATGTTATGTTTATTTTCTTTTTTCTTTTACTATAATCTAGGTACGGCCTCATGCAGCATGAGGCATTTTTTTGTTGATTGGTTTTGATCATGCATGCAGCTTCACAGCAAGCTGTAATATCTTTCAAGTGTGGTGAATCATTGGTGCACACAAGCCTTTAGGTCTGCCAAGAGACAGGAAAATATTTTGCAGGGCTATCAATAAGTATCTATGTCGCTCTAGATATTTGCTGGGCCAAAAAGGTTCTATATTGACTCGGTTTAAGGGAGGTGAATCTAATGGAGCCTATTATTGGTAAGTCTAAAATTTGCAGTTCTGGTTAAAATCTCAAGAAAGTTAAATGGTTTCCGATCAAGCATTAAGATGTTTGTTTATAGGGTGACTAGTCTCAATTCGCCCGATATTAATTTGGACAGAAGTTATGTTTAATCAGTTCCAAGCATCCTACAACATTCTGACCCTGCCCTTCAGTGCTTAATTCTATCTAGTGTTCATTATTCTTACTACTTGATTCTTTCATATTTTGCCATGGCAACCAACTACCTTATGAATCGAGATTTTCAAATCATTCCACAGTTTTGATATAAACTGATATTTGATCCCTCTCACCCTATTAAGTCAAAAGTTAATATGTTCTATTTGTAATAATGTTATGAACAAAGTACTAGAGTAAAAGAATGTATTCTAGAGTAAAAGATATTTGCACCTGTTAAATGTTTTTTTTATTTGAATTAGTTATGTTTGTTCAGTGCTGAAAACCTTTAAAGAAAAAAAAATGATTTTGTATTAATTTTTTAACAGTTATTTTAGCTTATGTTATGTTAATAAAGACATTGTATTAGTTAACTATATCATTTGTATTAAAATATTTTGCCAAATGTTTTAAAGTTCATTAAATAATTTCAATGGGATGTTTTTTGAGATTTTTTTTAATTTAGTGACTGGATTTTAAAATTTGTTAAGTGACTATTTTTTGTAAGTTTAATAAATTTATTAATATTTTGTTGATTTGGTTAATAGATTCATTTTTGTTTGTGATGTAAGCTTTTATGTAGAAAAGGAATGGTTGATTTATTATTTACATTGAGTAAAACACTAAACTCATAACTAGAATTTAGTACTTATACATATGGTCCATACTCATAATTCATGTACTCGTAACAAACTTGATTCTGGGTTAGATGTTATAAGAGTTGGCGTATGAATAGAGAGCTTTACTTCATTCATGAAACCATTTCAATTCCTTGATATTTTAAGGTTTGAAAAAATGCCATATTTCTAGGAATGAATTCCCTATGGAAAGCTAGCAACTAGTGGAGCTTCCTCTTTTCTTTGGAAGCACACGATTGTAGATTTTCCCAAGCTAAAAGGTGTATTGTCGAGAGTACCTTTAAAAGATTGTATGTTATAAGATGGTGGTAGTTTGAAGATGCAGTTTCAAAAGATTCAAAACTCACATCAATTATTTTGGAAAACGAATTTTGTTTTATCAAGTTTTGTCATTTCCATTTGTTCAAGTTTGTCCAATTCTCTAAATGATTTATTGGGCAATTTGTATTGCTTGTATATCTACTGAGGAGATATTAAGTGTTAAGATGTTTAAATTACAAAATTGTGCAAGTGTTAGGCAAGCTTTAGCTAATATTTGGCACTTGAAAAGATAGAACAAGGCAAAGACTTATAACTAAAAAAAAAACGAGCATTGTCAATAAGTTTGTATGCATTGGTGCATTCAAGATGTAAAACTGATAGCTTAAGATAAATCTAGGTTGAATGTTAGCTAGATCATAAGGGAAGTAAGAGCTTTAAGGAATTACTATATGCTTAATTAGGTAAATCATAACTAATGGACTTGACAGAGGTGAGCGTGTGAATAAATTAGTGTGCTACAAAAGTATTTGGATTTAGATGACTAATCATCAATAAGTAAAGATGGAGATTTTGAATGATATGGTGGATAAGATTACGAGAAATATATATCAGCTCTAAAAGATAAAGATCAGGAGATATTAGCTTTTAAGTTTGTATATCTACCTAGGAGATATTAGTGATTAAGATGTTTAAATTACAAAATTGTGAAGTGTTGGCAAGCTTTAGTTAATATTTGGCACTCAAAATGATGGAGCAAGGCAAAGATTGTAAGTAAAAAAAACGAGCATTGTCAATAAGAAAGCATACTAGATGTAAAATTGATAGCCCAAGATAAATCCTCTCTTCTTTGGAACCTGACGATTGTAGATTTTCCCAAGCTAAAAGGTGTATTGTCTTGAGTACTTTTAAAAGATTGTACGTTATAAGATGGTGGTAGTTTGAAGCTGCACTTTCAAAAGATTTAAAACTCACATCAATTATTTTGGAAAACGAATTTTGTTTTATCAAGTTTTTCCATTTCCATTGTTCAACTTTGTCCAATTCTCTAAATGATTTATGGGGCAATTTGTGTTGCTTCTATATCAACTTAGGAGATATTAGCGTTTAAGTGTTAAGACGTTTAAGGTTAAATTACAAAATTGTGCAAGTGTTGGTAAACTTTAGCTAATATTTCGCACTTGAAAAGATAGATCAAGGCAAAGACATAAGTAAAAATTGATAGCTTAAGATAAATCTAGGTTGAAAGCTAGCTAGATCATAAGTATGAGGGAAGTAAGAGCTTTAAGGGATTATTGTATGCTTAATTAGGTGAATCATAACTAATGGACTTGATAGAGGTGAGCATTGTCAATAAGTTTGTATGCTTTGTTGCATACAAGATGTAAAATTGATAGCTTAAGATAAATCATGGGTTGAAAGTTAGTTAGATCATAAGTATGAGTGAAGTAAGTAACTGTATACTCAATTAGGTGAATCATAACTAATGGACTTGACAGAAGTAAGCATTGAATTAAATTAGTGTGCTACAAAAGTATTTGGATTTAGATGGCTAATCATCAATGAATAAAGATCAATGGAGGTTTTGAATGATGTAGCGGATAAGATTACGGTAAATATACATCAACTGTGAAAGATAAAGATAGGGAGATATTAGCGTTTAAGTGTTAAAGACGTTAAAGTTTGTATATCTACTTGGGAGATATTAGTGTTTAAGACGTTTAAGTTTAGATTACAAAATTGTGTTAGTGTTGACAAGCCTTTGCTAATACTTGGCACTCAAAAAGATAGAGCAAGGCAAAGACTTGTAAGTTAAAAAAACGAGCATTGTTAATAAGTTGATAACTTAAGATAAATCTTGAAAGTTAGCTAGATCATAAGTATGAGGGAAGTAAGAGCTTTAAGGATTTACTGTATGCTAAATTAGGTGAATCATAACTAATGGACTTGACAGAGGTAAGCATTAAATTAGATTAGTGTTTTACAAACGTATTTGGATTTAGATGATTAATCATCAATGAATGAAGCTCAAAGGAGATTTTGAATGATATGGTGGAAAAGATTACGATAAATATGCATCAACTCTAAAAGATAAAGATCGAGAGATTTTAGCGTTTAAGTGATGAAGATGTTTAAATTACAAAATTGTGCAAGTGTTGGCATGCCTTTGCTAATATTTGGCACTCAAAAAGATGGAGCAAGGCAAAGACTTGTAAAAGAAGAAAAAAAACAAGCATTGTCAATAAGTTTGTATGCATTGGTGTATACAAGATGTAAAATTGGTAGCTTAAGATAAATTTTGGGTTGAAAGTTAGCTAGATCATAATAAGTATGAGGAAAGTAAGAGTTTTAAGAATTTATTGTATGGTCAATTAGGTGAATCATAACTAATGGACTTGATAAAGGTAAGCGTTGGATTAAATTTGTGTGCTACAAAAGTATTTGGATTTAGATGTTAGCTAGATCATAAGTATGAGGGAAGTAAGAGTTTTAAGGATTTATTGTATGCTCAATTAGGTGAATCATAACTAATGGACTTACAAAGGTAAGCATTGGATCAAATTAGTGTGCCACAAAAGTATTTGGATTTAGATGACTAATCATCAATGAATAAAGATCAAGTGACGTTTTGAATGAAATAGCGGATCGGATTATGGTAAATATACATGAGCTGTAAAAGATAAAGATCGGGAGATATTAGTGTTTAAGTGTTAAAGACGTTTAAGTTTGTATATCTGCTTAGGAGATATTAGTGTTTAAGACGTTTAAGTTTAAATTACAAAATTGTGCAAGTGTTGGCAAGCCTTTGCTAATATTTGGCACTCAAAAAGATGGAGCAAGGCAGGGAATTGTAAGTAAAAATAATGAGCATTGTTAATATGTTTGTATGCAATGGTGCATACAAGATGTAAAATTGATAGTTTAAGATAAATCTTGAGTTGAAAGTTAGCTAGATCATAGGGAAGTAAGAGCTTTAAGGATTTATTGTATGCTCAATTAGGTGAATCATAACTAATGGACTTGAAAGAGGTAAGCATTGAATCAAATTAGTGTGGTGCAAACGTATTTGGATTTAGATGATTAATCATAAATGAATGAAGATCAAGGGAGACTTTGAATGATGTGGCGGATAAGATTATGATAATTATACATTAACTCTAAAAGATAAAGATTGAGAGATATTAGTGTTTAAAGAGGTAAGCATTGAATCAAATTAGTGTGGTACAAATGTATTTGGATTTAGATGACTAATCATCAATGAATGAAGATCAAGGGAGATTTTGGATGATGTGGCGGAAAAGATTACCATAATTATACATTAACTCTAAAAGATAAAGGTTGAGAGATATTAGCGTTTAAGTGTTAAAGATGTTTAGGTTTGTATATCTACTTAGGAGATATTAGCGTTTAAGTTTAAATTACAAAATTGTGCGAGTGTTGGCAAGACTTTGCTAATATTTGGCACTCGAAAAGATGGAGCAAGGCAAAGACTTGTAAGTAAAAAAAACAAGCATTGTTAATAAGTTTGTATGCATTGGTGCATACAAGATGTAAAGTTGATAGCTTAAGATAAATCTTGGGTTGAAAGCTAGTTAGATTATAAGTATGAGGGAAGTAAGAGTTTTATGGATTTACTATATGCTCAATTAGGTGAATCATAACTAATGGACTTGACAAAGGTAAGCATTGGATTAAATTTGTATGCTTCAAAAGTATTTGGATTTAGCTGTTAGCTAGATCTTAAGTATGAGGGAAGTAAGAGTTTTGAGGATTTATTGTATGCTCAATTAGGTGAATCATAACTAATGGACTTACAAAGGTAAGCATTGGATCAAATTAGTGTGCCACAAAAGTATTTAGATTTAGATGACTAATCATTAATGAATAAAGATCAAGGGAGGTTTTGAATGATGTAGCGGATAAGATTATGGTAAATATACAAAAGCTGGAAAAGATAAAGATAGGGAGATATGTTTGTAAAATATAAATTTTTTTTCTTATGTTATTGGAATGTTTGTAAGAAATGTAAGATGGTATATGTATGAAATATCAAATTTAGTAAGTGACAACTCTTTTTTTCATCTTAATTTTTAAGTTTGAAAATTTATTATTTTTTATAATATTGCTTGCTTTTTATACATTTTTTTTGACGTGTGTTTGTTAATTTGGTTTTTTATTATTTGATTTAGCGAAGTTCTAATCTATAATTTTATAATGATAAAATGTTAATGTTAATGTTTTTAATTTTAGTGATATTCTTAAGGTAATATGGGAGAAAAGGTAAAGTGAAATAATTTTTTAATTGAATTAATTAAGCAATCAAAACCTAAAGCAAATGAGTTAAGTGGATTGTATATGCAATTTGAGAGAGTTGGAAGGAAATTTAAGTAAAAAAAATCAAGAACATGGAGGAATCAAACATGTTAAGTAAATTATAGTAATCTTATAATTTTATTTTGGTAATTTTAATGATTTGGGGGGTTAATTATTATATAAGCATTTTGCACTTAGTGTACGTTGTATATATTATTATAATTAAAAAAGAGATTTGGAAATGTTTAAAAAAATATCTTGATTTTTAGATAAATTTTGAAAATTAGAAAAAGTTTTAGATCAAGTCTCAATCGAAGAAACTAATTTTGATTTTTTAAAGAGTTAAATTTTTTTAAAGAACTTGTTTCAAAAAGATTAATCAATCAATATGAAGATTTAGGTAATCAGTATCATGATTTTAAAGAGGTTGATTGACCAAACAACATAGCCGACTATTGTCTCTTGTTGTAAGTTTGGGATCATATTTATTAACCAATGTGTTAATATAATTGACTAATGCTATTGTTATTAATTATTATAATGATTACTTTTATTATTAATAAGTATTTTGAGTATAATATGCCATGTAAGAGCTGTTAGAAGTATGTTAAGCATACTAGAGTGGTTAAGAGCTTTGAAAACTTGGAGAATATTTGAGTTGTGTGCAATATATATGAACTTTAATTTATTGGTGTGAGTAAGAGTAAGTTGAAATAGGCTAAGAGTTTTTAGTTGAGCCATTATAAATCAAAATTTTTTATTACCAAAAAAAAGTTGTCTCTTTTCCTTCACCCTCTTTTGTTATTATTGTTTTTATTTTATGATTATCTTATATTATGATTTTTTATGAAATTTCAAAAATCCTATATTACACTAAATAATTGAAGAATTAATTTTTAAATAAGACAAAAGGTGAATTCATACGTTCTCTGTCTCGAGTTTCATCCACTAATCAATATTTATATAAAATAATGTATTATTGAAAATTTTAATATGACATTATTATAAAGTTATAAATATACAAAATTAATAGAATACGACTAAGAGAATTGTGAAATAACTAACATATGAGATAATTGATAATTATCAAGATATAAGGGTTAAATTTACAAAACAAAGTTCAAACTTTAGGAGATAGCCATTAAATTCGCACTGTGTTTGCTTTGTAGATGTTTAGGAAGTTCTATATACCCAACACAATGTTTTAATTTACGGTAAAAGAATCATTTTCTATGGTTTGAATGATTTCTAATGGTCCCTAACTTGACTTATAATCACATTTGGTTTTTGACACTGCCAATGGACTTTGAGGCCTTCCTAACCCATTCACATTCTTCTCTCAGTTACGAGATCGTCCTTTGTCTGTAACATAACTTTTATTCATGAGAAAGCAATATTATGAACTATCTCCTCAACGAATTCGCAATCTAATGACTGCCAATTTTGGTAAGAAAATCAATATTTCTGAGACCTTAAAATGAAAGTTAGGTTTAAGACACATAGAAATATAGTTTAAAATAACTGTGTTAGAATTAAGGTGTGAGTGTTTTTTTGTTTTTAGTTAAGTTCGGATAATTCTGTTCTTCGTCAGATGATCAAATCTGGAAGTTTAAGAAAGTTACTGCATTAGCAAAACTTAATTAGGGTGCCAATACAATTTAATATTCTAAAAATTGATACCTATATTCCTTGTGGTATTGGCATTTTTTTAAAGTCATTTTGATATGAATTTTGTTGCTTGCGTTGATAACTTGTTAATTCACTGTTATTTGCTCGAATATTCTAATACTAATTAAATCAGACTTGCAGTTAATTTTATCAAAGTTAATACTACTTAAATTTTACATTCAATTATAAAATGTTCATAATTTTTATAAAAATATTCTATGCTAAAAAAGTAAGTTATTTTACTAAGTATTTAACTATTTAGACCTCTTGGATAATTTGTATTTGTTCTTTGTTAAAAGTCAAGAGTTTGGTGAAATAACTTGTATTTCGCCATAAACTACTGCCAACATCTTAGCACTGGGTATGTCAATGTCGCCAAACTAAGAAAGGACTTATCCATTGCAAACGGGAAACGATTAAGGTTGGGTTCCAAATGTCTAGTTTCCCACCAAATTATTCCATAAAACAAATAATTGAAAACAAAAGGTAAAATATAAAATAATCAATGAATTTAGTTCACGCGTGTAGACAAATCAGCAATAAACAGGACAGAAAATTTAAGCATAGGCATCGACACTTGAAATCTCGGCACCATGTAAAAAGGTTGAAACCAGATAAGACAATGCACTATATTATCCTAGCTAATGCATCACTTGGTGCCCATCAGCAATAACCAGGCATTCTAAATTCTTCTCATGAGTATCATAATGGAGATTGCGTGCTGCATTCAAGGAAATCATGGTATAAGATGTATAACTCACAAATGAATTCTATCATCGTAGGGCAGGTTCAAAAGAAAAGAAAGAATATAAGAACTAAGTCCCTATATATGGGAAGAGGAGTTTATGGATGGAATTGAATCGACATAGGCTAAGTAAACAATTTGAATACTACATCATTAGTTCATTGAATGACTATATAGGGCGGCATCAAACTAATTATATATAACGTAGGTGATTATAATAAGTGTATACAGCCATGCGTGAAGAAGGCCATGTAGATTCCTAGTTGATGGGGCCACCTGCATAAGCAGGTAGCCTTGTGCTTTCTCCAACCCTTCGTCGAGTGTTTTTTATAATACTTGATATGAGGTAGATTTGATGCGATTAAAATAAGAGAAAAGGATGGTTCCTGCGCTTAAATCCATATCCACCTTGAGATTATTGACCACTGGATAATGCTAACTCTGAAGACACGATGAACTGTGGCTTCAGCCTTTAAACAATTCAATAAGGCAAACCCTCTAATGGGGCTCAAAGGTTGGCGTCCTAGTAATAACTAATGGATAAGCTTCTTTTTTATTTTTAGGTAATCTACATTTGAAAGATGACCCCGTCCTTCTTCTACTAGGGCTTCATGGTCGGAAGGGAGTTCAGATCTTTTGTCCAATATTATGGTGTCTTATTGTGTCCAATAAATTTCAGTCGTTTATTTATGTGGGTCCCATGTGAGGTCCACATGAGACCCGCAAAATAAATGACTGAAATTTTATGAGATAAAATAAAACAGAATAAAACAGGACAGAGGATCTGGTCCTATCGGAAGGGATGCAAATGGACGTGTTTTGAGGACAGATAAAGTCTTGGACGCTGCCCTAGGCTGCAGTTGATGTTATTTGTAACAATAGAGGTAGTCAGGCAATATGCACCACCACTGTCGAGTGGGCTTAGCTAAAGACATACATTGTACATCTAATTTTTGTCATTGTTCATTTTCAATTAAAACCCTAATCTCTACGTAGCTTTATATCCAGCAACAATATATATATATACACACGTACATATATACATACATACATACATATATATATATATATATATATATGTATATACACACGTGTATGTACATAGAATTTTTTTCATTTCACATCTAAATAACTTTGAAATTTAGCATTATCATAAATTTGTATTACGAAGTGAGTAATTAAACTTTTAGATATTATTGTCTCTGTCTCTCTCTATCTATCTATATATATATACACACGTGTATGTACATAGAATTTTTTACGTTTCACATCTAAATAACTTTGCAATTTAACATTATCATAAATTTGTATTACGAAGTAAGTAATTAAACTTTTAGATGTTATTGTCGCTATGTTTACCACCTGGGCATATGCTTTCTGAATCTTGATTAAGAAATGAATGGACATAAGGTGGAGAACTATGGCCTACTTTTCTTTTGTCTGATAAAACTTTAGACAGTTGCTAATGATGATTATTCTAGACAAAAATATGCATGACTTATTAAATTTGTTAGTCTTGTCATCTACCATTTTTAGTTCATATTTGAAGAACAACAATCATCTATCGGCGTCACTACAGATACTTATTCTTTGGGTAAAGCATCATACAACACCTAAGCTTATCAAACGACAGAAAATACTTCGTGCAATCCTGGAAAGCACTTCCAGAATCAAATGTTAGCCCTTATATTATCCAAATTGCCAACAAGATTGCTTCTGCAAACTAAGTCACCCTATCCTCATAGGTAGTTAATTTCTTATAGGGGGAAATTTCAATCCAAATTGTTTCGGCCAACTATCGACATAATCTGGTTCTACATTATTGATAAACACCAAATCGTGTAAATTCTGCGTCCCCAACATGTCATCCAGTCTTGTTAACTCTAGGTATCTGGTAACTCTTGCTCTTTGGAACATTCAAAGATACTCACTTGTGCATTGTAACTTTAGTTTCAAAAGAATTGATAACACTGTTCTTTTATTTTCTCATCCTTCTACCATTTCCCTCTCCCTATAAATCGAGGTTTATTAAAAACCTTGTTGCATGTATTAGGCATTTCAAGCGACTATTTTTAGTTAAGATGATGTGCGAGATCCTAGCTGAGTTTTTCTTTCCTCACAAAATTATGTTTCACATTGGTGACAATGCACATAGTACGTACTTCTTTCAAGGTCCAGCAAAGCAGAAGTCAGTCCTCTAGAAAATTTAGTTAATGTTACATATTTGCAAATTCTTTGAACAATTTGATTCTCAAACAAATATATATCTGAGGCCAAAAGGTAGAGTCCTGCAGATTGAATAAAAAAGCTAGAATTGCTCTAGCTTCATCTGTTCGATCTGTAGCGTTAGAAAAAAAAAAGTTGCTGGTCAAAATGTTCCTAATTAGTTGCTGTATTCCAGTATGGTTAAAGTATCTTCGACAGATTCTTTGACCCATTTGATTCCCAAAAAAAATTAACTAATGCCAAAAAGGTAGAGTCCGAAATTGCCTAGTTTTATACAGTTATTTGTTCTATAGGGTTATATATAACTCCTTTCCAAAAAGTATGGTTCGAATATCTTTGACTAATTACGATCTTTTTGGCCTGACTCAACAGTACAGGAATATATGCAACATCTCTAAAGATTGAGTTAGAAACCAACTATTGCTAAAGGCCAATCCATTTTCTCTCCCTTTATCACTTGAATTTTGTTGTGTGACTAATATCATTCAATAACACTCTATAAATGGAGCTCAAGGGTATGGAATCTACATTCTTTTGCATATGGTTTTTATCTCCCCACTACAGTTATCATAAGGAATAGCCAAGTTCAAAATCTAACCAGAGGGAAGACAACAAAGCACAGATAATCCAAGGAATTGCCCTTACTGTTGGACAACTTAATGTGAAAGAGCTTGAATATTTTCCCTTCAACGCTTAAACGGTAGAAGTATGAAATAAGAATAGTTAGATAATTCGTTCAGTGTACTTGTGGACGGGATGCACTAAAGTTGGATGATCCCTTCTGGGATCGTACTTATGCTTTGCAAGGGATCTTGGTTGTACATTCAATTTACTTAATAAAACAAAAAAGGCGCTGAATCCTCGAGAAATCTACATATGTCCAGCACTGCCAATTCTCAACATTCCAAATCAGATTATAGAGAACCAAAGGGTTCACGGTATAAATTATCCGAATATAAAGAAAACTTGTGACCTCTGGGAAGTGGAAATGTAATTTTCAATCTTCAGCGCCTATGCTCCAATTGTATAATCCACATAGGAACTCATCACATTTTAATAACCAATTTATCCTGGAAATTCAATTTTTGGCTTAAGAAAGGAGTTCCGCAAGACATATAACGTTTGTAAAATATACCTAACAAACGTTATAAACTATGATATTGCTGGGAAACCAATTCGGAAACTAGATTAGCTTCAAGGAACTATCAACTTGACAGTGCGAATTCCAGAAAACCCTTGGACTAGGTAATTCTGTCATCCCAATAATTGTAGTTCTCCGCGACCTTAAACCCTCCTAATAACTATAACTACTACATGGTTATAATTGGTCTAGATCATCTACCCGAGTTATATATAACTCCTTATCTCATTCCTAATATACTTACATGTATATAGATACATAGAAGTGTGCTATGGATATAATTACACACGCACTCCATCTTGTGTGACTGATGAAGTTACAATTCACTCAAAAATATTCTATTTATAAATAGGCCTCATCTAATTGAATTTTTTCCTAAATTCATGAGGGGGGGAAAAAAATAAAACAAGAAAAAATAGAAAGTCAAGAACCTACACAAGCAACACATAATCGCCTCGCTCACACCATAAACAGTACTACTTCACAGTCATTGGTGACTTCATGATCGAAACAAACTAAATTTTCAGCAACAGATAATCTCCACACTTTAAGCCTACGACAAAATCAAGTGGAGTATGATCTTGAACGACACATGACAAGAGAATTAGATAATTCACATAACCTAGATTGTATGCTCTCAATAATAACCAAAATCCAAAAGTATCGACGGAAACGGTATAAACAAACAAAAAAGCAGAAAGGCGGAAAAGCACAAAGAACGAAGAAGAGAGGTGACCTGGTGCTAGAGAAATCGTAGAGCTTGCCGGTGCTAGAGAAGATGACGACTCCGACTTCGGCGTCGCAAAGGATCGCAAGTTCTTTCGCCTTCTTTAGCAATCCATTTCTCCTCTTCGAGAACGTCACTTGCCTGCTCGTCGAATTATCTATCCTCCTTATCACAATCTTTCCTCTCCCCATTTTTCACACAAAATTCCTTCTAGATCCTTCTGGCGTAATAATATTATGCAAAACAAGTAGTAATATTCTATCAATCAGCATCCTCATAATTTCTTCACAGTTTTTCAAATCTCCAAACACAGTCTCAAACCAGAAAAAAGAAAGAGAAAGAAAAAAGAGAGGGAGAGAGAGAGATCGGAGAACTTTATAGTTTGTAAATGGAAAAAGGGAAAAGAAAAAGAAGGAAAAAAGGAAGCTTACTCGGTGATGGTGCTAATGGAGACAAATGGATGAGGACTCAGGCGAAGAAGCTGTATAAGGAAAGCCCTTGTGAGATACTACTGAGGAAGCTAAAACCGTTTTCCACTTCCACTTTCCAAGTTATAGAAACCCGCTGCTGGTTTTCGTACCTTTTCATGTCACGTGGACCAATCGGAGAATTTCCTGTATTTATTTATCGTTCCTTCGTCACCTTGTTTTATTAAACTAGCGACCGTACACTCGTCCTGTAGCTCTATGACGCGTGGAGATCGCGAAATCCTTTTTATGGGAATTTCTGGTTTATTTTTTCCTGAAAATAGAAAGGACAAAAAGGGAATTAAGATTTGCCAAGAGGCGCAGCTTAGCCCCTCTATTTGTGGAATGGTGGTTGTATGCCCCAAATAACCCGAATTGGTATTAATTAAGGTTTGGGGGGTGGAGATAACGTGATGGAAAAGATCCGTCTTTGTCAAATTACCACGACCATCACTGCCATATTTAGACTAAATTCGAAGTTTTCAATTTTAAAATAATTACTATTTGCTGATAAAATACCGGTAAATTGAGAAAGTACACGCAAAACTCATAGTTACAAGCTGCGCTGGCGATTAAAAAGGTCATGTTTCCATGAAAGAGAGAACAAAACGATCAATTTATCATAAAAGATATCTGTAATAATATGATAAAATTTAATATATAAATATTACGTATATTTAATAATTTATTTAATATTAGAAACGTGCATCATAATAACAAGAATTTCAAAGCACCCGTTGGATAAGCATAATGTAGTTGAACTAACCAAGGGGACTTTCTTATTATCTTGTTTATTGCATTTCATATTTTTTTAAAAGGAAGAAAAAAAACAACCTTAATTGTTACTACCAAGTACCAAGAGATTATATAATATAAATAGTCTTAAAGTACAGTGATGCTCTTACATAGGCAAACATATTTGCTCAGACATCGGTTGTCTCTAACCGGAAATTCACAACTCTATTATGACTTTGAAAATTTTAAGTCGGCGTTTAATTTGAGGGTTTAGAAACGAAGAAATAGAATAATTATAAAAAATAATATTTGTTTTAGGATTTTCAATTTTAAGAGAATAATTTATCCTATTAAATTTGATAATTTACTAAACCCACTAAAGGGGGTAAGTATCGAGTTTTCATTTCAATCTAAGTTTTTATCACGTTTATTTTTTATTCTTTTATTCTCAGCCTTTACCCTACCATCCTCTTTACTTCCTTGTCGCCTCTCAATTCCTTACGATCTTTCATCCTACTTTATCTCGTCTCATCAACGAAAGAATTTTTTGCTCTGCGCCTCTAGGTATATTTTCTAAATAATTTTTTTTACAAACATATGGAGATAGCCCCAATAAACATATATGAAGGACAAATTATTTTCATTTTTATTGAAGGTAAAAATGGTATCGTATTATCTTTCATTCTCATTAATGCAACAAACTAAACAATATTATTAGTATTAATACAAAAATCCAAGTTACAAACCAAGCATCATTTTTTATTTTTCACACTCATCTTCGTCCCCTTCTACTATTATACCCATATTCATAAACAACCTCTTGCTCAAACCAAATGCCTAGTAAATGCCTCATCGACGAAATATTTATTCGGATTAATTATACGGTTGATATTTAATTGTTATTATTATTAAATAAATAAATTTCCTTTTAATTATTTATAATATTAATAATCACTAATATTTAACGAATATGATTGGGGTCAAAATTGTCAATAAAGAAAGGATGCAGGGCTGTGATGGGGCAGAGAGATTCCCTGCGAAACAACATGTGAAATGAAATGATGATGTGGAGACGGGAAAGTCAAACAGTGAAGAAAAAAGACAAGGTGGTCAGAATTTGGTTTGCCTTTTCTGTTTGGGTTGTTAAGGTTTCCGAATTAGGAAATTGGAGACTATATCTAAAAGGAAAATGGAAAACTTCGTAGTCCGATGTAATTGTTTGATGCTGTCAAGGTTAGCCTATCCCTCTTTCTGAGGAAAGGTCTAACCTTCCAAGTAATTAGATTAGGTGATATTCTGAGTTTATTTGCTTTTTGTGCGTTTTGTCTGGCTTCAGGGTTCTGACAAAGCAAGTCCCAAGTTGGGCGCTGTCACCCATCACCCCATCTGAATCCCTCCAAAACTTTGTTTAGTACTTTTTGATTCTCTACTCTCTCTCTTTCTCTTTCTCTCTCTCCATACCACTAAGCATTAGCTGAAAAGATGCTCTTCGAAATTCTAATTAAGATTAGCTCAAGATTTTTCGAAGATATTATTTATTCCATTGCCTTCAATACAAGGTCGGAGCTAGACAGAGTATTTAATGGAAGCAAAATAACTTTATTAAATTTGACAATTTTGTATATATTGGCTCGAATGGAGACATGTAGTTTGCGCTCGTGCTTTAACACCACCTGGAAACTTGAGGATATGTTTCATTTATGTTAAAACAAAATATTGGAAAAAAAACTTCATAAATGAAATCATTTGTTTGTAAATTAACACGTGTTTAAGACTTGTTATGGCTAAGTGTGATTTAAACTCGTATTTAGCTATGGCACCATCTTAGATCAACGAAAGATTATAGGAACGAAAACAGATACATAGACTTTTGTGCTTCCATGTGCGGCATAAGTGAATGTTAAGCCTTAAACTTATACCAGTTGAGTTTTTATTGATTGAATTTTGTCTATAGATCATTTATAAGAATAACTTTTTTAAAAAGTCAGTTGACTGTTATTTAAAAAAGATTTTTTTAAAGAGCTTAATACAGTAGACTGTTTAATAACACAAAAATAAAAAGTACTTTTAATTTTAACTATATTTTATTTTGTAATAAAAATTATGTATGCATATAAATATTATTTAAAGTATATTAAATAATATGCAAAGCATAATATATTAATTATTATGTAATTTTAAACCACATGAAACATAAATGAAAATATATCTGATCAAATCTTTTGTATGGATTATAACATAAGTAAAACTAATATAAAAAATAAATATTAAAACATATAAAAAGCCAAATGATATTATATAAATTAGAGTAAATATTTAAATACATAATAAAATATGTATTTTATTGTAATAGAGAAGATGAGTTTGTAAGATAAACGTGAAGATGAGTTTGTGAGAATTATGTGTAAAACGTAAAGACAAAAGCAACTAAAAAACAAGCTCATTAATCGATCTAAAAAATCTACCTAAAAAAGTTATTTGATAGACTTTTTTTAGAAGCTTCAAATTTGAGCTTTTTAAAAAGTTGTATTTTGATTGCCAAAAAGTCATATTTATTAAAAAAGTACTTTTTTATTTTATAGCCAAACATTCATTTTTCTTAAAAAAGACTTTTGTGGTGGAAAAAAGTATTTATTGACCTTCCAAAAGCCTATCCAAATAGTCACTAAATCTTCGAGTGATCGGAAGCCCGAGGTCGGCATCTGTCAAGCTCTTACTTATGGGCACACACGTGAAAGCCACATCTTCATTGACAATCAACCATGTTCTTCATATGGCTTAACCCTAAAAACATTTTCTCTTTAATTTAATATTTTTAAAACCGAATCATTATACTGGTAAGATAAGAGCTTTCAATTTTAAAAAGTAAGTAAAGATTGAATAAAATTTTAAAATTTTAAAATAATTACAAAACACTTTTGTCACACATCAAAAATTTTAAAATTTAATTTAAAAAAGAGGTTGTTAAATAAAAATTAATCAGTTTATTTCAATTTATAAAAATTGATTAGTTTATAAAAACTAAAAGATTAATTAATAAATTAATCAATTTTTTAAAAATATTAAATTAATTTTTATTATTAAATCCACCAAATAAGTATACTTTTAAAAACATTGCTGGAATCATAGTGGTCTATTATCTTAAGGAATCATAGAAACATCAAATTCTCATAGTTATCTCTCATTGCCTCTCAGTTTGGACTTTAAATTAATTAGTGCTTGAGGTGTATATATATGTTGGTAAAAGATGTAAATATGTTTGTAATTTTTTTTAAATTATTTTATAATGTTAAAATTTTAAAAATATATATTTGAAATGATTGACACTGATGGAGTTTCATGACTTCTTAGCCTGTAGACCATGTAGTGTATAATGACACGGGTGCCAATCTCATTAGCACGAATCACGTCACATAGGAGTTTGGGGTCGCCTGTTCTGCTCTCAGCCTTTGATTGGTCATGTCCACGTGAATACAAATAAGCAAACCAACGAGATTCCTTTTTATCTACCCGATAATCGAGGTCACTGAATAAAATAACGTGGTCATCCACGAATCCAACTAAAAAGCATGGACAAGTGTCAATCATCAGCCAAATGATATATTGGCGCTTGAACCAAGATGTAAAAAGCTCATCTTCCCATGATTCCTTTAGCTTTATTACACAAAACGGAACAAAAACTAGCAGTTGTCCCTTTCTTGAGAAACACTCTGTGATTATTACCGCTGCTTGTTGCTTGCTGCTTTTTGAGGTAAGAAAGTCGTTAAAGTAACACGCAACCTTTTTCTTTTTCAGGAAAACATTTACAAGCATCAGGCCTTCTTTAGGAAAACAATAAGGTAAAGAACCTTTACTTTAATTGTGTCTCCACTCATTCCCATACTGTGGGTTAGGCCCAACCACTTGTTAGTGTTTGGGAAGAAAAGTTAGTTGGATGTGATTAACTCGTCACATCTTGCCCTTGACGGAACAAATGACTAAGATGTAACTACATGGTGTGTCTAAGGTTTGATTTAGTTCAAAATTATTGAATTTAATTTCAGTTTAATGTAATTTTAAGTTAAATTTGATTTTTAAATAAATAATTTAAACTAATAAAAAATCATTTAAATTATACTTATTAAAATGATATTATTTTTGAATTATAATAAAATGAGATAATTTTAGTTACAATTTCATTAAAATTTAAACTGTCTGAACCCTATTGAATCAAATTTCAGTCCAACTCCGAACTATAGGCAACCTAAGTTAATGCCCAACTCATTCTCATCCTTAATTGTATTCAATTACCAAACGATAAAATTTAATTAAACGGTAATATTTTAATTCCACTCTTTAATTATTTCACCCTACATCTAAATTTTTGTATAAGCATTCCAATACTTCAAGCTTCTAATCATTAAATTTCACTAACTCAATTGGTAAAACTGCGACCCTTACTTAATTCAACCACTTTGAAGAATAGTATAATTTGTTAGCACATATTTTTTTTTTGGGAGAACTTGATAATGTTATACTCTAAATACCAATTATCTACAAAAAGAACAAAAGGAGCTACATCATTTACTTTTTTTTATTTAAGACTTTCATTTCTTATTTTTATGATAATAAATCGAGATTTTATTTAAATTTAATAATCTAATATAAAAGCTCGCATGAGCTGCTTGATCTTCAAAGTTTAGATATTGCTCTCGTCAGTGCTACATTTTCAGTCCATATAAATATATTTGCATTTGCATCCATCAAGATTATATAGATAATATATGTATGTACGTATATAATAAGTAGATCACCATTCCAGGTAGGTACTAACTAAAAAGATACTTTCGGTGGGCAATTACTTGTTTAAGTCCACATTACTTGAAATGTATAGGTCCTGTAAAGAAATAAAGAGCTGGATGATTCTCTGTTAATTGGACTACTAAAAATTATGAATAATGACATTACATTCATTTCTAATTTAATTTATATTTAAAATTTATTATTTATTTCTTTTGTGATATTTTTTACTTGGAAGACTTTTTTATATTTTCATCCATTCATAATTATAAAATAATGTTACATTAAAATTTAAATAAATTTAATAAATATAAATGTTAAATAACATTAAACATTAGGTAACCCAATCGATTGCTTTGGTGATTGGACAAATCTTCTATTTCATGTAAAGTCGAAAATTAAACAATTGAAACTGAGAATGAGATTCTCTCTTTCATTCCATCTTTGTCATCTTCTCTCAGCTATAAATTTTATCTCTCTCTATTTTATTTATTTCTTGTAAAATATGTGGTTGAGAATAGACAGTACATAGTGGGAACATATGGGATGAAACAGACACATCCCTGGAAACTGACCCTGAAGTGAAAGAGGAATGAATAGACATATTAAAGCTGGGGGCAGACGCATGGTGAGTTAGGCCTAAAGTATCTTTGGCAGTCACTTCTTTTGGAGCTTTCTATTGCAGGACCTGTTACGAGGTACCTTGTTAACGAATCTATAAAAGGGACATGATTGGTACCTTAACATTCATCAGCGGCGCGCTTGCAAATTGCATTAAATAAAACACGAAAAGAAGTGGGTAACCTAGTTGGACTTGGGTTGGGAGACCAACTCGCCAATCAAGTCGATGAGACATGGTAGGTATTAATCGATGCCGCCTACTCTTGACTACTAGACCGGTGTTTGCTAGACTGGTGTTTGCGAAGTGGATAAAATCTTTTGTTTCAATTATAGTGTTTTTATTGTGTTCTATTAAGTCTTACCTACTTATTTATATAGATGAGATTTAATAGAACAAAATTGAAACAGAGTAACTGAAACAGAGGATTTGATATATCTGACAAGGGCCTTTCCCAATTTAAAGAATTTTAGTGAGAATTTAAAAGTAAAGAATTTTAGTCATTAATAAATATTAACAGTTATTAATATTATTATTTATTAATAACAATTTGTGTTAATAAAATTTTAATAATAACAATTAAAAATTACTAAAAGATAGCATTCTTTTTTAAAATTATGAATTATTATAAAATTAAGTAATTGCGTAATAAAGTGTTTAGGGGAAGTTTGAAAAACTAATGAAAGAGAATAAACAAGTATGGAATATTGATTGAAACATAATATATATTTTTAAGTAGGAATTGTAAGAGAGTTTTTTAGATTATCGAAAACCAACACATAGGCCAAAATATGTATTTGGTCTTCTCCTTACATTTTATTTTTTATTTTTAACGGCGCCAAATAACGAAATGAGCTTATCGTAACTTGTAAATATGCAACTGAGAACTACATTTATATCATACAAATGTAGAAAAATTGTGTAGCAAGTATATTACTTACAGCGTAGTTCATTTGATACAGGGTGATAAACTAATGACATATATGATGAGTTTGGGGTGGGATATTTACAGTTAATATCTTGAAATTATTTATAAATATGAGATAATGATCAATTAAATAAACTATAATTATCATATAAAAACACAACGAAAAGAATAACTTATGCGGGAACAAGTTTTTTCTAATTGTAAATTCAAGTAAATGACTTGATTGATTAATGATGCATATGATTAAAAAGATGATGTGTTTATCTAAATGCTTGCATTTCTACTGTAAGAGCAAGGTTTGGATATGCATCTTAATCATCAATCAAAATTTCATTTTTGTTTGAGTGTTTATTTTTAAATTGTGACAATAACTAATTTCAAATAAAGTTAAGAATTGAAAATGTATTATATGTATCAATTCTTCTTCATATGTCTGATTTGCAAGTAATCTGATATTATTATCAATATTCTTATCTTATTAACGTCGTTAAAATGATGTGTTTATGTTTAATTCAAATTATATTTAATCGATGTCAATTTTAATTGCCTCTTTGTTTATTTTCCTTATCTAATGAATGGTGTTTTGTTTATGCATGGGATTTCATTGGATATCAATCTCTAGTGTTTGGTTTTGTGTGGGTGTGTGTTTGTTGTTAAAGCATATCACATTATAACTTCAAAATTAACAACATAGTTTCTAATCCCCGATGGGAACTTGAGAAAGATGAAACCACAAAATATGAAAATAGATAAAATAAATAATGTAGAGCATTAATAACATAAAACAAAAACTAAATGCAAATTAAAACCTTTTGTTATGTTTCTTAGCAAAACATTCTCAGGATAACACATGCATTAGAAATTTATAGCCAAAGAATAGAATAATATTAGTAAAATACAGATTACTTAAAAAAATTGTGTTTGACATAGAACATCAAAAACCCAATCAAGTCTAAAATTTACCTATCAAACACAAATGAAACTCGAAGATAGAACTGGAAGAGGTATTGGTCTGGTGGTAGAGGCACAAGGATGGTGGCACTCCCCAACAACAAACCATGCACCGGTGAGTGGTGATGACAATCTCACTGAAGTTCCACTACTGCCCTCGGTTGGGAACAAATATGCCAACACCCAAAGAGAGTTCTACCACCTGTTATTGTTGCTGTCATTTGGGAAAGAAGTGCCATAACTAGTGTTTCAACCAGACTCCGTTGCTTTTTCAGGTTGCATAAGATATCAAACTTTAAGAGCTTTATAACATGAATTAGTTGTCTCTATTTCATGTAGAGATTGTTATTGGTTTGTTTGGGAGTCACTAAATGCAAGGCTGGTCTAGTAATAATCAACTGTGATAGTCAATCTACAATCACTTATATTAAAAGTCCTAACTTTCATTGTAAAACTAAATATATAGATACCAAATACAATTATATGAAAGATATAGTTGCTTGAGGAAAAGTGAACATGAAGTATATATTTACACAATATATGGCGACAAATTCAATGATAAAACCAATTTCTTGAGATTCATAAATTGGGTGTGTGAAGTCACTAGGATTATGTAGATATTAAAATGTGATTAATTATTATTTCTCTATGTATGTTCATTCAATATATTGTCATGTGTAAACGTCAATATGGGTTGTCATTGTTCATTAAGTAATAAGCATTACTTAGTACTTGATTATGAAATATATATACTCATATGACATATTTTTGTATGAGTTAAAGAGTTTGTGTTAGACCCTGAATTTTTCTTGAAAATTTGATTTATTAAATGAAATTAAATGAGGAATTAGTGGTGTTTAATTTTTGATTTGGGTAATGTAAATTGGAGCAATTGCAAATATATTTTGAGGTTAATACATGAAATGGGTGTTTTGTGTATGACTTTTGTGAAAGAGAAATGTGTATGCTCATATTCTTTCTTGTTGAGTTTGTTGTT